>VZTX01011154.1:0-164931 GCA_013400915.1 Pardalotus punctatus
TATATATATATAATAAATATTCTGGTACCGTACCTCAGAGGCGTGGGAGAGTGCAAGCAATACGGGAACAGTCCTGCCTTGAGGGCAAGACCTGGACCATCGCCCCAGAGACTATAGTGACAAGAAAAGGCCATGGGGCTGGTAGGGACGGGACCCTCCAGCCAGGTGACTGCCACGTGGCAGCTGTTCAGTTATATACATATACATATATAGAGAGATCGATTTATTTATTTTTTTTACCGAGAGATTATGAATTTCAGAAAGTGCTAAGGAGGAACAAGAGAATGGGGGGGCTGAAGGAGCTGCTACACCAAACCATGAGGATGGGGTAAAGGGGAAGGGAAGCAGGGTGAGCAGCAAGGGAAGAGCATCTGGGGCTTGCCTTGCCTGTTTCTGGGAGCTTCCCTATTGTCCATGCTTCCATTTCAAAGGTTAAAAATTGTGGGCCAGATCTTCAGGGTGAGTGTAAATTGGCAAAACGTGGTGCTGGTGTAAAGCAGCAGAGCTCTGGCTTGAGGTGGATTCATGCTGATTTACAGCAGGTGAAAATCTGGCCCCAGCAACAGGGAAAAGCAAATAGCCATGGAGCACAGGGAAACGTTTTGAGGTGAAAAGCCTTGCTTTGAAAGAAATGTGTGAACACAGCGGGCACGCTCACGGAAGGAGGGATGGAGGTTACATGGCTTATTTTTGTTGTTGTTTTGTTGGGTTTGGTTTTTTCATTTTCCAAAGAAAGGAAACAACAAAAGGAAAAAAATTACAAGGCTCATGGGGATATCTGGAGTGGGAGAGGCAGGGTGGAAGGGAAGGGGGAGGTAAAAAGGGGAGAGGAACTTTTCCCCCTTTTATTTGCAGTAATTGTGATATCTTATTTTAGAAGCCCAAAGGTGCAAAAATTATCCCTAGAGAAACCTATCTGTTATTTTTGTATCTATAGCTATATATATTAAAAGAATACAAAAATGAGAATATTAAAAGACATAAAAGCAAAGGGGGCTTCAACAACACAAAATGCAGTCAGTCCCCTGGCTGAGGGCTAACCCTGTTCCAATTCCAGTGGGAAGACCCTACAAGGACATCCTCAGCTCAGTGGTGGCTCTTTCTCCTCTCTGGCATCATCCTCTGGCATTTTCCTGGTTTGCATCAGCATAGCTGGAACCAGAGTCCTGTTCAGTGCCAACCACGGCCATGGAGAGCAGCGAATATCAGAGCGTGTGTGTGTTTGTGCGTGCATGTCATTGTAAAGATGCTGATGTGTGTTGTGTCCCGGCCAACTGGCTCAGGAGCAGCTGGTGAGATGGGTGAGAGGGAGGAGAACTGAGCTCTCCTTGTCTCTGCCTTGCAGGGCAGTGGGAGTGGGGAGGGCTGCAATGTGGAGGGTGAGGGCAGAGCGATCCCTCAAACCATGACCTGCCTCAGGATCCAGGATTCTGTCTAGCATATACAATCCTCTCCCAATGTGGTTGCAGAAAGGCTTCCAGAGGCTGCATCCCTCCTTGCTTTTCCAGTGGTACAACTGCACAAGTTTCCTTCCTGGCAGAGCCAACCTGGATCTCCTTCTGCAGCAACTCCAAGGTTTTGTACCCTTCCCAGATTTGCAAGTGGGTAGGAAGACCAGCCACCCAAGGGGAACAAAGAATTTTGGATGTCACATACCACGCCAGGGATGTTCCACTTGGGTGTGTTAGAGAAGACAGACTGGGAAGGGCAGCGGGGAGATGACAGCAGTCCAGTGGAGACAGGAATGTTTGGTGCACTGAGGAGAAGGAGCAGGGCTCCCTGTCCCATTTTTCCCATCAGACCAAGAGGGCCCCTGCAGCCCCCACAGAAGTCTCCCAGCTGATATATGAAGCATTGTGAAGAGGACAACACAAAATATGTTCTGATTTCATTGTGACCTGTCTGACTTTAAAGCAGCAGCTGCATGTTACGAACCAGGGTTGTAAACAGCAAGCACATCACATGGGACCAGCAGCCAGGAAAAAGATAATTACTGTGTGGACTTAATTCATTTGCTCTGTTGCAAGAGTGCATGCTGACTGCAGGGAGGTCAGACCTGTGAGGAGAGGACAGGAGAGCCTGGGTCCTTGTCCTTGCAGAAAGGATGCAAATACAGATTTATTAAAGCAATAATAAGGGTCTTTAAATGCTTTTTTTGCACTGGTGGTTCTTTGGGTGAGTTGCCCCTGGTTGCTGTCCCATGGGCAGAGAGGAGGGACAAGACACATGGTTTCACATCCTCAGGGTAGGAGGTCAGTCCCTAAATGGCTGAACAATGAACTTGGGTTGCACAAGCCTTCAACCCAAACCCAGAGCTGCTTTGAAGCCAGAAGTAGGGCTTGCCAAAAAACCCAAACAGTTGAAACCCATCCACACCCCCGACTTCAATGCACAGAGTGCTCCCTGGAAGTTGGCCATAAGAGAACATGGAGAACTCCAAGCTGTTCTGGCAGTTGTATGGGCTGTGAAATGTTTCAACTGAGGAATGGGAGAAAGATCAGAGATTGGTGGAGTGCTAGAACTTATCCCAATATTTGGTCATGAGAGAAGCACGGCCTGCACCTGGGATGGCTGGGAGGGAAGAAGGGTGGAAAGATGGTGGTGGTGACCTCATGGGGTGACTACAGCCCCTAGGATGGATGATCTCTAGGCTTATTCCTGGTTGTCCCTGGATCATCTTTGTTTCTCCTGTGGTTTGGGGTCATGGCAGTCCTTCTGCTCTGCAGGACGTCTCCGCTTCACCTGCCAGCAGGGTCATGCCACATCTCCTACCTCCCTGCAAAAGGGCTTTCACCCTCCGCTGTATGACTGGAGCAAAAGGCTTCTGGCTTAGGAAGGAGGTTGCCATGGAAACAGAAGACTGGGTTATCTTTAAAGAATATTTTGTCTCTCTCTTTTAATTATTTACTAACTGTTTCAAGAAGAAGGAGGAAACATCTATCCTTCCCAAAGAGGAAGCAGAACACTAAACCCGAGCGAACACGTCATGTTTTTGCTGGGGATTTCTGCGGCGCTTCAGGTTGTGCAGTTTCTTCTGGCAAGAGCTGCCTTTCCCAGCTATGCCTGGCTGTTGGCACATGGAAAAACCTCTATCATCACCCACCCACCTCCCAGACAACACCTGAGGGCAATTTAGGATTTGCCCAGGCATCTTTTCAGCCTCCCATACTCATAGTCTCCTCTTCCCACAGGGCACTGTACCACAGGCACTTCCTGCCAGGGTGCTCTTTGCTGTCGTTAGCCCGATATTGCTCTGTTTTGTCCTGCTGCCACATTCCCCTTGTGCCCAGCTCTCCCCCACGTCTGCCACTGAAAGCAGTCCCTCTCTCTGCTCGATGTTGAGCCCCTCCCTGAGTTCACACCTTGCTGCCCGTCCTGCTCTCGCTGCTGCTCTGCCAAGAAAGGCGTATTTAACTCTTTTCATCTTGGCTTACCAGGTGGTTCCTTTACCTCTTTTAAGCATTTTTCTGAGTCTTGTTTTTTTCTACGCCCTCCCTGTAAATTTTCCTCTCTCACTATGACCTCTGGGCGTGTTGATGTTCATTGGAGCTGCAGAGCAGAGCCCATCCCGTGTGCTTCCCACCTTTTCTTGAATATGGAATCTTCAACCACTCCAATCTGCCCATGGAAAACACACCTGTATTTAGTATTTTTTTTGAACCTAGAGACTCGGACTCAGCACAGCCAAATGAGTGATGCATACCACAACGTGTAGTTTTTGTGGCTTCTGCATCTTCATCTGTCTTCCTTACTACTGTGGAAAGTTCCTTATGAAATTAGGTATATAGGAATTAATTGCCAATGTGGCCACTGTTTTCTTTCAGGGAAAGTGGGCAGGGTGGTGCATTTGGGCTTTTGGGGTTTGTTTTGTTTTGTTTTGGAGTTTTTTGTGAGTCCTGTGTTAAGGACTGCACACCACCAGCCCTCTGTGAAATTGTTACGAGCTGAGCATGACTGGGTGGGAGGGGAGGAACCGAAAACATTACTGAGCAGGGAAATAATTTTTCAAATAGAAGAAAGATAAGCAAAAAACCTTGGAGTGTTTCAAGGAACTTTCAGCTTTCCCCACCAAAATGGCTGTCATGTTCAAAATGCTCCCAAATGGCATCACAGAGGTATTGCAGCCTGGTAGGCCTCTGGTGACTGAATTTTCAAGACCCCAGGCCAGTTGTCCACCCCATGGGGCACTGAAGATGGGTCTCCAGGCAGTGAGGTGTCTGCAGGAAATGTGTCCTGCACACAAACGCCCTGAAATGAGAGCAAAAGTCATCCTAACATTGGCTCAGGAGCAGAGATTTAATTTTAGCCAATGTAACTGAAAGCTCAACATTTATTATGGAAGATATGGAAGTAAGTGGCTTTGGTTCACTTGGGTTCATCACAAAAATTCCACAGAGAAGGGAAAAATTAAACCCTGCTGATTTTTTAACTAGCTGCAATACAAAACACACAGTGGACCTTGTAGGAAGAGCTTGGTACTTTGCAAAGTCCCTCTTTGCCAAGTCATGCACCTGGACGTCTGCCACCCAGTTCAGTTTATCTGTATGTGATCTGACTTTCCAGCTATCCCCTTCCCTGGTCTTCACGAATACTTTATGAGATCCATCTTGCTTCTCTTTTTTTCCATGTTATTTTTGTTCCTTGCTAGGGACTGCTTTCCAGTAGGAACTCACTATCTCCATATCTTTGAGTTATCACTCACTTCTTCCATCTCATTTAGAGATATATATATTTCTTCTCTAGCACTTTTTCCTTCTCCTGCATATTCCCAAGCCCCTGTTTGCATTTACGGAGATTCTGTCACGCAGGAGCTGGAGCTGGCAATCTGCTATTCAATATTTATGCCTCCTGGCCACTTCTAGAGCAGATGTGCTTAGTTTACAAGGAAGGAGCTCAGAGCTCTCACCCCTACCAAAACCAGCATCCCAGACGCTGGTTTGCAGCGCGCCTCTGCTTTTGCTCCAGCATCAGCTGCAGTAATAAGCAGTAACAATCTGCTGTTCCCCTTATGCCAGTGATGGGATTGCAAAGATGACATGGCAGGGTTCATTGTCAGCCTTGCTTTAATGTCAGCAATGCTGCAGAGCATCCTTCGTGCTCACGGCATCAGTAAGAGCAGGGAGAACTCCGTACCTCACGCAGCTGCTCCCATGAGCAGCTGGGCTGTTGCCATGAAAAGCACGGCAGGCTCCAGCTCCCACTCCCCCTTTGCTGTGCAGTGCTGTGACCACAGAGGAATACAAATCCTTTCCCTCAATGGTTTTGTCTGTAGTTGCCAAAGTTGACAGACACAGCTCTTCCTTTGCCTCATGGTCCACAGAGCAGAATGATAGCAGTGGGAGTGGCAGTGTTTTTCCAAGGACATTTTTGGAGACCAGAGCACTTTAACCTTCTGTCTAATGCTGCTTGAACTATCTGTATTCTTTTGGAGAACTTTGAAAGATGCTGTGCTGAGTTTTGTTGTTTTGTTTTGTGTCTGGTTGCTAGGGCAGCATCACTGCACACAGTGCACCGCACAAAATGAAGAAGCTCTCCCCGCAACTCTTCCCCTTTCTTTCCTCCGGCTTACTCATCCTGGAGGAAATTTTTGCACTGTAAATTACCTGCTTGTGCTGACCACAGTGAGGTGGGATTTTTCATAGTTCTACTGCCACAAATTTCTTTCTGTTCTTCTCTTTCTTATGCTGCTAAGGGAATAGCACTGTTCTTCACAGAGTCTGGCAGAGTATCTTCAAAAAGGAGTCTAGCAACCACAAGCAGGCAGGGCAGCCACCCTTCCTTCAGTCAGAAACACTCATATGGGCTAAGATGCTGCTTCAAAACAAATAATCAGTGATACTGTGGGCTGTGTGGATGGCAGTCTGAAGAGAAAATATTTTTTAGTGAAACATCTTTAATCCAAAATTTGATCTTAAATTGAAAAGTGCCTTTTTAGGAGAGAGCCACCCACACAAAAGGAGGAGAAGCATCATGGAAGAACTCAAGGTACGTGGCCCATGCACAGGCAAGCATTTTTATTACCCTGTAAGTTCTTGGTATAGGACTTGCTTTTGAGCTGTCACAACTTTGGAGATGAAGTACCAGGTGGACTTTCCTCTAAAACTGCCACTGTCATCCTTAGCTGCATCTAGTAATTGCTGGGTTAACAATGAAAGTGGATGATCCCATTTCTCCTTTCAATTACAACTTCACCAACACAGTTAATTTACCTTCTTACTTACACACTTCTTTTCTCACCTCCTTATCTGAATCATATCAAGGGTTCCTTTCAAGATGATCTACACACAGGAATACTACACATATTCTAGATAATAATAGATATTTCTAAGAAGAAAATCTGAGTGCAATGTAGACAGGGTGGTGTGGATAAAAGATCTACTTTTGTGTGTATGATCCCTCTATATAGATACAACTGCCCCTTCCTCCCTATACATTTATACTTCTTGGCACACATTCTTGAAATTTCCATACATTGAATGTAGAGTTAATAACACGTGCCAGACTGTTAATCATCATTGGCCACTGATTAGTTTCTGCTGTTATTGTAAGCCCAGGCATAGCAAATAAATCAGGAAAGTTTAAAAAAAAAAACAAAAAAAAACCAGGCAACGACAAACAACGTGGCATTGGAAAAAAAAAAAAAAAAAAAGCCCAGAGAGACTATTCTGAAAATCCCTCGGTGTCTGCTCAGTATTTATTCGTATGCTTCCATAGTCACTACTGCTTTGTGTATGTGCGTGGGTGTAGGCGTATACTTGTTTCAGGGTGGTTGTGGCTCATAAACAGATCTCCCACTGGTCTCTTTTTTCAAGGATAAAGCAGTAAACAGCCCGAACTGCTGACTCGGGACACTGCTCAGCAGCCGCCCAGCGCTGACGGGCAGTGTCCGGGCAGTGTCCGGGCAGCGCTGTCCCCACGGGGCTGTGGGAGCCGCCGTGTGTGTGAGTGTGCGTGTTGGGGACCAGCGGGACGCTCCTCATGCCGTGTACATTGCTACTCCATCTGCTATTCACAACTCCAGCTGTGGCACTTCAGCATCATTGATTTGCTCAGGAGCCCAAAGAGGCTTCAGATCCACGCCAAAATGTATTGAAATACTCTCCTTTTTGGGCAAGGATGGTCAGGCGCCTACACAGGAGAGGCCAGGCAAACGGCGGCTCTCTGTGAGGTAAAACCACAAGCTGGGGTGGGAAAGCATGGCAGGCACCCCTGCGCTGCTCACAGATTTGGAATTATCATCTGATAATTAGCCAGATGATGGCTCCATCCCAGCCTGACTGGTAAAAAACCAGCCTTTCCTTTTAGGCCTCTACGGACACAGTATTTTAACGTCTATTTGTGTCCAGCCGGCCTAGACTGAGGTGAGAGGGCCTGAGGGGAATTTGCAGTAATGATGGAGAGAGATAGCTAAGGGTATGGAGGAGAAGATCTGACCCCTGGCTTGAAATGGATGATTGACCTTGAGGGACAGGACACCCCGAGGGTGCAGGTTTCTTCCCTCCAGCCTCGCCCTCGCTTGCTGCTGCATTCTTCTGCTCTGTAAATCCCGCAGGAATCGGTGCAGCAGCTAACGTGGCATTTTTGGCATCTGAGGGAGGATTATTTCAGCAGGAGTGTATAAACCTGTTTCATCAAAAGCTCAGAGTCAGAGAGCAGATGCCATCTTGCAGGCCCTGCGTGTCTCCTGGTGGCAGCCTCAGAGGGACAGGCCCGGCTGTGAGGAAAGCGCTGGGGCTGTTGCAGCACTGGACGGGTCCAAGCATGGAGGTGGGGAGGGGAAGAGGCAGCCTGGCTGGTTGTGTTGTTTGCTTTGCACTGGTGATGATGCAGTGTTATCATTTTCACGCTAAATGCTAATTTTCTGCTTTGCTGGCCTCAGAATCGCCTACATTCATATCCTTCATTGCAGCAATTAAAGGGCTGGGTGCTTGAGCTGAGGCACTTGTGATGAGCATGATTTTAATCAGAGTGCACGAGAGAGAAGGAGGAATGTGATTGCCTTGCTGTTGCTGTGGGAACATGTGAGAGCCCATGAGGGGTAGGAGGGCCCTTACCCTGCCTGAACATGCATCAGCTTCAGCTCAGCCCCAGACCGGGAAGTGCAGTTTTCCTACACCTTCCATTTCTCCATCTGGCGAGGAATTGCTGTTTACTTCAGCAAAATGTTGGAACAAATCACCTGCTCCCCTGCCTCATGTTTCTACCCCATGACACCACCACCCTCCACTGCGCCGTGCATGGTGCAGAGATCCCCAGCCACTGCGAGACAGGCTGAGCATCGCTCTCCTGTCCCCTCCGGAGGGGAGGCAGGGTGGAGGGAGAGGGCCACACTGCACGTGCAAGGTTTCCAGGTGTGCCTGTAGGCAGAAGGATGGAATTACACAGGTTCCTGCTGTGAGACATCATCTGAGACTGCTCTGCACGGCTGGGCGGGAGAGTCCATTTGTGGAAGTGCCAGGAAAGGTATTAGATGTAAGTACTTAGGCATTTACACTGTTTGCCTAAATCATAAAGCTCATCCTGCTGGATATGTTCACACATCCCCTCTGACTCTCCAGCTGGCTTAAATGTCCCTCCAAAGGGGAACAGGGGCTGTGTCCCTTGAATCCTTACTGCTTTGCTTTTCCTCAGTGTGGCTCAGTGACTGTGTTTGCCGGGGTCCCCAGCAGAGCTGTACCTCTCCCTGCTGCTGCCACAGCAGGTAACATGGGTAAAAACCCCTGAGAGGTGGAGTGGGGTTCCCCCACTGGGGCTCCCCTTGCTTGGTTTCCCCTGTCAAGGGATTTATATGTGCAGGGACATGTGCAGGAAAGGAACATCTAGGGAGAGACCAAACTTGTATCAAAATTGCAGGAGCCAGTGGGAGCAAAGCAGGGGATAGTAATATTTCTGGGACTGTACAAGTTTGTCTCTACAAGCTTGATAGGCCATATTTCAGCTCCTCCTTGAAGGTATCCCAATTCCTTCCATCACACCCCTCTCCTCTTTTCATCCCTTTCCCTCCTGAGCTTATGTATTTGGCTCGTGGGTGGTAATTGCAGACAACACAAAAATCAGAGGAGTGGCTGGTTTTGTTCTTTTCAGAAGTTTGGAGAAGATCTTGAATCTTTTCTCCAAATTAGCCACCATATCTCAGTTCCTGCCCTGTTCCCACAAGTAAACTTTATCACAGGCATTTGAACACCTTCCCCATTTTTCTGGAGGTTTTAGCAGTGCCACTGCTCTCTGGTCAGGCAGAAGGCTGGGTAGCCTTTGCAGTCAGTGGGCAATCCTGGGCAAACAACCCACACACACCGGCACAGCTCCACAGAGGGAAGGTGGGTGCTTTCCTCCAGTGAGCTCACAGCTCGTGCCCAGCAGGACTCTATGTCAGGCCCCATCTGACCTCTCTAAAAAGCTCCTCTTCTGTCTGGGCTGGCACTTGAGAAGGGAAGACAGACACAGCAGGCACAAGTGTGCCAGAGGTGTATGTTCATTATTAAAAAAAATAAAATAAATCTGGTTTTGACCAGCAGCATCTGAAGCAAGCTGCTGTTTCTCTTTTCATCATGAGTGCATGGGTTTCCAGGGCTCGGGTACCTCCAGGGCAGGGGCAGGAGATGCTCATAGTGTGGAGTGAAGGGGCCACGTTTGGACTTCCTGAACATCCCAGAAGTCCATGTCAGCAAGGGCTCCCGACTGCAGAGGGAAGGACAAGCAAGACCCTGGGCAGGGCAGACACGGGCTTGGACAGGCAGTGAGATCCCTCTCCCTCCTGCAGAAGCTTGGGTGAAAAGGGAGATTTCTCCCTCACACTGGCTGAGCTTTGAACTGTGTACTAATGATAACACAAGGAGAGGGACTGAAGATTGACAGCCATGAGAGATTTCTGTTGCTGTTTAGGACAGACCTCTCTTCATCACTTCTTCTGTTTTTCCATTTATTCTGCCACATCACCCTTTTTCCTTCCTCCACCCCTGAATCCTTCCATCAAACCTAGTCCTCCTCTCTGCTTTGTCCTAGTTCTCCTCGCCTTTTCAGTGAGTGAGGAATTAAATAAGCCTCTGTGGAGACAAACCCAGATAGTAGATTCTCCCTTGCCTCCCTGGCTACGATATTGATTAAGTTAGCAAAGAGACATCTCCTGAGGATGCTGCATTTGTTATTTGGCATGCACCAGGCCAGAATTTTGGGAGCATCCTTATAGCCACATGCATGCTTGCAATACAATGCTCCCAGGAGCACCCACATACCCAGGCACCTGCCACTTGAAGGGACAAAAACCACCCCCAGGCACTGCCCCACACAGAGGAAAGGGGGGGTCTGACCAGCACCAAAGGCTCCCAGCCACTCAAATAAGGCCCACCTGGGAACAATAACAATGAGGGGCATAAGATACCAGCCTCAGGTGTTTGCCTTCAGCAGGCAATGAAGGAACTTGAGGAGCAAATTAAAGGAGGGATGCAGAGGAAAGGTTTCTCTGCTTTACAGTGTGCTTGGCTGGGGCTGTTCCTTGTGCTGATATCTTGTATCTGTGCCATCAGAGTAAATAAGCCTCCTCTTGTAAATGCTGACCTCAAGCTGTGTAGTAAATTCTGGTGCCAGCCAAACCTGCATTTGGTCGCTTGCAGTGATGTGTTCCTCTCAGTATGAGGCCTGCTGTATTGCTTGCACCAAAAGCTGCGAGATGCTTTCTTTTGGGACTTAATTCCAGGTACAGTGCAGCATCTGGCCAATTTTTTTTATTGCTTGTTCTCACTCCTCACATTGCAAAAGCAGCAAAGTTTCCTGTTATGTTTTTTACCATGTTTTTACTTGAGAGCTGACTTAATCTTTGTGTTTTCCTTTCTCTGTTAATCTCAGGATTAAGAAAAAAGCTGTGAAAGTATGATTTGAGCTTTTAGAAATATTTTCTGCTTTAAAATTTAACAAAAAAAATTGACCTGCAGTGAGCAATCTTTTGTATTTAGAACTGAATTAATGAATTTCCACTGAAGATGGGCATGTTGGGCATTAATATATGTATAATTATGCAAAACCACTGTTATGCCTCTAATGAAAATTAGATTCTACCACTGAGGCTGTGTTTGGCGATAGTGTATATCTTCATTTGTGCTATATTTATTCTTTTTTCCTAGCTGCATGACCTAGGATTACAGTTGCCATGGTGATAAGACAGTTAGTGAAGGAAGGAGTGAAAGGTAAGTTTGTGTGTCTGCCTGTGCTGCGTGGGTGGCGGGGGGAGCTGGCAATCTCCGTCCCCTCTGCTGCGTCTGCCTCCTGCTATTGCTGCTACTGAAAAGCTCTATTGCACAAGTTATGGTATTTTCTCAATAACTCAGGGATGGGTGCTCAAGCAGCAGAGCAAATTGGTTTTGTTTTTTTTCTTCCCAGCAGTGTATGTGTGTAACCAGGCTATGGGATTGCTGTGCTGGGACTGTGTTTTAGTGGGGTAGGAGAAGCTTATCCTTTGTGTGTATCTTTGCCCCTGGCCTTGGAGGGGTTTGGGTGTGGGATGCTGAGGCTACTGGGACGGAGAGTAAAACCCTCCAACTACTCTTCTCTATTTGTTGACCTATGTTTGTGATTTTGTGTGCCCTGGGCTTGGAGCTGGAGGTGCTGAGCAGATCTAAAAGATGTGTAGCTGGGGTGAATTTGGCAGTGCTGGGTTAACAGCTGACCTCCATGATCTTAAAGGTCTTTTCCAACCCAAGTGACTCTACGGTTCTGTGAGTGGCAGCTTTGTCTCCCTTTGTCTGAGTTATGTTAGCAGCCCTTCTGTTGGGGTTTCCTTTGTGGTCCTTGCTTGCAGCATTCCCCAAACCCTTCCAGAGCCAGTGCCAGCTCCAGACCTGAACAACAGGTTCAGGAGTGCAGGGGTTCTTTCAATAGATAATTGATAGTGGAGGAAAGTCTGTCCTTGGTGCAGCTTTCCTTGTTGAAAAGGAACATACACAGTCATGTTTCCCTGAGCACAGCTGCCCAACCTCCGTGTCTCTTTCAGCCTTAACTTGCCCTGTGTGTGTGGGAAGTGCTTCCCTGGTTTCCTGCCTGCCTCTCCCATCCTGCTCTCCCTTTCTCTGCACCCCTCCGTCAAAACTGCCATCACCATTTGCTTTAAGCTCCTCGTGGAAATGCTTACCATGGAAACTCGGGCTGACTAGCCTTGGTGACTACAAGACTGATTTAGGCAGGTTTGGTTTTTAGGGTTTTTTTCTGTTTGTTTGTTAGTTTTGTTTTGTTTTTTGTTTTGTTGTTGTTTTTTTGTTGATGTTGTCTTGTAGGTTTTTTTGTTTGGTTGGGTTTTTTGTTTGGTTGGTTTATTGTTTATTCCAACATAGCTGAACAGCTTCTTTTTGTCTTTCTCCTGAAAAAACAATGGCTGTTATCTCTAATGATTTTAAAGCTTTTCACCTGATCCTCCCAGAAGCAATGCCTTAGACACTCTGTGAAGCTCTGGGTCATGTTCTGCTCTTAGAAACATCGTGAATTAACATATTAAGGGCTAGTGAGTAAGTCTCTGCCTCCCACCAATTGGTTTCTGTAGCCTTGAATATCTCCTTGGACTTGCTAAACTTTTAATTAGGTATAGATTTTCCCCCAGAGGTCTTATAATTTTGTTTAACAAAAGACAAAGGTGTTTTAAAAGAGTCTCTCTTCTCCTGCCCTGCCGTGCTTTACATTTTTCCCCAAGTGAACTCTGTTTGCAAATTATCAACAGTGCAGCCACCTTAATGCAGGCAGACAGTGCTCTCACTCTCTTGGACAGGGGTAAGGAAAATGAGCTGTCTGACAGGGACAATCCTGTGCTTGTACTACTCTGTCCCCTTGAGGAAAACTCTTCCAAGCCACTGAACTTTGCTGGGGTTCTCTTCATGCACAGTCACACTCATCCACAACAATCAGCATCCATCAGTGCCTGCACAAAGTGCCTGTGCTCACAGAGGGCTCCACAGCTGGGGGAGAAGGTGGAAAAACCTTTTGGCAATGCTCATTGGTGATTAGAGAGCAGGGGGAGTTCTTGTCAGTCTTAAGGTAAGGGTGGGACTTTGAAGGGGATGTATTTCAGCCTGTTGGAGAATTGTTCTCATGGGGGAGAAGATATCCTTGAGGCCAATGCTTTTCTAGCTCAAAAGCTGGGGAGAAGCTGATACCTCTGCTCCTCCAGCAGGAGTCTGTCTTCCTTCCAAACCCCAAGCATCGTGGAGCTGAGGGCAGAACAAACCTGTGGGACTGCTTAGCTAAGTAAACTCACTTGCATCTTCTCCAAACCACAGGGCTCGGCAGAGCAGGCTGCCCAGCTTTCCCCTTGAGGACTGTTGTAAAGTGAAATTAAATGTAGAGATCAAGAATGGAGATCAAGAATGTGATTCTGTGTGCACAACCTGAAAAAACAAAAAAGAATAGATTGCTGTACAAGGGGACAAGGGGATGTGCAGCTCAGACAGAAGAGAATGAGTAAAACAAGCTCTCTCACATTTTTGACTCCCCTTCCTGAGATGGGGAAAACAGCTCTTTCTCCTGGGAATCCATCCTGGCTCAGTGTTGCTTTGCCTGTGCTGTATCTCAAGATGCCTTTGCACAATAAGTACAAGGCTCTGCAAGTAGAGAAAGCAATAATGAGGGATGATGGTTCATCTAGTTTGGAGGTGTCAGTGAGGTTAAGTCAGCCTCCACCCTGCGTCAAAACTGCTTCTCCATGAAAGACTTGGTCATTCTCATAGGACACTCCCTTCTGAGGGGAACAGGATCATAGAAGACCCCATATGCAGACTGGACACACTTCTTAGTGAAGTCTGCTTCCTTACTGGGGCCCAGGTTAAAGATGAGAAGAAAAAGCTTCCTACCCTGATATGGCCCTTGGATTTTTCCCCCATCATTGATTTTTTCAGGTAGGCAGCAATCAAGTTCCAAACCCAAGAGCAGTCAAGAGAGACTTTGGGGCCTTGGGATGACTGGTTAAGGGATCAGGAGCATAAGCAGTGTTCTTGTCTATCCTTCCAGTTGCAGGGAATGATGAGGGAAGAAATGGGAAAAGCCAGCAGGTCAATACCTGACTGCAAGCCTACTGTCACAGGCAGAATTTTAGGATTTTGATCATGGATTAATTTACACAATGCCAGCCCTGCCAGTGATAGACATAGTACACCTGACTCAAAAGGGTGAAAGGAACTTTGCACAGGAGTTATTCAGGAGTTAATCAGACTTGTGTAAAGAGATTTAAACTACCTTAATGATGGTGACAGTAGGGTTGGGTGTTGATGGCAGTGCTACATTAACAGTTGGATTTGATGATCTTAGAGGCCTTTTCCAACCTAACAGATTCTGTGATCTCAGCTGTGAGATGAAGCTTGCCAAGCCATGGTTCTCTTGCAGCCAATGTCTGAGGTGAAGGTGAATGCCCAGTAAAGGCAGATTTATTGCATGACCCCTGGGGTTTCTGGTTAATACATCAGGTTGCCTTTTAGTAGGAAAGTGTCAGATTAAAAACCCTTAGAGGGGGAACCATTAAGCCTCTGAGCCCAGGTCAGCAGTATAACAAGTCATCAAAACTCAACTGAGATTTGGCAGTGGTCCAACAGCTTTGGGCTTTGGTTTAGATCTGTCAGTGCCAGGTCTGAAAAATCAATACAGTGCTAAGCAGCGTCTTCATCAGCCTCCGACTTTTGTGGCCTCCTCCTTTAGCCTTCTGCAGGTCAGTACTGAGGTGGGTGAGGTGTGTGTGTACACACCAACTTGCAGTGCCTCAGCCAGTTGGGTATAAACAGAGGGCTGGAGGCAGGCTGGGTGCTGTCAGGCTGGCCACTTCTCAGGAAGAAAACCTGCTGAAAAAAAGTACCAACAGATAATTTCGTGATTCCTCTTCTTCTCCTTCTGTAAAGATTCAAAATAAGCAGTTAAAAGGGAGCAGCTGCAGGGGATGAAACCTGAGTTGTCATGGTCCTTTCATGAGGACAGCCTAGTCAGCACTCAGATATCCTTCCCCTCTCTCCAGCCCCCTGCCACCTCTGTGTGCTGCATCCTGATGCTGCTGGGGTTCCATAAAGAGCTTACAGACAGGAATGCAACAATCATATGCTGTGCCTGTAATCCCAAATGAGCTAGTCAGGTGCATAAGGACAAAAGCTGTTATCAGGGTAGGAGCAGTTGGGCTGATGCAAGGTGTTCATGGAGAGGGATTGCATTGCCATCACAGGCTTGGTCTCTTGGAGGAGGAGTGGGCAATGGGGTCAGAAGAGGTTGCCTGACTTTTCCATCTTCAGGCATCAGTGCAGCAGCATGGCTTTGTCACAGTGCTTGTGTTCAGTTCACACGAGTGCCATCAAATACAGGCAGGTCACATTGAGGGCCAGCAGGCAGCCAGGGGCTCTGTGGAGCCGTGAGGGTCCTGTGTGCTTGTCAGAGACATGAGAGAGCTGGCAAATTCTCCTCATTGCAGGACAGAAGGAAACAGTGGCACGTGGGAGGATGCAGCTGGCTGATGAATTGCCCACCTACAGAGTTTACAGGCAGGTTAGCAGCCACAAACCATATCAAAGAGGTGGCAACTTGGGGCGTGAGGGTGTTTTGGCGTTTTTGTTTATTTCAAGAGCCCTGAGATGTTGTGATGTCCCTTTGCATCAGATGCCTGTACTCACAGGTTGTCCCAGGTCACCACACTTCTTCCTAGGCTCAGTTCTGGGCCAGCAGGGATGTGATGTCTTCTTACCCTCAGGGGATGATGGGGGGATATGTGTTGTTTGAAAGCTGCATTGAGTTGTCAGGAAAGACAGACGGACACTGCTGCATTGTTTCTCGCCATCCCTGCATAGTTGTTCTCTCCTGGTGTCCCAGACAGGCTGCAGTGGGAGCACTCCCTTGAGCACGAGGGGGCTGGAAGGCAGGTGGGTCAGTGGGTGATTGGAAGAAGCAGGGATGTGGGCAGCAGAGGCGGGGTCCAGATTTTTATATGTAACTATTGTGGATGTGACATTAGAGAAGTCTCAAAATCTTTAAGGCAGTTCTGTTGCTGATAACTTGTGTACTTGCTTTTGCATTTCTATTCCTTCTTAGTAGTCAGGAAAGAAGCAGCTGAAACACCTTAACCTGTTGATTTTTAAAGTGCATCCTTTTTCCTCATGGGGAGAGATGGGAAGAAGAAAGGGATGCAGGAGGGACAGATGGAAAATGGGGACTGTAGTCAGCTTTAGTCCTCTTTAAATAGCACTTTACCAGCTAGAGCAACTACTCTGGCTCTATTGTTTCATGAATTTGTTTGTGATTTGAAGCACACAGATGACTTGGAGTGCTGCTTTGTTTTTAAAAATCAAAGTAAAGTTAAATCCACGTGAAAGATGGAGAGCCTTTCTTATCCCCAAAATCAAGGCAGAGAGCTCAGAACAGCCTACACTGCAACATAGTAATGTACCCTGTAACCCTTATACTCCCTGCTAGTAAAAGTGTTTGACACCCTGAGACTCCTGCTGAAAGCAAGTAATTTGTTCTTACACAGTGATGGATGTTGGGAGCATTTGCTATCTCTTTTCCTGTATCCTTTTAAAGCTCCTAATGTCTTTGCTCTTTGGCTCCTATGTCTCAGGATAAATTCTAGTGGTGAGTTTTTCCAAAAGTGAGAGCGAAACAGCACTTCAGCTGTCCCTATATCAGCCTCTTTGGCATGCCTAAAATACAGCACCTTATTCAAAGGACATCTGATTAAATTAAAAGACAGCAAGCTTGGAACCAAGCTCCAGATCCTTGCTAAGTAAAAGCGTGCTGTAAAACTAGCTCTCTATCCCAGCATACCACTGAAAGCAAGACCTCTGCAAGATCCATTTGTGCTGGACATGTGAGAGCTGACTGAGAAAATCCAGAGATTTCAGAACACATAATATTTACTGATATTACGCTTCAGGTCCTCAGACAATTCCTATTTATTAGGAGCCTGATAAGACTAACACAGATCAATGCTTCTGTATAATTTGCCTTCTCTGTAACATCTGAGTGACCACAGGGAGACCAAACTGTGTAAAGGGCTTGACCTGGGCCAGTAGCCACATGCTTTGTCAGGGACCTGCATGTCTTTTTCCCTTGCTTCCTCCTTTCTTGTGCCTGCCAGAGATGTTTACAGGAAGATGAAGCAGGGGGTTGGCTGATCCCTGACAAGACTGAGAGCTTCCCGTTACAGATGAGTGAATGGCTGACAGAGTAAATGGAGATTATAAGGTTGCAGCCAAGACCTCTGGTTGGACAATTTGTACATCTCCCCTTCAGGGGCAGGTTGGGGTGCCTGGGAAAGGATGGGGGGGGGGGGAACCCTTTTTTGGAGGTGGAACCTTTCTTTACTGGCTCTCAGCAACTCCATAGGCACAAGAAGCAGTTTCCATGCCAGGGTACCAGGGGCATTTCCAAGAGAAGCTAAACCCTGCCAGCTCAAAAAGCAAACGAAATAGCCCGTGCTTTAGGATAGCAGCAATTCAGGAAGGATGGCTGAAATAATTGAGTATCAATGGCTCCATTAGGTGGGTCCTGAAAGGTGGCTGTAATGTCACACTAGTGAGGACAGTGCAAGGTGGGGAAGAAGGGAGGGAAAGGAGGTTTAGGGTGGTGAGAGCAGCTATAACCTGGAGTAATGATGCGGGAAACAGAGCCTGCGGATCAGCAAGGGATTACTGCTTTATTAGCCTCTGGATTAGTGTCCCAGGGGCAGAGACTGCAGAATAGACTGTATTGAATTATTTCTTATCAGTTGGTGCTGACTGACTCATGTCTGTCCCAGTAAGCTCCCGGGCTGGGGAGGTATTTTCTGTGTTCAGGATGGTATGCTGTAGTAAATAGATTGGAAAAGGGATAGCTTTTAGGAACAAAAAAACCTACATGGAGATGAGAAATTATATGAGGACTTGGAGGTGAAAGAGTCACACAGTAGTTGTTCTTCCTTAAATTGGAAGGGCTCTCTTATATCCAGATCAAGTCTCTCAAGACATAGCTCGAGATCTCCAGTCTTTGATTGCAATAGCTTTTATTCAGCAGCTTTCCATGTTCCTATTTATTCTTCAAAGGTGAATTCAGAATGGTCAAACCTACTTTGACTACAGGTTTAAAATGTCTGGGGATATAATTTTGACCACAGAAAACAGTTACCTTATTGATATATCTGGGAATGAGGAAGAGAAACAGACTGTGTAAAGGAAAGAGGGCAAGTATACCTGCAGCTGTCTTGTAATTGTGCTGTGAGGCTGGAGGAGGCGAGGGCAGAAACGAAGGTAGCAGAAAATGATATTGCTTCAGCAGGGAATGCACCTCACTGTGAGCCAGTGGAAGTTTCTCAACAGACAGGAGTGTCGTGATGAAATGCCAGCCTGGGTATCCCACTTACTTCTTGTCACTAACGATGCAACTGTCTCAGGGAAAAGGACGTGCAAAGTGGCTTGCCTGGCAAAGCTCTGGTGGGGAGGAAGAATTAATTATACCTTGTGTTTCTACTGTCCTATGTTTCTGCAATCTTCTGAGCCTGCTAAAAGTGTAAAGAGGCATGGGGCTACCTGTAAGAGGAGTTCTGGCTCACTCCACTGGAGTGCTGTGATAGGCCATTAGAAGTGCAATGTATTGTAAGAAAAAGGAAATTCCTGATGCTGGGCTATTACCCTTGCTCTGTGAAATGGATTTAGGTTCTGCAGTAGCACAGGCGGTGTTACATGAAATTTTTTCGCCTTTTTTTGCAAAGGAAAACCTCTACATGGGAGCCACTTACAGCTCAATGCACTTTGAGGCTTGAAATGGCAAATCACCAGAATTAGGGCCATTGAGCAGAGCTGACTCCCCCAGACATTTATCACCAAAGGCTTCTGAATAGAATGCTGGTCACTTGAATATGTGAAATTTGTTATGATGCAAACATGTGAGAGCTGGGCACTTGAAGGCAGTGAAGAAAATGAAGAGCCACTTAAGAGCAAGGATCCTGCCTGTAACATGCATTTTGTGATGAAGAGTGCAACAGCAAATTTCTATATGAATCACAGCAGTTAGCACTGTTGTTTTGGATGAGTGTGGTGGCCTCTCAGCAGCCTTGTACAGATCCCCCAGCTCCAGAAGCTAGAGAGGGTCAGGCACCTTAACTGGCTAATGTGATCCACAGCTGGAAGCGTAGTCCCGCCTTCTCCACCCAATCACACTGGCATATGAGGGACTTCATTCCCACCACACTGTTAACCACAGTACTGACAGTAAAAGCAACCATGTCCTGTAGCCTGACTGGCCTCTCTCTGAAACTCTGCGGAGTGCTCCTGGCCTAACAGAAGTGTTAAAGCAGTTTAGTACTGACTCTTGAGAAATATTAATCTTCATTGGGCTTCAGTGATTGATGCTAAGCTAGGAGACCTTTGAGGAAATGCAGGTGATTCAGAAATGACTGTTGATCACTCACTGGGTATCACCTGGGCCCTCTCTAAAGCCAATAGAGACATTTTGCTGCCAGAGGTACTATGTTTTCATTTAGAGGCAAACCCAAAGGCTGAGTTGTTAGCAATGTCATGATATCTTCCACACGAGTTTGAATGCAATCCTCAGTGTTCCTCTAAATTTCTCCTAGAGAGAGTGGCATTCTGCTGATTTGGCATTTGTTCTATAATTCAACTAGAACAGTTGCTTTTCATTTTCCTCTCTCCGACTTTGCCATATAGTTTTATTGTGTGCGGTTTTATATAACTTAATTCTGAAGTGAAGCCAGCTATATTTCAGCTAGATGAATGATCCCTATATAATATGCATATATGGCTGCAAAGCACTTTGGATAAAAGATATTAAAAACCACAAGTTATTTTTTTGCCTTTTCCTGGATTGTGCTTTGTAACATGTAATTCAGTAGCTTTGCTGCAGTGCTGTCTCAATGCATTGCTGAATGAGGTGTTCTGAACAGTTTTGGAACTGCTGGTGTGTTTTATTAATTACCTTTTACGGGTTGGTTTTCTGTCTGTTTTCAAACTCCTCATTTCACAGACATAAAATGAAAACTAAATGTTTTAAGCTAAAGTTTCAGCCACCAAGGCAGAGAGGGAAAGAGCTCAGCAAAATATTTGGCCGATTTTAAGCTCAGTCTTGGGGATGATGTCATACCAGAGGCTCCTCACAGTTGGGGCTTAAGGTACAGGAATAATAATAACTGGAAAGGAGCACAGTGTTCCAGGAAGGACAGAATAAGCCAGTAACCCATATGGGTCTCTGACAACTTCTCAAAGAAGGGTTTTGTATACTGAGATTTGTTCTGACAGCAGTGTTTTGAAAATGTTTAGGACCCTTGCCATCACATTTCTCTTAAGTCTGATTGCCTTATGTGACACATTCTCAGCTGCTGTAAATTGCTCCCACTTCATCACTCCAGCGACATCTCATCAGTGTAGATCAGCGAAGGATTAGCCCTCTGCATCCAGACATGTTGCCTTGAGCTGGGTTGGGATCTCACCACAAGTCATTATGAGCCTGATGACAGTGTGCTGAAGGGAAGACATAAGCTTATGACAGGTGGTGGGTGAGGACTGACCCAGTAACTGGAACTCATTTATTTTGGTTTTATTACTAATTCCAGTTTCTCTGTATGATTTTTGTCTCAGGACACATTATCTCCTGAGACAGAAAATGTTGTAGCTACTGAGACCTCTGTGCCACCCTTTTAAGGATTGGGATTATATTGGTTCTGATGTTCTGGCCAGAACCAATGCGAGAAACTGCATTCATGCTTCCAAAATTCCCTTTGTAGCTACCTTTAATACTCATCTCTGCTGCTTGTCATAAGGCTTCTGTGCGATACTTACGTGCTGTGGTGTTTTGTCATAACTCAGGTGTAAGATTTTCTCTGTGAAAGACCTTTTGAAATGTCCTTTGATATCCATTAGTGTGAAATGTGCCATAGAAATGTAAATCAAGTCACCGGCTGTCAAGGAGCACCCAGCCTCCAAAGAGTGGCCTGCTGCATTACTGAGGGGGGCGGGGGGTTGGGTGGAAAGGAGGCCAGCAGGGCAAGGCAAAGGAGAAACTGGATTTTTCTTTTCACTTAGAGGACTCTTACTGGCACAATGGCATTCAATGCACCCCTGGGGTGGGAGAATCTGAAAGCAAGGGCCATAGTGCTGCTCAGCCAGTGGATGTGGAGAAGAACATACTGTTGCCCTTGCTCCTGTGACACTGCACAGGCAGCCACCTGGTGGGCAGGTTGTTCTCCCTGTGGATAATTATTCCCACAAGTATAGAAATGTTTTACTCTTACAGACACAGTCTTACAGTTTTAGGATCTGAACTGGAAAGGCTTCCCTACACTGGTAGCACCAGTGCAGTGCTGGGACTCCCAGCCTGGCTTGGTAGGAGTGGGCTTAGGCATACACTGTCATCATAGTGGAGTTTTCCTTTGTTATTCCAGCCCAGAGCAAGCACATCTCACTGCACACAAGAGTATCAGCGTGTCTTCAGAAGAGCAAAGTAATATTTCCAAGGGCTATTGACCTTCTGTGTAAGGGCATTGGCTGACTTGCCCAGGTGAATCCGGTATAAACCTCTGGTACACCTTAGAGTGCCCCTGTCCAAGCCAATGATGAGCCCACACATCTCCTGTGACAATCCAAGGGCAGCTCACCAATGGATGATTGGTGCTACGAAACAACCACTGAGAGCTACAGTTTGAAAATTCTATGTTTCAGTTTTTGATGCAGTTTAGTCAATTGGCAGGTTGTAAAGTTCAGACTGGGGCATCTCTTAACCCATGCCAGAATGCTCTGAGTCATCTCTATTATAAAAAAGACATCTGAATTTTATATCATCTTCATCCAGTCTGAACTTAAACCTATCATATTCACTCAAGAAGTGTTATTATTGAGCAAGCCTTTGTGTTGACAAGCTGCATCTTTCACTGAATGGTCTCCTATTCACATCCTTTCACCATATTTTAATTTTTGTCTGGCTGTAGGTCAGGTGGGTAAATTTGCTTCTCAGTGCTGCTTCAAGGCTCCCAGTGCAGATATCAGTTTTGTCAATATAAAGTACTAGAGTCTACTGTGTGATGGCCATCACAAGGAAGCGTTTGTGAGTTGAGGATATTTGCTATGTGGACCCAGAAAATAAATCCTAATTTTCTAGGGTAGACAGAGGCTTCAGGCTGTCCTTAGGCTAAAGGAAGTATGTTCAAATCTTGCTAAATGGAGCATTTCCCAGTGACATTCAGGAAGCAAAGAGTGGACTACTTGCCTTTATATCATGCATGTCTTGACCCTACTGATGCAGGAATGACAAACAGAAAATGTGCAAGTCTTTAGGCAAGAATCCTGATTCACTCAGCCTTGCAAATGTCTCCCTAATGGATTTTGCTTGAAGCCATATGACCTTGAAAGTGGGAGCTCCTGGAAAACATACTGCCCAGTGTCTAACAGGTAAATTTATATGGATGGGGACAAGTGCAGACTATGCTATGAATGAGAACCGTTCACCCCATTAAAAGCCAAGCTCATCAGAGAAGGAGCCTTTTTCCTTGGCAAAAGTGTTTTCCACCAATATTAGGCACGCCCATCTTAGAAGATGTCACAGCTGAGAGACAATTTGACAATATTTTTCTTGCTCACATATGTGAAGGGTGTCGAATAAAGATTTTGGTGCATTTGCAGTGTTTGCTCATTGATAAAGCTACGCAGATTATTTAGCAAAGACTGTTATGCTCTTGCTAATACTGTGTGTGCTAATAATATGTCAAGTGCTATTAAACAACTCTGGTGTTGTCAGAGACCAATTTTTATGAGAGCTACAATGAGATACTCCTGATCATGTGTAGTATAATCCCTCCTTGTCAGGAGAACATATTGTGCCTCTGAAGTAAACATTCCTGCAAAAGTGGAATACTGTCTTGTGCAGTCATAAGGGCCAACTGGCTGAGAGAAAGTAAAACTGGTGTACATGTGCATGTAGCATGGAGAATTGGCAATGCCTATGTGGAAGTGATTTTAACTAGCTTTGCGTCCCATTTTGAAGCCTTCTAAATCCTCTCAGTAGCAAAGTCCATTCTCTTGATTGTTTGTTTGTGTGATATGTGGCCAATAAACTAATTTCTGGCAATTGAAAGCTGTTTTGATGGAAGTAAACCCTAATATCAACTGTGCTGTTTGTTTTTTGCAAATGGTTCTTTCTCAGGCTCTATGTGAAAAGTGACTCGGCCTAGAAGTTCAGTTTTCCAAGAATCCTTGATTATATGTTGACAAAAAGTGTGACTTCAGATCAACTTAGGAAATGGGGTTTTTTAAGCATTTGCCAAGGCCTCTTCAAATTTTTGTAATACTGACCGCAGACTGTAAAGGTAGAATTTTTCAGAGCATCTGGCACTTATCTAAGTTTTTTTCCTCCTCACCTGCTTGGTTTTCCACAGAGCAAACTCTGGACAACAGCAAAGCCTCCTTCAAGACCCTATGAAAAAATTGCTCCATAGTCTGGTGGTGTTGGGCTATGGAATGATGTTCCCAAACCATGTAAGCCCTGACCCATGACTAAGAGAGCTGGCAGTTGTTCAAACTGCACTCTTCAAGACAGTTAATGTCAAATTCCAGTGGCTGAACCACTTGGGCCCAAATTGGTTCTGGGTTCTCCTAGCACTGCCTTTGAATTTGGGGAGCTCTTGCTGGGCCCTTCGCCCTTGACAGGAGACTGCTGTGCTCTGCCCAAGAAGCAGGGGAGTTTGAAAACCACCTGAGCCCATTTTTACATTCAATGGAAAAATTAATGCCTAATTGCAGATTTCTCTAGATCTCTAAACTAATTTCCTGAACATAATTTTCTGCAAAGTGGATTCCGGAAAATGTTCCTCTTGCTTTAACAGTCTCAGAAATAACTTCAACTCTGTACAATTCTTCAACAATTGTACAATGGTACAAGGACTAGTACAAGGGTCTGAAATGGCATGAAAATAATTTTTTTTCCTATGTGTTATTAACAGTGTACCTTGTTGATATTGCTAGACCAAAAAAAGCAATGTTGTTTTTTAAAAGGAAGCCATACTGCAAAGAAAAAAAATATTCCCCAGTTCCTCTCATGCACCAGCTTCTAGCCAGGAATATACTGACTAATCTGGAGAAGGAGGGTTAGGGGAGTGTACAGATTGTACTCTGTATCTCTTGTGCCTCAGATGTTGCCCTTCACAGCATTGCTTTTTGTCCCCTGAAGCTGTGCTCTGAGCTGAATCAGAAGCTGCTGAAAGCAGCCTGGAGTATTCTTTCTCTTAATAAGAGCTGAAGCATATCCAGCCTGCTTTTCTCTTGCTTCCCATACCTCCCCTTCCAGCAGAAGAGAAAACATGAAATTGAGTGGGTTTTCTTCCCTGAATAATGCCCTACAGCCTTCCCTGGATCTTGCTGCTTTGCCCACTCATACCAGTACTACAGTTTAGATGCAGGAACAGTATCCCTTCCCCCCAAGAAACAGGAGATGATAGAAAAAGCTTGTGGTATGACATGTGAGCCAAGGACAGGGACTGCAGATGCCACCATGTCAAGAGCCTAGAGGACATCCCCAGAGCAGTGTCTGCACTCTGCTCCGTGCCCATGCACCGCTCCTGGCGGAAGTGGTTGGTGCGCTGTGGTCAGCAAGTCCGTGGTGAGTCCAGCCCTGCCACCTCACACCACATCAATCTGCTGCTGTGACACAGCTGAGATTTCTCTAGGCAGTGGGAGGAAGCCCAGCTGCAGCCCATACAGACCTGCCCTAGGCAGATTAAAGTACAGACAGGAAATATCTGCGATGAGAACACGGAGGTGCAGCCGTTTCCGTGGGTGTCCTGTTAGCTGTCACCTCTGTAAAAGCCGGCAGTTGCATCCCCAGCTGCAAGCCTAGAGGAACAGGGAACTGAACAGCCCTGGGCCACATCTGCACATGGCAATGAAAACCATGTTGTCCGGGACAAAGGCAGAGAGACTTTGTTCCAGTCTGTACTGCAGCTGTCCCCTTCTCTGGGGATGGCGTTGTCACTGCCACTGTCAGGGCTGGCTCATTGCAGCAGTCGGTGTTTTGCATGGTGCTCTGAGCCCACACGTTGTGGAAGAGGGCTCTGAAGGGAAGGTCATCAGTGTTGGCACAGCTAGGGCTGAAAAAGTGTCAGTGGGAGAAGTGGCCAAAACATGGGGGGGAAAAAAAGAAATTTTTCTTCAGTTCTTTGCTAGGAGATGATTTGGTTCTTCTAGTGTGGGTTGCCCTTGGAGAGAGTGACATCAGGGGCCTGAAGATTTAGACATGTTTCTCCTCTTTGCTGAAGGACACCCAGTTGTATTGTCCTTGGATCTATTCTTTCAGCTCCACTCATCTCTAGGGTGTACTATGAGATATACTTCCCATATGGAAGCGCTTTGTCAGGCTAAATTCAATTATGCCAGTGATGGTACAGAGATTATTGAAGGCAATAAAATAACGTGGTTGATTCTCCAAAATCTGTGTAGCACAGGGGAGTTCAAGAGAAAATCACCCTGTTATGCTTCTCTTTCTAGTCTGAATTCATTCAGATCAGTATGTTATAGTGTAACTGGGTGTGTATGTGTAGTATAGATGTATTTTATGTCTCTATATGTATATTTATCAATTATTTCAACAATGTGGGAAAAGGAACAATATAGCTGGATGTATCAAGTGTAGAACTCTATATAGATTTCTGTACTTTTTGCAAAGTAAGGACATTGGATTTCTTTTTTCTTCCCCAGAATGTAGCTCGTGGCAATCTTCCTTTTGTCATCTAATCACTAATAAATCTTCGTTTTGCTTAGTAATTGAAATTGGCATTTTTCCTTCTGCTGCTCATAGGCACTGCACCACGTGAATCAATATAATATCTGACAGTAACAATTGATTTGCAAGTAGTGGCACCCACACTGAGGATTTCAGGCCTCGGGGATCAAACACCTTGAGAAAGCAGTAAAGTCATTTTAGATCAAGAATTACCACAAGTGTAACTTAATTATACTGTAACTTTTGCACTATCCTAGGCAGCACCTTGAGCTGTCCCATGCTTGTTGCTTGCATTGGTACTGACAGCTGAGGAGACGAACCCAGGTACATTCCCAGGATACACAGGTACAATGTAGGCAGCAGTTGGTTGGAGGTGAACCTGAGCTCAGTGCTGGGCTGCTCCTTCACTCAAGGAGTTGTACCTGGGTGAGCTGGCATGGACAGGACAGTCCAGCTTCTGAAGAAAGACTAAAAGGGTTAAGGAAAGGTTTCTCCTTTTACTGAGAAGTTGTCTCCTTTTACTGAAACCATGCATGAAGGTCTGTCACCAAGATGATCCTTAACTATTATTAATGAATGAATGTCAGTGGCAAGGTCATTAGATTTACAGATACTGGTTCCTTCCTCCTTTGTCATGGTGGCAGCAGCTTTCTCTGATGTAATGTGCAATACATAGCTTTTCATTACATTTCAATTTCTGTTCTCAATGGGATTGCAGAAGATTACAGCCTTGGTGGTATACTCCAGGCTTCTTTAAACTGGGAGGGGGGTCATGGATAAATAAAAGGTGGATAGAACACAAAACGCTACCTTAGATGCCTAGATCAAACCAGGTAATTCTACTGTTTTCAGCACTTCCAATCTGAGATATTCCTGGCATCCTGTTCTTTTGTATATATTGGTACTATGCAACATGGCCTCTTCAGATGAAGAAGCAGGGATTAATGAGCCACACAGAAACACTAATTTGTCTGGGTTAGAGGAGATTAGTTTTGCTTAGACCATTAACGTCATTAATTTTGAGACTAGAACTGTTCATCTGGTATTGCAGACTCACGGGATTTTTTCAGAAGTTGTAGCCCAACACTATTAAGTGAGGATTTCAAAATGTGTTATATTTCAAAATGTGATCTCTGTTCTTTGAAAGCATTTAAAAGCTATGCATGTTCTACAGTTATGTAGAAAAAAGATGATATTTCATTGCTCTAATAAGTTGTCCCATTATAGCCTCTTGAGGGACCCCAAACTGGTCAGTTCCTCTGACAGCTTCAAACCAAGGGCTGCATATAAGGTTTACTATGTTAAGGACAGAAGGGAAGAAAAACCCCCAAGTAACTTGCAGAGCTGTAATACCTGATGGGCTCTGTGCCCTTCTGTCCCATCACACTGGGGAAACATTTATGTCTTTTCACATTTCTTCTTTTCCCCATTGCTAAATCTTTTATCCCTCATAATAAAAAGGAGCTGAAGTCAGGCCATGGGAATAATTTGCAGGCATCAGACGAGGACTGCTATGGATCTCAGAAAGTACTCAGACTGAGAAAATGCTGCCTGTGAGAGGCAAATAGTTAAGGTATAAAAGGTTCTTGTCCAGTTGGGCAAAGCCATTTTCCTTGCATTTTATGGAGCAATAACTGGCTTGGAGGAAAACGAGAGAAAGCAAAAAAGTGGGGTTAATGAGAGAGAGTTCATCTCTACCGCATGAGACTCCTAAGAATGGGAATGAAGTTACACCTATTTCTGTAGTTTTGCACCTCCAACTATGAAAAAGTATTCTTTCCTTACCCTTTTTGAGGTTTGGGATCAATGCAATACAGTTAGTTCAGCTTGCAGTCAGCTTGGCTTTAAAAATTCTGTTTCAAGAATTCTACAGTTACAAATCTATCTGAAAAGGTATAAAATATTAAGGCACTGGTTTTAAAATGAGTGTGCAGACGGAGGCTGCTATGGGAAAAATCATTTACAAAAACTATATCGGGATATAGCTTGTGTTGGTCTTTGATTTAGTTTCAGGGAATTCAGAAACTCTTCTGGAAATATTTTTAATGTGAAGCTGCTAAGCAAACTTGTTCTAGCAATTTTCCAAAATGGAGTGTTGAGCTTTATAACCTCAGATGTGGGGTTTTATTTCCAGCTCTTTGAGAGGAATGGGAGGAGCAGCTTTCCTTCTGACATTTACTTTAATTCATAAAAATTACAGGCATCTGCCAAAATATCCTAAATTGTGGAGGAGGTAGAAATTGGGTCATGGAGAAAGATTAATGTTGAACAAAAATATTTGCCAGTACTTTTACATGAGAAGGGGAAAACTGTGTGTGCTGCAGAAGAACAGGCTGGCTGTGGGGCTCTTTTGCACAACCACATCTGGCTTGTTGCTTTAACAGCAAATGAAGAGAGAGGGCTAGAATCAGGATAATTTTCTTTGTGCTTGTTTGCTCATCATTTTTTATACATCATTAGATCCCCATCTCCTGCCCTTTAAATGAGCATTACTTGGATTTATTTCAAGCACCTTTCTGTTTAGGGAGAGGCAAGGCCAAATCCTCGTCAGATGTATCTTCCATAGGGCTCATATCTTATAAATGCCAAAAGCTTTAGACAACACTAGCAGTGGCCCCAGCAGAAACCTTCAAGCTGTTCCTCTCGGTGGAGGGAGCTCTGCAACTCACAGGCTCCTTCAGATGGAGTTTCGTAACCTCCAGGGTGGAGTGTGCGATTTGACAGAGCTGGAGCTGCTCCACCAGCTGGTGACAGCTGTGGGATTGAGGGCCTGTCACTGGAGAGCAATGAAACATTCTTCTCTTAAGGGAAGCCTGAGGGTATCAGAATAGGGGAAGGAGGGTTGGGAGTTAAATGGGAGTTGCTGTCAGCAAAAGAACCTACAGATTTAATGAGGATTTGGTTGCTGTTTCCCAGAACAGCCATTCACCTGCAGGAAAAAAAAAAAAGAAATCCTCAAAAAGTCTAAGCACAATGGTCTCACTTGTCATTGTGCCACACTGACCTTGGCACAGTCTCAAACTCGATGTTGGCCTCACCTGTGTCCCAAAAAGCACTTACCCAGCCCACAGCATACTAAACAGTAGCATATCCAGGTGCAGATTTACAGGCAGAGCAGCTGCTGCCTTCAGAAGTCACGTATGCTTTCCTCTCCCTCTCCACCTGAGTTTTATCTCCTACACTGTTCCTGTGAGCACTGCCTTGCAAACCAATGACAAGATTACACTGAGGACTAACTGTGCAAGTGGGAACACCACCTTTATATCCTTCCCCTACCTCCTAGAGCCAACAGGGGATGTGTTCAGTCTCTGAGCTAATTAATTATGCTGGCTTGAAATAACCCTTCAGTCATTTATTACTGTTCAGAATATTTCTTCTTTGGGATGCAGGAGTGTGTCTGAAACAGGCTTAATTCCCTGCCTGTAGAGGAATGCAATGATGTCTCTCTTCTAAAAGTTTTATGGCTCCTTTTCACTAGGAGACATGACAAAGAGTCCTCGTGGGCAGTGATCTGCCCCTGTTACACTGTAAGGTACTGATGAGGGATACCAGCACATAATAAAGCATTGGTCTGACTTGCATGAGAAAGCAGATAAGATGCAATCATTTTATGAGATTATGTTAAATATTTTTAAATTACAGTATGCCTATGAAAATAATATTAATATGTTCACTAAATAGAAATACATTTATTAATTTCAAAAATATTTTAGATACATGTGTATTTAAAAAGTTACATTGCAGCAGGCAATATTGGCTTTTTGACTGTGTACGTCTAAGTGCCAGTAATGACACAGGATTTTTTTTTGTTTTGGGGGGGTTTTTTTGTTAGTTTTTTTTTTGTTTGTTTGTTTTGTTGTTGTTTTTTGGGGTTTTTTTTAAACAGTCTATTTAAGACAAAAGCTTCTCTTCTCTTTACTTCTATCATAATGGCTTCTCTTTTATTCTGGGTATGTACAGTATTTTCTTGCTGGCAGTAATGTCTCTCTACTGGAATAAAGTGCATCTTTCAGCATCTTTGTAGTGGCCACTCACCCTGAGATGCTCTGAAACGATTTTCTGCATGCTGCAGAACAGCCATGTGGAGGATATGAAAATTTATCTGGCACAGTGCCCTCTCCTCCAGCAGCACGAGCGCTCTGAGTGCCACTGCCATTCCCCAGCGGTGAATGATACTGTGGTGTGTCAAGGCAAAAGCAAGAGGTGGTTCCTGAGCTCAGCTTACAAAACAAAGGCATTTTTTGTTTTCGTGTCAATCTAAGAACACCTCTCTCACTTTGCCAAATTAAAAACTATAATTTTGAACATTTTCCATCATTTAATGTCTAGAAATAACTGTAAGGTTTGAATTCCCTCAAGGACAGAGGGGTCTGGCGCAAGGAGGGGCTTGCTGTGCCCCTGATGAAGCTGCTTGTGTAGTATCAGTAACTGAAGAGGTTTGTGATTGGTAAATCAGAGCCTCTGCACAGACTTAAAACCATTTAAGTAAATGCCCACAAATGCATTGCCTCATTTTGAAATGCTCTGTTAAAGATGATTGCTACTCATTTTCATTATTAGATTTTAGCCTTTAATAAGAAGACCTACTGTTGAAAAATGATGATTTAAATTGTAATGATTACTTAAACCCTGGACAGCCTGAACTCCCTTGAAGCAGCTTAGCATATTCAATATTGTACTCACCTGGGGAGATGGTAAGAATTGCCTACAGCACAAAAGGTGATGCTGATAACATACACTAAACTGTGAAGGGCTAATGTTCTTAGCTGAGCTAGCAGAGAATTCTCATCCAGCAAGCCCTAGGAAGCAGACTGGGAGTGGACAGATTTAGGAAATCCATGTAGCATTGGCTGTGTAAACTCTCCTTGCCCTGGAGAAGGATAGAGAGATTTGTCAGATGCCTGCACACCGTCCCAAGAGGAAGGTGTTGGCTTCAGAATTGCTTTGCTCACCAAAGCGTTTCCCAGAGATTGAGAGGCATTCAATGAAATAAGCTAGACGGTCTTCACAGAGGCTTTGCTACTGTGTGGAAAAAGGTCTCTGACTCTGGGTTTGATGGAAATCATGATGTCTTTTGGCATGGACAACCAGGGATCGAGCGAGATGGATTCTGTGTCTTTTGCTTGCGGACTGTTTCTTGGAAGGAGGATTCAGGGTGACATAGGAAACTGGGTTTGAGGCAATACTATCTCCTTTTCTGTTTAAGCCCCTTCCTGGAGAAATAGTTTGGTTTGTCTCTGAAGGGCAGGAAGTGGCATCTGCAAGGCAGCAAATGAAAATGATGTCACAGAAAAGGAATGTGTCACAGATGGCGTGTGGGGGATGTTCTAATCATGTGGGTGAGAGTGTAAGTGGCTCAACATAAAAATTATCATGTATTTTGATGTAATCTACAAATGGGATGGTGCCAGAAGAACATCTGACCTGACAAACCAGATGACCAGCCAGTCCCATTACTGCTCAGGGACTTTCTCAGATAGAGGTGGTGCTTTTAGATATGATGATACTGAATAGATTATTTCTTGCTCGTGTGTTCAGTCACTTTTTGCATCTAGGTAAACTTCTGGTGTTCATAACATCCTTTGGCAAGGAGTTCCACAGATCATCTGTGCCTTAGTGAAAGGGCTACCATTTGGGGCTTTTTTAATATCACCCTTGTTTCCTTTTGTATTCGAGTCATTCCTTACTTACTATTTAACCTGTGATTTTTAGGGGTCTGATGCCTATCTCTAGCTTTCACAGTTCTGCTCTGAATCCCACAGATTCTGGGGATAGTTTGGGGTGGGGGGAACGACATCAGAACACGATGCAGTATTCAAAATTTTGGCTTACCATAAATGTATACAGGTGCATAATGATGATCCCCTTTGGTCTCTATTGCTTTCCTAATTGGTCATGCCATTAAATATGCTTTCTGGCCGTTGATGAGCAATGAACTGACATTTTCACAGTTGTCTTATGATGCTAAGCCCTTGCTTCAAGGGGCATGATTGTCATCTCAAAGCTATTCACAGTGTGTGTAAAGTTGTTGGTTTTCCTCAAGGGTGGTGTTTTACCTAGACTGTATCCCCTCTGCCTTTTTATAACATTGCTGTTCAGTATTTTGGCAACTCTTTGTGGCCCATATTTGTCTTTAATAATCTGATTAATTTATGCTTCTCAGAGAAGTCTGTCATTACATGGTATGGGTTTTTTTCTAGATGATTTCTGTATATGATGAGGGGGACATATCCCAGTGCAGATTCCAAAAGGACTTTTTTGGTGACCACTTTCTCCACAAAACCCCATTTTTCCCCTCTCTTTTGCCTGTTACATGATCATTTGAGGACTGTTATGCCATGGCAGGTTACTTTCTTTAAAGACTCTTAGCTGAAGATCTTGTTTCCTTTGCATTTATGGAGGAGGAAGACTTGAGATTCCCACAGCGAGCATCTGCTCCAGCTGTGCCACGACACAACTGGGGAAAAACTGACTGCCATCAAGTAGTTCTTTAGAATAATTTAAGGGAAACTGAGATGAACAGCAAATTGCAATCACTATAGCAAATTGCACATAACTATAAGTTGCTAAATCTGGGGTTATTTTCCATTAATAGAACATCAAGAATCAAAAAGAGTTTTTGTTATTCTGGTGCTGGATTAGCTAGGAAAGATGAAATTTGATATTGCAATTCATAGGACAGTCCTTCTGATGTACTTAAATGGGGAGACAAGATGGCTCATCTGTAAATATTCACTGCTAAACTATCTTAACTAATCAGGAATATAGAGTTTACATATCTATAATAAGTTTATGTTTATTCTATGCATTCAGAATGCACTCTGCATTCTAACATATTAAACTTGTAAGAATCACGTTTGCTCACTGATATGATCATTCTGAAATTTTAAAAAAAGTGTTGTTGAATCATGAACGGGGTGATCAGAGGATAAAGCCTGACCTGCTGATAAACCATATGGTACTGCATTATATTATAATGATGTCACTCCCTGCCCCCTACACACACAGTGGCTGTTAAGGACTCATTTCTTAATACTTAATGAACCCAGGTGGCCTTTTGAGTGACCCAAGTCTCTTCCTTGGCCTTCTCCAATGATGCATGTTAAGATCACTTGGATGTTTATGTGGTGCAAAATGTGAGACTGGAATAAAACTGCAAGACAGACTGCCAGCCAGAGAGACACTGACCCCATAGGGGGAGAGTAAAATATACTAAATGAAATGAAAATGAATTATTGCTCCCCATATATTATTGACTTATTCCAACTCCAATGCTATCAATAGGGAATTTTCTGCAATTTTCTTAAAAAGAGAGAGATGAATGAATACTATTGACTGACATCGGAACGGGATATTGCAATAAACCACTACTTGTTCAGAAATTTAGGAGAGTGAATTTTCTGTCTTAGCTAGATAAATTACTTGAAGGCGAACTCCTTGCCTAATAAATGAAATTATGTAAGTCTTGTCAGTTATGGTACAGTTCAATAAGGTTGGAAAGGCTTGAAATATATTCAGACTGCTGTATAGTCTAAAGAGCCCTGTTGACAAAAAGTTACCTACAAGTAGTAATATTGATGAAAGAGCTAAGTAAAAAAAATTTAATATAGTGCAGCAGTAGGACATCATTCTCCAACATGCCTTGGCAATCCATAACTATACAGGAAATATTGTGTTCGGGTAATTGTTACAGTTTCTCAAGAGAAATCAATTTGGAAAAATTAAGTGCGGGGTGACATGAAGGCAATAGCAGTTTATCATGCCAGCACTCTTGTTTTTTTTGCTAAAACAAGGCAGTAGGGCTAAAAAGGCTCTTTTTAGTGAATTCTAATGAAGTTGAGAATGACTTAGCACTCCCTAGGATTTTCTTTTATTACTGAGTTTTAAAAAAAATATATATAAAACAGCTGTATTTAAGATAACTAAATTGCCATGGATTAGACTGTCTTATTCTCCTGCTAAATGGTCTGTGTTTACAGAGAATAGAGGCTTTTCTTCTTGTAACTTAGTTACAGTCAGGAAGACCCTGATGGCTTCATTACATTTGAGCCAGGACAGAACTGTGCAAAATTTATGTCCAGGAGGACAATGTGCATTTCTTTGTCATGGGAAAATTGTAAATACAGTTTAGAGGATAGGAATCTCTTAGCAATTTTATTTAACTCTCACTAGCTCAGGGAGAATGGCAAGAAATAAATCAAACACAACTATGAAACACACATGGTAGAATGCTCCTGAGAAACATATTTTTTTTTTTAATTTGAACACTTCTTAAAAATACTTTATAACTATTGAAGTTGAATGTTATTATTGAGTATCAGTATGGCACTGTCAAGATAAGGAAAGCTTTATCTATTCACAATGGATTAAGATGTTCCCAGACAATCATTTTTTATAGGATCAGAGCTCCTGACCAACAAACTATGAGAAAGCTTTCTTGCAATGGCATTTGGGGAAAAAAAGGGAAACTTTAACCCAATTCATCAATAGAGTAGATGCTTTCCACAGGGCTGCAATCCAGTATCTGTGCAACAAAAACATTTGTGAATCATTTTTCATTAGCTGTTGAACTAGTATTGCCCTTATGGTGTTCCAATGTAGTGCCTGATTTGCTGAAAAAGGTTTTCCTCATGTATTTCAGAGTGAGAAGAATAAGCAGTACTTGTATGATATCACTGCTGTGGGGTCTTATGATCCATGCTCTAGGAAGTGAGCTGAAGTGATCAAATTATTGCAGATTAATCTGCAGCTTCTAAACACAGACCTCTCATCTCTTCATGATTCATCATCCTGTGATCTTGTGAAACAAACAGGTGCGCTAGTCTTGGTTAGACAACAGGGATAACAGCTCATTCAATTCTTCTTTTATATCAGAAAGAGAGCAATGAGCCTCTCCAGAAACTTCAGGAAAAACAATTCTCTTATAAAGTTTAGTGGAATTTATGCCACATGTTGGTAACTGACTTAAAGACAGTAGGTCAACTGAATCCCAGGAGAAGGTGAAAGTCATTCAGAGCTGTTTTTTTCTGGTGAAAACATTCATTATAAGATTTTCATGCACCCATGGGATCACAGAATATGCTTTCTTATTATTTCCTGAAGAAAAGATGTTCTGCTACTCCTCTAGACAACAGCCTTGAAACTTTTTTTTTTTTTGAGGAAATACTTCAATTTTAAGGAAGATCTCATGCTTCACATGTTTGTTCTGTCCTTTGAGAATGTAATTCCAAGGCCCTCACTGAAAGCATTTGTAAAATGGCACATTTCTTTGTCTACCCACAGTTAGCCCGGAACACTGGCTGCCTTTGCATGTGTGAAGGGACCTATTATTACTGAAAGGGCAAAATATATTTTTTTGCTCATTAATGGAATGTACTGTAGAGTGACATGGAAACTTTTGGTTAGTCATTTAAGTCCTTTTAATTCCTGCTATCAAGTTGTAAGTGCTTAGTGCATCATCATACAGGTGATTTACAGAAACATTTGGCATGAAAACAAATACCCACCACAGTTTGGAAATAATAAACTAAAAGCAACCAGTAAAATTGATTTTGCACAGCCTCTTGCAAAGAAGTTATTCTGATGATTCTATTGTGGTTCTTAATGGAGCAATTCTCATAAACACACTAAGTTCCAGTCAGAGTAGAGTATTATGCATTAGGAATAAAGTAAAATGTCAAGATTCAGGCTCCTGTTTGTTTATAAACTAAGCCACAAACATCAAAGCCTGAAGTTAAAGAAGATGTGTGTGTGTGCATATATATATATAAGAAATATCCTAATCAGTTGACAGTACCACAGATGCACAAAATGTAGTTGAAGTGTGTATGCTGTGAAATCTAATGAGCAATCTTGCTGTTGCTGATGAAGGTCTTGTCAAGACTGAACAATTTATTCATCATCACTGTGTCCATAGCAGTGACAGCACAACTGTTAAAACCACCAGATTAGTTCTATTTTCCTCTAAAAAGTAAAACAGTTGAAAACATTCCACCCACTCATTCCACATTGATACAGCACACTCACTGAGCAGCCCTGGAAGTTAGCTGCTGGCACCAAATGGTCTTAAATGTGATCATTAGCAAACTCAGAGCCATGTGGAGAAGGAAAGGTAGCTGAGATTTCCAGTCTGCACAGGAAACTCTCCCAGAGCAAGAATCCTTGGAAACTGCTTGCATAAAAAAGACTAAAGAGCCATATATGATTCCAGAGGCTGCCCCACAGCATTGTGCTGTCTCACCACGACAGAGTACAAAACACAATGAGCAGCTGGAAGGTATACAAGGGAAAGTGTGGTAAATTAAAAAGAGGAGTAAACATACCTATTCCTACTTGGCATACAAGGGATGCGTATAAATTTTGTAGGATCCATGTAAAAATTGAGTAAAATCCTTTTTTTTTTTTTTCCAACTGTGCAACAGAAGGTACCATCTGCAGAAATCCAAGAGCCATATAGCATATGGTAGTATTTTTTCTTTCATTTAAATGGTAGGAAGTCTGTTGATGTGGCTCCTTTCCCTTACTAGGTTCTCTCAGTCACTTTTTCTTGACTGAGACAACACAGGTATTGTAAGAGGTACAGGCTTGTCATGACTGATGTGCAGAAGACCCCAATGTAAGGAGTTTCTCAGACCTTCCATTGGCAGCTCCAAACTTGGAATATCCCCTGTCACTTTATGCACTACTGCATCTTCTGTGGCACAGTTTGGTTATGTTCTGGCTACAGAAGTACAAAGCACAGATTTACATGTGACTTAGAGCTATATCCAAATCAAGGCCTCTTTAGAATGATGAGAAAGATGTCTGTATGGGGAGATAGCTCAATTTGTCATGCAGGAGATGACAAGTGATCCTGTGGAGTTTCTTGTAATAGCTGCAATGTAATTCTGGGCTGCACAAGCTGATGCCATGTGAGTCCCTGCACCTGCGGTTTGGACAGACCTGAGCTGCCATTTCCTCTTGATTGCTGATTTACTTTCATTATAGGCACACATCGTGTTTTTCTTTGTGCACTGCTAACCAGAGCTTGCTTTCAGAAAGCTAGATTTTTTTCAGAGATTGTCTCTGTGAGCAATTTCTCCAGTAGCCTGATATGTCATATCCCATTAAAGATTACAAAGCAGAGCCAGCAAGGATGACTAGGGATTTAAAAAAAAAAATAATAAATTGGAGTTTATCTCTTGATTTGAGAATGTGCAAGTGAAGAAAATCTTGCCTTCAATAATACATTGCTGAAAGAAATAGAGCTCAGAGATAATAGAAAGGCCAGTGTAGTAATTGCTTGTACTATTAAACAGTTGATACAGAGGGGAATTTGAATTGCTTAATGAACTGATTTAAAGGCAGATATGTTGTGTCCTTTAACAGTAACTGCAAATGTCCTACCAGGCATCTACTTTGAGACAGGCTTTTAATTCTCTCTTTTCACTATCTTCCACCATGTACACAAAGATGAGGCAATGATATCCCTCCAGTAATGGAAAGATATGAAATAACTGTACAAATCTACACATTCTGAAAAAGATTTAAGCGTCTTAAATTTGGGTAGACATTTTCACTCTGGACCTGCATGCTCCAGCTTCAGCAGAAAACATATCCAAGGGTCTTCCAGTTAGGTAACAACACACATATGCCAGGTGAAGCCTTCTGACTTTCTTACATGGGGTCAATCTGATGTGTGAAGTATATGAGTATAACCTCTTCAGAGTTCTATCTGAGAAATATCATAGATACTGATCCTTTTCCTCTTTTGTGGTTTGTGGGGCTCTCGTTCTTCACTGGACTCTAGTTCTTATGCTAGTAGTCTGTAGTGTATCTACAGGCCTGCCCACCCAAACCTTTCCTACAGAACATCTGGTATCAGGAAATGCTGCTTTGATTATTCACCTTCATTTAATTTGTCTCTGTCCTTTCTCCTCCTCCATCTTCTTCCTTCTCCCTCCCCCCAAACGCTCATTTCCTTTGTTATTAGATAACAGCAGAGACAGTTAAGCAGGCAAATGTGCTATCAGCCAAGCTTCTGCGGTTCTGTGAAGCTCTGTAAACCTCCTGAACCAAAAAACAGATTGTGTGCGAAGGGCTGCCTACAGCTTCTGTGGGGGACTGTCCTGAACTTTGTCCTCAAAGGGAGGTGGCAGCTGTCACCTTCTGCAAGCAGGGGAGCAAGCCTGCTGGGAAAATATCAAGATTATTAAAGATTAAATGCTCAGAAGTTGGGGTGCTAAATTCTTCTGTGGATTTTCAAGAGACTCTGTGGCTTTCAAGAGTGCTGGCAGTGCTTGAACTCAGTATTTCTGTTGAAGCTGAGGCAGGTGGGTTCCACAGCACAGTTTGCCCTGCTTTGTGTGCCCAGACCCCTGTGCCAGTTGCACATTTAAATGAGAACAAGTGTAGTCCTTTTTATATGCCAGGCAGGAAGGAGCTGGGGTGTGCTTCAATCTCAACATCCAAAAGATGAGATTGTGCAGGACCCAGTCACCATCCTCAACCCTGGGACACAGCCTGAGACCTGCAGAGCTGATCATGGCATTTGCCCTGCACCAGGGTGAGCTGATGACTGCCAGCCACTCTTGAAAAGACACAGTCCCTTTATTCCTGCTTCTATATAAATACTTGGGCATATAGTTTTAGGCTTCCATGGCAGGGAATTGTAGGGGAAAGGGGCACTTGGAGGACTTTAACTACCACTCACTTTGTTTTTCTGCAAATCTTCTCAAAAAGAACAGAAGTTGTGTTGTAACCCATGCATAAAACGGCAAGTATTAGGGCTCCGTGTGTTTGACTTGCATGACTCAAAATGTAGACAGTAGAGGGGGAATGGCAGAGTATTCTCCCATTCTTTCTGCCTTGTAGCCCTGATTTTTTAGTGAATTAAGAAGCTCTGGCCCAGCCACCTGAAACAATTAGGTCACTTTTCTTGTGCAGCAGTTCAGGGTATGCAATTTTAATCAGACTCAATGAAGCAGACCCGTATTAGACATTAAATGACAGCTGAGTGACAATAGTACTAGGAGTTAAGTGAAATTTTAAAATATCCCAAATGGAAAAATGGCACCATTAAAAGCCTCATCTGAGACAATTATTCTTTTTTTCCTACAATGATGGAAGACAGTTGGAAAGAATTTAAACAGAACTTTGTTGCTGCAAGGAATGGATGCCAGAAACGGAAGGCAATCAGAATAGATCTTTATTTTCTGACAATAGCTGGGTTTTAAGCACTAGAGTATTAAATAGTTTCAACTCAAACAGTAAAATTCAGTTATGAAGCCACGTACCAGAAATTTGAAAGGTAGTACATTTGTACAAAGATGGAAAGTCTGGGAGATCTGAGGGTAGGTTGCAAATGGTTTAAGGAGGCAGTCCACGTTTTTGCCTACTTCTTTATGTCCTTCATGAAAAATCAGGCACTAGTAAAGTTTCAAGGTCAAGAAAAAAACAGACATCAGAGAACCAAAACTAATGGTTAGAAAGAGATAAGTTTGCCAAACAGAAGTTTGGTAGCCCATACAACAGCTTATGGATCATGTACTTGAGATGTTGATTTTATTTGGTTTGAGAAAGGGGCCTAGACAGGTTCAAACATCTATAGAGCAAAAACTGCTCTGCTATGCTTTTTGTGTGCAACAGGTAGTCATGAAGTTAGTGTCTCATTGCTAAGAAAAGTTGGGAATTCTCTTGAGAAAGTTCAAAGTGCTGTAAGAAAAGATGTTGGAGAAAAATGGAAAAAGCAGAGTCCACACAAAAAGCTCCACATGTAAAGCTATTTATGTTGTGAAAAACAAGCAAAAAAGCCAAGACAATCCCTTGCCTTTAGAAGAATACATGTGTTTCTTACAGATTTTGTTGTTTGGTAGGAATTTAATTTTGGCAAATTGTACTTGGCATAAACAAAAAACACAAGAAGTGTTATTATCTCTTTGGGACTTGGTGGACAGTGCTGCAGTGGAAGATTAGTGGGCTATCAAAATGAAGTGTGTTCAGTTTCAGTTAAAGGCAGGAGCACAAGCCAGCAAAGTGGAACATGGGAAAATAATTATAGGCAGTAAAAGAAAAAAAAAAAAGAAAAAGAAAAAAACCAGTGTTTCTAGCAGTGAGCATATACTCTCTTTTACAGAATGCAGGGCATACAACCAGGTGGGAGAGAGGTGTATTTTGTGGTATCAGGGGAAAAAAAAAATCTGATTACTTGAATATATTTAAGCAATATCCTCTTCTGGGAACAGGAAGCAAATAACAGGCAGAATATGAAGTTGTTTCAAAGGGATGCAAGAGCTCCCACTGAAAAAGCATCTTTTGTCTCGCTCATTAGAAAAGGTCTTCTCTGAAGCCAGAGGAGTCAGGAGGAGCTGGGTAAGGCTCTGTTGCTCTGTGACCAGAAGGGCTTTGGGGCAGCTGCTCTCAGCCTCCCGCCACACGTGAAGCCTCAGATGCTCTTTTCAAGTACATTCACATGCTCCCCACTTGCGAGAAGCACAGGTTTGTTTGTCTGTCACACGCCAGGAGTGTGAAAGCGTTGTAAATAACACTCTGCCATCTTGCCCACGCAGGGCCCTCCCTTCTCTGGGCAAAGACCTCCCAGTGTTGCCTCCTTCCCTGGAACTGCTATGTTGCCATCACCTTCTGCTTGAGTGCCGCTCCCTCGTGGGCCTCCAAGGCAGGGCCCGTGCTCAAACCGCCCTTGGGGTTGTTGCAGGTGCTGTGAGGCTTCAGCAGAGTCTCCTGCCTTGGGCTCAACCAACGAAAACACAAACTTCTCCCTACTGCAATATAGTGAAATTCTTCAGTGATACGTGATGTGTTAACAAAAAGGTCAAAGTCATTTCCAATTTGTCTTTATTCACAGACAAATGTGGAAGGCAAGACTCCCTGGATTGCTTAACTAAGTGGCTTTCTGCCCAAATTACCTGCTCAAATCAGCCACCTGATCATGCAAAGCTTTCTAGTAGCCAAGGGGTTAGAAACTCTAATAAAGAGGCTCCAGTTCTGAGGTAATAAGGGACAAATCAGTTGTTCACACCTCTCTGAGCTGAACAGAAGCTTCATAACAGTGTGGTTAACATTGGAGATTGGTGTTGTGCACATCACAGGTGCTAAGAAAAAATGAATGCCCACACGTTCAAACCATGATCTGCTGGGGTAAGAAAGGGTCATACATTCTGACCTGAGAGAGGAGCAATAGCTGAAACCAGCTGCAAGGTGTAGATGGTATTGTGATGGACAAGAGAAGCCTGCCACAACTTACTTATCCATGACCAGGAATAAAAATTATTCCTTACAATAGTCTTACTATTTGAACACGAAGCTGGATGTCTACTGGCATAAATTACTGTTTTTCCCACAGGTAAAGATATCAGTCTTACTGACAGTATACACTACAAATGTTAGTTCCTGGGTACTTTTCCTCTTTGGTGACATCTTGTTCTCTAGTGAGTACAGAGATAAAAGTTTGGTGACTTTTTGTTCAGTAATTCATGTTATCATTTCAAAACAACTCAAGAATTAACATTGAATTTGCTGGGCAGGGAATTTGAAGGAATTAGTGTTTTCCATTTTTACCCAGGTTCATCCAAGAAAAGAAAATCCTTTTCTTACTCAAGGAGACCTACCAGACCTCCAAGGAAATCTTAGATGTGAGGGAGAGGCTCTGTGAGACTAGCACGCAAAAAATATTCAGAAATTTCCTGTTTTGACTTTTCTGCTTTGCATGGGACAACTTAAATATTCACCAAGCCAAAAACCAGGGATGAATTGCCGGGCACTCATCTGCACAGTGGGATAGCTGTGGTCATGTCCTGAACTGTGTTGTAGTCATGATTGCTTAAGTGAACATGTTTGTTAAGGTTCATAGTAGTTCCTTTCCTTTGATTTTTTTTTTTTTTTGTTAAAGAGGTCTAGAACAAGGAAAAAATACTTTGGTTTGAATTGAATTTCTTAATTTATTTTTTATAATTGAAAAAGCTTGGTTTGGATCAGACAAAGGAAAGTACTTTTGTTCTGCATGTGGAAACAGCTGGGGGACATTTTTCATGCAACCCTAATACCAGCTCACTGGGGGTGAGAAAAAGAACGGTATTTATCCATGTTCAATGATCTCTGTGACTGCAAGACCCTTAGCTAATGGTAACTTGCCGTGATCCAGGATGTCAAATATGTTTTAGGAGCCAGGTCTGTTCCAGTGGCCAGCCATTTGTGTAGCAAGAATTCAGTAAGCAAGGACAGGGATTACAGAGACAAATCTCACGTTTGGTTTTTATGCACTGCTTTAATTGCTTCCTCATGCCCAACTCACAGCCAGAAGAGACAGAGCTGTGCGTGGGAGCTTGCATGGGAAGAGCAGGGCTCTTTGGCCCTGAGGCAGCCGTCTGTGGATGTGGCACTGCTGCTCCTGGATCCTCACGAGCTCGCCTGTGCAGCACAGTGGGGGCTTGGTGAACTCGCCCCTGCCCCGGCAGCAGCTGGGGGCACCTGCACTGCACCCTGCTGCGGATCCCCAAACACCCACAGGAAGTCAGCAGGCTGAACAAATGCTCGCTGCAGACCAGATCTCTGCATTAACAGACCTGTTAAAACTAAAGGAAGGCTTGGCTCTCTCTTGAACTGTGCAGTATTGCTCAACAGTCAGTTTAGACCTTTTTTATTTTATAAACCAAAAGGTATAACTGAGGAGAGTCCTTCTCAGAGAAGCACAGTGCTGCGGATGTAATCTGAAAATATGTCTTTAGCCGTGCCACTGAGAATGGAAGCATTTGGCTGTTTAGACAGTCATTTTCAGTTCTGTCTCTCAAAGGTACCTGGAAATTATTCTAAATGCTTCATAGTACAAGTTGCAGAGCAGCACTGCACTTATACTGTCAGGGAGTTAATGTTTAAAAATCACTTATTTTTTGTTTTCTTCACTCGTTCTCAGAAGAAATATATTCTGTTTTATCTAAACAGAAACAGATCTGACTACTTTGCTTGGGAAAACCGCCTATAATGTAGTTGAAGAGCTTGCTACTCACCTTTTTTCATTTTCAAAATGAAATAAAAAATAATTAATTGCTCAGCTGCTACTCTGACATCAAGGAAAACTAACTCATAGAAGTTATTGTGACAGAGCTTAGAAATGGGCTGGGTGCCAGCAAGGAACCATAGGAAAGCTAAAAGCAGTATAATTTTGCTTTATGCAGTTCTCTTATTGCTGCACTACTGCGGTGCAGCCTGCTGGTTAGGGCCTGAGTGTCTCAAAGTTGTTTTTTCTTGCTCCTAAGGCTGTGAGAAGCTTTGGTACATCTTAGACAAGGGTCAATGAATTTGATACTTGTCATCTTCAAGTATTCTTCATGTCTCATACGCTGGGAAAATTATTTAAGAAAAAATTGCATACTCAAATCTCACTGATATCCCAATAAAGCCAAAATTTTTAACAAATCCATGACAATTCTTAAAAGAAGAAAAAAAAAACCCAGTATAACTAAGTCAAGGAGAATGGCAGGACAGTGGGTTTATTTAGACTACAAGTTTCAGTAGCTGAATCTGGTGTAAGTCAGAGAAAAGTCAAGTTGCTCTGGACATTTTGGAGATGAAAAAAACTTACTGTCATGGCCCCCCTTGAAGTAACACTTTCAGTACCAAACTTGTCTGTTCTACGAGACAGCTTGGAAGACAAGGCCAGTGGTCTGACTGCCATAATTCATTTGTGCTGAGTCTGAGCAGCATATTAGAGGAAAGGCTGCAGGTCTGACTTGCCCCAACTTGCAGTGGGTAGAAATCTGATATTCAAACACAGAATTACTTCTTTAGGGTATTGGTACATGGGAAAAAAGTGCATCTCTAAATGCAGCTGAAGGAATGACTTCTCCCTGCAGCTCTGTTCCAAGGCCCATGCTTTAGGGCTATTCCTCCCTTCAAAGAGATGCCTACTGGCAAACTCAGGGCTGTTTTTACTCTATACTCACTGAAGATGCTGGGGGAAAAAACAGAGGCAGAAAAGTCTCCACTTTAGTCATAACCAATCAGAAAATGCCATCTCTGTATGGGGGCCATCTCCAGTGTTCATGGTGGGTTTTCTTGAAGGGCAGGGCAGTTTAAAAGGAAGCAAAATTCTAGTGCTCTGTTACGGTTAATTTAAGGCAGGAGAACTTGTGTTCTGGAGACTTTCTGGTGGCAGCCGGTTCCAGAGAAAGGCAAAAGTAACTCGCTAGATCTGTTTCAAAAGTTACCCCTGGGAAATATGACTGTTTCACTTATAACCCATTTTTTGTTTTGTTAAAGAGGCCAGCCTTGAATTTTACTGCAATGCACCGCAGGTAGCAAACCTCCAGCATGGGAAATGTGAGCAACAAAATTAATTGTGTTTTCAAAGAACAGAAAGATCTAGAAAACAAAATAAAGGTTACTTAATTTCCTATGACTGTAGTCATAGCTTGCTTACAGTGTATCAGGAGAGTCAATTAAATCTTCAGGTTTTTTGGATGCGCTCCTGATTCTTAACCATTCTCTCTTTGAGGTTTTAACTGTGGTTTAACTGCTGTAGCTTTAGCTGGAGGTAAGCAGCTTGCACCAAATTCAGGTGGCTGCTGCTTATTAAAAATTGAACTATACCTTTTCTCTGTTCTTAAGGGATATACCTGAGGTTCTGGGTAGCTCTGAGATCGCGTTTTTAAGGAAATACACACAGCACTTATTAGACTGCACAAGAAAGAGTGGCATTGGGGGCTGCATTTGCAAAGTTAGAATGACTTTAGCTGAGAGCAATGCTAGTTTTCCTCCATTTTGTCTGCAGGGAAAACCTGACTGAAAAAGAAGTATTCTTGTTTGTAGTGCTCTTGTTTCTAGAAATGAAATTAGGTACTCACCAGTAAGCTGCAACTCAGGCAAGAGCTGTTCAGGCGGCCACAGACAATTCTGCTGTTCATGAATCTAATCAAAATTGTGTCACTTGCTCCTTTCCTCCCCTCATGATTTGCCTGTTGCCTTCTCACAAAACAAAATTATGCTTTTCAAAGGCTGATTTTTAAATCATGGCTCATAGCAAAATGAAGACCTCATAGGAGTCTCTAAGTGCTACCACAGTACAAGTCATTATTTAAATAAATGTCTTTCCTCATCACTGGCTTTTTTCCTAGGGTTCTTGCATTCCTAGCGTAGTAGTAATCAGGAATAAAGTGTATGGAAAAAAGGTTTACTGAAGATCATCAGGATAGAAAATCAAGACCAATAGCCTAATTTATAATAACCTGCCAAAATACAAGTTCTAACATTAAGAATTATAATAATCTTAACACATTTTAAAATTTCCCTATTTCTAGTAGCACAAAAACACCTTTTTCACATTTCAAGTGTGGATATTCATACATCAGCTAAATTCCCTCAAAACACCATCTCCTATTTAAGCTAATGAGCTGGCTTCATACTGAAGCATGTGAAAAGTGTTCGTATGTTTTGTTTTGCAAGGGTGAAATGTACAGGTCATAATCTCCACCAAAAAGACAGTAACAAACAGTTTAGAGAAGACAATGTCCTGATTTAATCGAGTTTATTGCCAAGTGAATGTGTATCTAGCCGTTAGATGCAGAGCTGTTTGCTTTCTAGATGCTAATAGTATAACAAGTAGTATATGAGATTGATGATCTCATTTGCAATTAATACCCCGAGTGATGGCAACATATCAAATTTGGGGTATAGGAGATACATGAGGAGAAGTACAATTAATGCAGATGACCTGTTAGTGCTTTGCTTTTTTTATTAATTTGTTAGGTTATTTATGTTGAATCTCTTCCTCTTGCTAGATCTGTTCCATGTTTTTCTTGTGTGGTGAGGGCAGGGATCTGTATGTGAAACAGTCAAATTGACAATAAAAGTGATAAGCAACAATATATAAAATAGAGTTGAAATTTCCTGCATTAAGTTCAATTTATTTAAGGCTTGCTAATATGATAAAAAGATTATTTCTCTCTTCAGTATAAATGCAAAGGGACTGCAGTGCTATGTATAGTTAATCTTTTCCTATTTTTTTTTAGTTCTTTAACTAGTTTTTACTGCAGTAGCTTTTGTGGTGACTTATTGCATTAACAGGAGTAAAAATGAACCTTTTTGTCATTGCAGCACCACCACCTCCACCCACAGTTTTTTCACAGACTTTTTGGAAAGAAATTTACAGCCTGTTTCATATGCACAATTAATAGTAACACATTCTCCTATGTTTTTATAGTCAGAGGAAAGGAATAAAATTCAATAGGATTTTTTTCTTCTGTATACACTTCCTGTATGCATACCTAAAGCAAATTTTAGACAAGCTAAGCTAAGTCTTCCGTTTCATGTCTTCAGTTTCATGTCTTCATTATGAAGGTAAAGAGTTACTGAAATCTCACTGAATACATAAAAAAATTCTAAATGCAATTCACTTTCTAATCACCGAGATTTCCTTCATCTGACTCCTCCTCATGTTTCATCTCTAAGGAAACAAGCATTCATTTTGCCATGAAAATAGGCTCTTGGTTTCTTGATAGTTGACTTGTTCCCACTACAAATACTTCTTTCACCCCATGCCTTACTTTTATTGTCTTAGTTGTCTGCTGGTGACATCAGCAGTGACGTTCCAGAAGACTTTGATTGGAGGTGCAGGAGACGAGGCAGCAGGAGGCAGAGGTGGACTGTCCTCAAAGCAGTTGAGTGATTTCCCAGTGAAATAGAAGGAAGGAAAGCACAGAACATATTGGGGAGAAGTTGAACTGCTCCTACATAAAAAGATATTTTAAGTTCATGTCAGCTGTTAGAAATCCATATACAGAAAACTCAGTTTCAGGGACTGCTTCCATTATGTTAACACTATGCAAAATGGATCTTAAAAATGTTAACAATAATTTTTTTCCTCAGTAAACATAAGAATTTTCCTTTCAGGCTTCTTGGCCTGAAATCCCCTTTCATGTTATTTGGCTCTGATCCTTAATTCTGTTTTACTGTCCTGTGTTCCTCTCTCCCTATAACTGCCTGCTTCCAGAAAAGTTCCCCTGCTATACATCCTTCCCAAACCACTCTTCATTGTCTTTGGAAAATGCCCCCCTTAGTGTATCGGGTGTCTCTAGAGGCTGATTTTCATACTTCAGTGTATTATTCTCTACTTTGTAATATGTACTGCAGTTATATGCTTTTGAACATGAGAAGATGGAAAGTGTAAAGGTAGCAGATGCCTATGAACAAGAAAAGAGGTCTGCATGCAAAAATGTAATGCTTGACGTAGATGAGGCACTGAGGGACATGGTTTAGAGGTCAACTTGGCAGTGTTAGGGAAAGGTTTGATCTAAGAGGTCTTCTCCAGTTTAAATCATTCTATGATTCTATGTGGAACTTCAACACCATGAGGTAGAAATTTCAAGAGCAAGCAGTTAACATCTGCAGGTGCAAAGTGCATCTGCACTTGTGAATAGTTGCCTGAATCAGACCAAACCTCTTCCAAAATCCCTGTTTATTTATGTAATTTCTTCCTGGTAGACTAGACTTTACTTTTAAATAGATACCATAATACATGGGGTAGAACCTGCTTTTCTGTCTATAATAATACTTCATTAATCAATAACTTTCAAAACAAACTTATTTTGCTATACTTCAGGAAGCTGAAGATTCTGTGTTAAGCAGGATATATGTCCTGTTCAAGCTGTGCACATTTTAAAGAGCATACTTTTGCTCCAGGCACCACTGACAGCATTGTTAACCACCAGTGGCCTTTCATCTGCAGAGCTTCTGGCAGAACAGTTTGATGATATTGTGGGAGTGGAAGCGTTCTGCTCACCTTCGCTGAACACTACCGAGTCATGATGACAAAGAAATACAGAAATGACAAATGACACAGTGAATGTTCATACACGAGTCACTCTGATCTTTGTGAGGGTATTTTTTCATCCACTTTAAGTTGTAAGAAGAGGAAGAAGGGCAAGGTAGTTGCAAATTGCAATGTATTTGACTGGTATTGGTGTGTAATGAACCGGTTGGCCCCAGTGCCGATGTCTGTAAAATGCTTAAGACAGGAGATGATTGCCTGTGTAGCCACAAGAAATTCAGATAATGAAACAAAGATAAGATATTATTTAACACACATAAAAAAATTGACTGTTTCTTTCTCTCCTCTGCAACAAGGGTTCAGGAGGAGCAGGATGTTTCTCTGCAGCTTGTAGTAACATCACCAGTGCATCCGCTGCAACTAGAGCTGATCCTTCTTTGTGCTGTTAGAGCAAGAAGGGTATTACCCTTCACTGAGCACCCACAGGCTTCTCTGGTCACCTTTAAAATAAAACAGAGGATCTATTTAGTAGACCCGATCAACTAAAGGGCATCTTTCATGCTTAGAAAAAATTTATTCTAAAAAATATAGAATATTTGTAATGCTTTTCCATAGTTGTTATTGAAAGTCTAAGTTGTAAGATGGGCTGTGTTTTATGGGCTGTTGATAGTGCTTCTAATTAATGCCTCGTGTTTCATCACATCCTTTGTGTTAATGCCCTTAAGAATTAAATGAGCTGCATCTCACTATTGTGTAATAGGCTATGAAAGTGCTGGACATATCTGGAGTGGGAAAAGACACTGTATAATCACACCCAGAGCATCCCAAGTACCTAAGGAAGGGAATACAGTCTTTATCAGGAAATTCATACCTGATATGGAAGCTTCATCACATGTCAGTGAAGTGTATCTGAAGTCATGCAGAGACAGGTCTGATATCTCTTTACTCTGTCAAAATGGTAGACCAAGTCTTCATGTGAAATGAGGGGGTGTTGACCGAGTGAAGTCAGTCAGTTTGTGTCTGTTTTCATAAAGTGAAATTCTAGTTAACTGCCTGCTGGAGTTGGTTTGATTTTTTTCAAGTAGAAAGCAGAAATTGGTTACAGGTTTCTCTGCTTATGTACTGGCTGATAACACACACAACTGGTATCCAGGCATGTAGTATTTGAGATGTTTATCTCCCTTTACAGAAAAGGCTTAAAATCTACTGCAAGACACCAGTTGTTTAAATAGATTGGGTTTATCAGTGCACTGCTGACAGCAGTTCAACAGGGAAATAAGGCCTTTTTTTCTATACTAGAATAAATTAACTTGCTTAAAGGAGGGTGATGATAAAGAAAATACAATTGAAGCAATGGTAAATAAGCCTCGAGTATGTCAGGACAAGGACCCTTCCAACCCAGGCCATTCTATGACTCTACACAGCTAACACCTGTTATTAGCAAAGGATATTTCTGTTCTACAGTCATGATGAAAGGCATAAATTCTCAGAGTAGGTGAAAGTTGTTCTGCCCTGGGTAACAGATTGACAGCCACCCAGGGTAGACAGGGAGTAACTGTGATTGACATATAACTGGAAGCAGAAGAATTTTGAGTGACATAAATGTGTGTGATCTTATAGGACTGCAATGTGGGTGGATTAACAGATACAGACATGTAGAAATGGAAAGCAGTTTCCTGATGATGCGCAGGATGCAAGTTTGAACACAAAGCTCTTCAGGAAATGCCCTGAAATTCATACTTGTCTTTGTTTATCTTTCTTCAAGACAATATAACAACAATAAGAAAAGCTGACAAAAAAGAAAAAAAGAATAGCCCACATCCTTGTCTGCTCCTTTTTGTCACAACAAAGAAAGAGCATATCAGAGAAGTCTAAATTCTTTCATGCTGCTCTCATGCTGGCACAGCTTCAAAGTCTTGCTAGTTTAATTCATGTAAGCATCTAAAAGTTTGGCTGATCTCTGTTTTGCCCCTTCCTCTCAGTCTTGAAAAACTAGACCAGAATTACTGGGGGAAGGGACGGGATTCATTTCAGCATTTCTGTGTTTTGTTTCGCATTGAAAAGAAAACAAAGAACTTCAAAATAAAAAAAGAGTGGAAAACCTGACAAACCATTCTTGAGTTGCTGAAATTATTTGTTTAGGTTTCATGCCAAATTAAGACAATGGCTTGCTATTTTGTTTTGTTTCTAAATGAGAATCAGGTTGCACTTGATAGACATATTATTCCAATAGCCATGCTTGATCCTGTCAGGATCTGCTGGAAGAAAAAAAAAACAAAACAAAGGAGACTGCAACTTTTATGAAAGGCTAAAAAAGGTAAATTAACAATGTTTGGGATTGAAATCACATTGTATTTTAAGGTCTGTCTTAAGGTCTGTCTGCAAAGCAGTTGTAGTTAAACCATGACATAATTACAAAATGATTAGTAGTAGACATTTTTAGTTAATGTTATGCCCAATGTCTAAATTTTTCATTTGCTGTACGTTTGCAGCTGCTTAATTCTAGACTTTTAGTCCAAACTTCTGACTTTTCCCTCTGATCTGATGAATTCTTAGAAGTCAGCAAAAGAATTTTTAGAGATTTTTAATTATGCAGAAGCTGCAAAGCCAGCTACAAAAGTAAACAAGGAAGATCAATACCAGTGATATCTCCCATGTTCAGAAGGACATCTTCCTGCAACTTCAGTTCTCCTCTCCAAGGTCTTTTCAAAGAGTGAATGGTTGTCAAGGGCTGTAGAGTGCACTGTCATCCATCAAGTAGCATTGCCTTCACTTAGACCAATGCATTGGGCGGCAATCAGACTGTTTTGAGTTCAGCACTGTAGTTTGTTTTGCTTAAACTTAAGTTTAAGCAAACTCTTTTTGGAGTTGCTTGGTCAGTGTTTGCATTTCTTTCTCATTCCAACACTTCCCTGGCATTATTTCTGTTCTTCTGCCTGAAGCCTTCCCATTAGTCCACTACATCTTTTCTCATCCCCAATAGGCTTGAGAAGAAAAAGCCCAAATTCAGTTTTCTATACATACCTGTGTTCCTTCTAAATCTAGGTGGCGCATCATGTGCGTTCTGAGATGTCTGCTATCAATAAAATAACTTATGAGCCTGTAAATGCTAATTCCACATTTGTGGCAAAATAGGCTTCTCTTCTGCTGTAGTATTCCAGTTCAGTGTGGAGGCCATTTTCGGAATTCCTAAGGAGGTATTTTAGAATTGACACAAAATGCTAAGGAGGATGAGAGTGTTAGATTCACATGAAAAAATCTGAGCACGAGCCATGATCAACAGAGAGATTCTCAAGCCATTTATTTTTGAAGGTTCCAGCAAAAAAGCAAAGGCATGTTCTAGACAGTAAGGAAAAGGGCTGATCTGCTTCAAAATTCAGCATCTGCATGGGTAATGTTGTAGGTTCAGCACTGTATGGATGAAATGTATTCCCTCAAAGCTTAATGTTTAAGCTGAAATATTTGTTTTGCATGTGCATTTTTTTTTTTTTTGCCTTTTTTTCTCAACTTGTGTTCTGAGACCTGCACTGGTGAAGCGGGGGATCTTATACTAAATTAATGAGCATCTCCAAAATATTTTAAAATGTGTATTTCATGGCTTTCATGTTGGTAGTTTAGAAAACATTATCATTTTGCTCACTCATGCTCTGCATTGCTTTTATATCACTTTTCCAGTAAAATATGCTTCAGACTTCTTTTCATGCATTAAGCATCAAGAAAAATTGAAATCTGGTTACAGAAGTAATAACAGCTAATTATCCCCCCTGCCTGGTACATATATTTAAAGATACAATATTGTGCAAACAACTTGTCAAAAAATATTCTTTCTGTCATTTCCTGTTGTAATAATCTCTTCTCTTAACACCTTTCCTAGCATGGTTTCTTTTTCCTCTCTAATCTTCCACCTTTTTCTTTGTTCATAATTTTTAGTGTAATAATAAATAGTGTCAGTCTCCAGTGGTCCATTTTACAGTACAAAACACCAGCTCAGTGTTGCACAGAGGTGAAAAAGTCAAAGGAAATGTTAAGAGTTACTAAGAAAAGAATAGGACAGAAACCATCATTGTATTACTGTACAAATTCCTGGTGCATTTTCAACCTCAACTATTGCAAAGAACTAGAAAGATAACAGAGAAGGAGAGCAAGTGTGATATAAGGTATAGAGTGGTTTATGCCTCAGGAAGTACTAAATGGTTTCATTAGCTTGGCAAAAAAAAGCAGGAGATATTATCCGGATCTAGAAAAGCCATGTGGAGCACAGAAAGTGAATAGGAAATGATTACTCATTATTTCTTGCAACACAGGAAGTAAAGGACACCCAGTGAATTTATAAGCTATAAGAAATTAGCTTTAATACAAACTCAAAACAACACATTTCCCCACAGCATGTAATTGAAACTCAGCACCACAGGGTTTTGAGGAGGCCAAGATCAGAAAGGGTGTTAAAACCAGCCTGAACAAATTCAGAGGAGAAATAGATTTGTGGCTATTGAACATGATGTTTTACATTCACCCCTTATGTCAGTTCTTTAAAGCTATTACATGGCTTGAAGCTACAAGATTATTTCAGGAAAAGATCACCCAGAATTTATCCTGCTTTTTGTAGTCCTTCCCAAAATAGTACTTAGGTTCTTCTATTGCTGAACAGAGGATACTGAACTAGGGGAACCTTTGGTCTAATTTTGTGCCATTATTCTCATATCCTCTGAACTATGTCATTTTGACAGTATGCTCAGAAACCTGTTCCTATATTGAAGTGTAGTGAGTGATTTATCTCCTGGAGATTTGTACTTCATCTTCCTTGACATCATTTGATCTCACCAGAGCAGGCATGCTGGTCTTGAGCAATGTAGGAACCACTGGTCCCAGGAAAAGTGTTGTCTGTGTGAAGCTTTGAAAAAAAGATTATATTTCTATAAACTAACAAGAAAATGGAAAGAGAGGTAACCCTGAGTAATCTGGGAGATGTTTTTCAAACTGGACTTTATTAATGGTAATTCCCTGCTGTGGTTATTTTCATACATTTATTGATCAGAGCTATTTTCCTTGCTCTGGTTATGTCTTATAAAATTCCGCAGTATAGAACTCTCACTTGTGCTTGCCAGGGATGAAACATTGGTGTGCTGTAATTTAACTATGAGCAAGGTGGTTTAAATAGTGGTTACAGTTTGTCTTTAATCAGCAGGTTTGAGATATGCAATTTTGTTTTGTAGAAACTTTTAATTTTTCTTTCATATCTTTCCCCCTGCTGCAGTAATTGCTCGTGTGCCCTTTAATGGTCACAGGACCATGCAGCTCCACAGAGGGAGAGGGAAGGCTCTGCTAAAAAACAATCATATTTGAGGCAGGAGTTGGCAAAATAAGTAAGAGCCTAAATTTCTGAAGGCTGATTTATGCCAGCAGGGAGATCCTCATACAGCATGAAGCAGAACAGCGTTATTCTCAACAGAGCTACTTTGTTTGATGGGGGTTAAAATCTGGTCCCATGTGTGCAAGATTCCCTCCTTCAGTAGATGCAATTATCAGCACTGTGCCTGGGTAAGGTTTTGCTTCTGTCTCCTCCTCTACTCTCTTTATGGCCTAGCATCCCTACAGTTGCACTGTTTATCCCGTTGCTTTTCTTGAAGGTTATCCATGGTCACAGGGCAAGCAGCATTTGTGGCTGTGTGTTGCTGGTTGCACAAGTTTTGATACCACAGGTTTGGTGGCAGTAAAAGCACAGCAGCACTGGGTTTGCTGCAGCCTTACTGCTGTCATCATGTGACATTTGTTGCTGAGATTTGAGTTTGAAGGCTAAATTTTGGAAGAAAATATCTTGTCAAGTTGACTGAAGGAAATGCTTTACACCTTTGGTATTAGAGACATGGCAGATGCCAAACCTTGCATCCAGAGGTGACTGATACATTTTATGTCATGAGCTGAAGGCATTTCAGCATGAGCTGCAACACTTGCATCCAAGGATTTGTGACAGATGGTCCTATGCCACACACTGCAGTTGGAAACGGGAATGAAATACATGGATTAGCTTCCACCTAGCTGACTCCCTGCAGGCTACTCCATCTCCTTTAACTGACAGGACCAAAGGCAGTGGGCACAAACTGAAATACAGGAGACTCCATCTGAACTTCGGAAAACACTCTTTCACTGTGAGCATGACCAAGCTGACACACATTGCCCAGGAGGGTTGTGGAGTTTTCCCCCTTGGAGATACTCAAAAGCCATCTGGACATGATCCTGGGCAGTCAGCTCTAGGTGGCCCTGCTTGAGCATGGGTTTGAACCAGAGGGTCCTTCAGAGGTCACTTCCAAACCCAACCATTTTGTGATTCTGCAGCAGAGCTCCATATAATGTGAAGGCCCATATTTAGTTTACCAGCAAGGAAAAAAACAACCAGTTCATCGCTGACAGCATTTCTCACGTGCTCTGAGCCACGCCAGGAGGGACTGCCAGGACACATTAGAAGAGGCTGCTCTAGGCATGGCCTGCAATCACATTGGAAATGTGATCCGACTCTCCTTACAAGAACTTCTGCATTTGGTTCCAGCTGGAGCTCAGGAGCCTGCAAGCGGGTTAGGCAGCTGGGGAACTTGGCGCAGAATGCAAAACTGGGAATGAAACTACCTGATAGTGTTCAAACACATAAGAATCTCTTTATGGTGCCTTGCAGTAGTGCTGCCATCAATAAGAACTAGGCCTCTAACCTCAGGAAAAGTACCACTTAAAGCCATTATTGTCAAAAAGTCAGTGTTTCCCTGCCGCTATCATATTGTGAGAAATCATAGCAATTTCCTATTTTTAGAACAGAAGTGCAAAACATCAGATACCATTGTGCAGTACTGTGCCTGAACAACTGCTATATTTTTAGGGGACTCAGTATCTCACAGTGATATTTAATTAGACAGTGAGTTGAAATAGAGAAGTACTTTCTAAATGTTAATATTAGTATTCCAAAGCATGAAAAACTAGAAAAAGGAAAGCCCTGCTCTCCTAAATTCCTGCAGCCTATGCATGGAAATCAAGATAGACTGAAGCAGATTTTATCACAAGCTACTTAAAAAGAGAGATGTGGAAGCTTTGCCTGTGCTGACTGAGCAACCATAGAGATGAAACCTTTACTAAATCCCCTTTTGTAATCAGTCTGCACATCTTCCTCCAGCACTATGGATCATGTAGGAGTCCTTGCACAGCACGTGTGGGCATCGCTAATAAGATTTACTCTTTATCCATGCCAAGTTTCATCATCCACTGAGAAGGCAGCTTGCTGAGCAGAGCAAAGAGTTAGATTGTGTTGGATGCTGCTGATACTAATGAGAAACTTGGCAAGAATATGGTGGAATATTGCTATAATACAATACTGTTTTTAAAACAAACAAAAAAAGAAATAATTTCCAAACCTCTCTGAAATGCAGGATGCACAATTTATAGGAAATTATTTGTATTCGAGAAAATGGCAAGTCAGTTACAGCAGGTTTTCACAAAGCACACCGAAATTATCATCACAGGCAGGTGGGAATAATACAGAGATGAGTTTGCCCTCCATTTCCTCATAAGATGTTGTAAAATATTTGGGGGCATATTCCTCCACTCCTAAGTGCACAAAAAATTACCTGCCTTGGCTGGAGAATATGTCCTCAGACGCACAGAGTGTAGAGCTATAAACAGCTATAATTTGTTTAAAAAGTGCTTCTCTCAGGACAGATAAAAATCTTTCAGGTTTGAATTTTCTTCCCCCCCTTTTTTTTTATTCCGCTCTTCTCCTGCTGCTCTGCAATTCCATGGCTGAAAATCTCATTTACTCAACGTCTGAATTCAGATCCAGCCATGGTCTGTATTCTTTACTGTAAACTCTAAGGAATGAGTAACTGCTTGATGATGTCATAGATTTTTTTTTTTTTTCAGTTTGCTAGTTTCAATATAGGTCATGCCAGTGTCCTTACCTATTTTTGATATTAAGGGAGGAACACAGGCATGATGACAGTTGGTTCTTCAATGCTTTGAAGTCTTTCAGCACTCTGTTATTATGCACATACCTTGACTAACTTAGATGATATATTTATGTATAAAACATCTTCTAAATTGAACATTTTAACTACCTAGATGAAATATTTCTCACACATAACAGACGTAAGACGTTGATAACTAGATACTAATAAACTAGTTTAAAAATAGTCTTCTGCAAAAACTAGAACCTGGGCAATCTAATGCAGTATAAAGGGGGTAAAGGGTTTTCCCCTAGAATACCCAGGCAATTTTATAGCTATATATGATTATGCATTCATTCACTATTATTAAATGTAATTCTGAAAATTAGAGAGCATTTTACATTCTAGAGGGCTTCAATTCTGCTGACTGGTAGCCAGATGCCAGATTAGTCAACTCGCCTAATCCCTTGTTTATGTTGCTGAGTCAAATTGTGGTATTTTATTCATATTAGGTAAAATACCTGGTTGATTTAAACAGGATTACCCATGTTGTAAGACAGGGCTAAACATGAGTGAGTACAGGGCACTATTCAAAATGGTGTCTCGCTGGGATCTCAGGGTACAATTTTACAAGGTGAAAATGAACTCTAGCCCAAGTTACCACAATGTCTCAGTAAAACCCATCCTGAAGTGTTCTGAGCTGCACATCATTCTTTGCAGTTGCAACAGAGGACTTGGAGAAAGTGTTAATGCTCAGACTATAGAGTTTTATCTTGAACATAATTTTTAAATGGTAATTTTGAACATTTGTTGCAATACATGTTGGATTCCTGTCACCAGAGCTAGGCAGGAAACTACCTTGGTCCCTCATATTCAGTATTATGGTAGTCACTCATCAAGATGTGCTCCAATTTTTGCTCTTACTGTATTTATACCAGAGAGGAAAGATGACAGATGAAATCACTAGCTTCATTTCAGTTGTGTGGGTCCCACAACTGACTGCTAATACCATTGGTTTGATATTTGTTAGTTAATTACTTGGAAGGTGAGGGAATAGAATGATGATTAAAAAAATCTGTTCGATATCTGTCAGCTCTTCCCTTCTAAGTATATCAGTGTGTCTCGGGTTAGAGACACAGTGTTATTTATAAAATAGGCCTCTGATGATTTCACATTTTAAGATAAATTGTCTGGCTTGGGCCACTGCTGCCTTTGCCTGGGTGCTAAAGAAAGCTGATTTTGATATGACATGGATGCTGCCTTGGAAAAATGTTCTGCTGAGAAATATTTTTTTAATTATTGGGGGGGGAAGGGGTGATATTTTTTACACAGATGTTAAATTTCCTGGAATTAATCGGGTAGAAAAATGCCTTTGAGGCATCATTCGGTCCATTAACTGCAATGCCAACAGCCAGTGGCTGGAGTTGAATACTAACAGATTTTATAACTCTTTACAGTAATAGACAAAGCCAGACAGATTCACAGCTCAGCCTGGCCCTCCTGTTCTTACCTGCTGCCTTCTGTGTTTATACCCCCAGTGTCTGCAGCCTCCTTCCTTTTTTAGCAGGGAGGCATCAATGTAAGAAGCTGTGTTGGCTTGCTCATTTGTGTAAAAATTATGCACTCAGTAAACCAGGATCAGGCCCTCCTCCACTTCTAGGTACTACTTTAAAATTAATGCTATTGCAGTATTATGTCGGACACATGTGCTTCATAATACATGGAGCAAAACAAGAGAGTAGGGAACAGCTGAAAATCTAATTTTAAGGATGCAATTTCCAGAGAGAAATCTTTATTCATAAGACAAATGTGAGAAAAAATACTGAAGGAAAATGAAAAGATGTTGGTGTTATTTAGTGTGTGCATGTTCTTTTGTTGGCTACATGAAAGCTTTTAATAGTTTTTTCCACACAGACAGTATTCTGGATCTTAGTCTCTTTCCTGGGGAATCATAGTGTATTTCCTTGTATACTTCTGCATTGCAGAACTGAGTTCAGCAGAGAGGTGTATAGCAGTGGAGACACAGGCTGACATAGGTTGTATGTGCACCTATTTTGGATTCTTTTCTCCATATTTCACTTAGGCTATTAGGACCATGCCTTGTTAGTTCTAAGCTAGGAGTCTCCAAGCCGAACTTTGCTGCAATGGGTTATGACAATTTAGTATGGAGATTATTACTCTGACTTTCTATTACACCAACATCCATAGAAGAATGCTGACCTTGGAATCAGCTATGGATGAGACATAAACCCCAAAATACTTATTACTTCAAGTAGTTAACAATGCCAATTAAACTTACAAGAATAGGAGATTAACTTTCAGACCCTGATAATATTACATTATACACAATTAAAACTTCCTCCCTGTAGTTTCTATAGAATTTATGCTATTTCTTTTCCAAGACTTCCCGTGGTGGGTTTGGATATGATAGTGGAGGGACCAGATAGCTAACTATTTAATAGCTTGTTTATCTGTTTGCTATGTGGTATCCCTGCAGCAGTCTTATTTCTTTATTTAAAGTCTTTTATATACAAGCATTTATTAGACACTCAGGAATGTGAGGATGAAAAGCAGCATATAAATATGTTTGGAAAGCATGTGTTGTACTAAAGCAGAAAAGGGTAAGGAGCTCCAAAAAGGAGAAGAGGGAAAGCAAATGGGCTCCACCATAGAAAAGTAATGTGAGAGATGCTGAGTGAAATAAGAACAGTCATCCAGCTGGGATTTATTAAGCAGAAAGCTTTTCTTCTTTTTCTTTTTTTTTTAAACAAAAGCTGTGGAAGACCAGAAATCAAAGATCACTGAATATTTACTGGCTTTTTTGAAGCATCTGTTCACTAATATCAGAGTATCTCACAAAGACTAATCAAGTGATCTTCAGAATATCCTTATGAATTTGAGAGATTTAAGCCTTGTTTTACTACTGGAGGAATAAAGAGATTATTTATCTAAGACTACACAGGAAATTTGTGATAGAAATAATACAGCAGGCCTGCATTCAGTGCAGTGACTCAACCATAAAACCAGCCAATCTTCTTTCAGGGTTACAACGTGCTAAGGGAGGGCTGTTGATATAATTCGTAGCCAAAGGACAGACGCTGACAACAGACTCCCCCAAGTACAGATGGAGAGGGTTATATCATTCTTGTTGTTGGGGAAAACCTACTTTTTTTTCTCATGTTTTGATTAAAGAATGCCATAAATGGATTCTCAGCTAACCCTTGCTGGGCATCTCTGATGGCAGCCAGTCTTAAAATGCCAGGAGCCTTTACTTGCAGTGAAATCTGAGAATGTGTTTTGAGCTTTGTCTTCATGTGGTCATTTTGTGAAAAGTTAGAAGACTTGAATGCAGTGAAGATGATAACACCCATGTTACAGGAAGTTAAAGCCCCTTAGATGATAAAATACAGATACAGCTAACATCCAAAAGGGAAAAAAATGTCCTAGGTATTGTTCCAATGGTAGTTTAAACCAGAGTTACTAATATTTGAAAATAGGACCAAAATCATGTTATTTAAATAAAATTTTCCCACTTTGTGTTTTCCTTCAGCTTTTAACTACACATTGCTAAGGCTGTATACAACTATTATCTCTGTTAAAACTTTTTGTCATTGGGATTGCTGGGTGAGCTGACCACATTTTGTGCATCTGAAAGAGACAGTTGTCATGCGCTGTGATCTGAGCATATGTCCTTATTTCTGTTACCTCCACTGAGAATGACCTTGTAAGCACATTCAATACGGTTAAGTGAGATTTTTGTGAAGGACTTGCACATCCATATTGAAACTGCTGTAGAATATTGAAGAAATTTGATGCAACTTTTATTAGCCATAGTAACTCACTCTAATAAGGGGTTGCCAGTTTTTCATCCATATTTTCAAGGTACATCTATCAATTCCATCATTGCTTCTAAGGGATCTGAGAGCTCAGAAAAATAAGACTACCACCATCATGGTGGTATCAAACTTCTTCTGGGCAGAAGACTGCAACTTAACTGTGCAATCATTAGGACTCCACTGATCAAAAAAGTTTAAATTCACTACCTTCTAGGACTTCTGAGTCCTAGAATAGAACTGTCATTATCCAGCACATTTTCCATAGAGACAGTTGATCAAAGGACAATCTGGATAACTGAAATCAACAGTGCATGTACTTGGTCTCCTAATTTGCACTGTACTTTTTAACATGGATGTAAAATATGTAAAATATTCTTAGAGTGCATGCAAAGGCAGTGCCATCTACAAACACTTTCAAGTGTCTTGTCAGTGCCAGAGCTGTGTAAAAGGGTGCACTTAGCACTGCAGTGCATTTAGCTCTACAGCTAAATGCATTCAATGTTTGACAGTTGTTGAAGTGGACAATCTCACAACTTCCCTTCTCTTCTCCTCTTCCCAAACATGAACACTTGTGCAACTTTCCCTATAATTTCAACCATGAGATTAAGACACTATTGGAAAAAAACAATTCCTTCTTCTAAAAGTTATTAGGTTCTCCACTGGCATTATATGAGTACAACCTCCTGCACAGGTGCATAGCTGGAGCTGAGAGGAAGGAATGGGATGATTGATTCCCTTTGGAAATTGTAATATATTTGGATTACTCCACACAATCATAGGAATCACAGTGGGATAAAAAAGAAAGCCCTCTCTGCTGTGTTGAGAAGAGTGTAGATGTATCTTTCAGCATCAATTTACTTTGGAAAGAAGTCACAGGGCTGTAAGTGAGATACACATATTCTTTAAGGCATTGTGGAGCACACATTGGGGGCACTCTGATTCTTCAGTTTCTTAAATTTTGGAATATTATTGTTTTTCCCCAGTTAATTGCAAACAGAATTCAGTGCAGGGGAAAAGAATATAATAATTTCCAAGATTATGGTGATTCCCAGGCAAGTCTGTTTGAAGTTAATGTTACAATATAGAACTATTGAAATGCAACAAAAACAACAACAAAAGGACATAAGATGTTAGAAATTTCTTTTATATCAGGATGATTTAATCTCCCATAGAAAATGCATTTCTGAAGTTTCTTGTGTTAGGAGCTACATAGTGTTCCAAATACTTGAGAAACAGATGAGCTGAAACTACTTGAGTAAAAATGTTTGTTTTCTGGAAGAGGGAGAAGGTTGTAGCTCATGTCTGGCGAGAAAAATGCAACTTGGGCAGGCAGAAGGCAGAAAAGCTGTAGATTATAGAGGTTCTCTCTGTCTTGGTTTTTAAAAAAAAAAAGAAAAAAAAAAGACTAATAACGAATAGCATTTTGAGTGTTAGCTCATTTTTTATCAGCCAACAAATAAATTGTGCTGAAACATTAGACTCTACTCCCATGGTGATTATGTATTACAGTACATATGGTATGGAAACATTAAGCGGCGTTCGAAGACCTCACAACGCCTAAACACAGCATGCTGGCCAACTGGTGACCATACGCTACAGCTGACATTAACGTGGAGTTGCCTCCTGCTTTCCTGCACCTGGAGTTGCTCACAGATAAATCTTGGATGTTACTGCAGAGGAAGGCCCAGCAAGGACTTCATATACTTCTCTTCACAATAGATGCAGGAAGTACATAGTACATTCCCCACCAATAAAAAACAGATATATCTTCTGTTTGAAATGAGTTTGTCACATCACAAAAGATTTGTTTTCACCCTGTCCAAAAATTGCAGCACTTCTGTTTTTCTCTTGATGAAACTAGACAACATTACAACCTTTATGTTATACTGACTGCATCTAAAATACAAAAATATTTAGGACTGATGGGTCAGACTCAAAAGAGCAGGAACAGACTAAATGCTGGACACAGTGACTTTGGTTGGTTTGGACAGTATGTCAACTTGAATTGTCATGTCCTGTAACTTTGTATCCAATATCTGGCATTTCAGTCTTAGAAAATCAAGCCAAAACTTCTGAGTAATTTTTTTCTGATATTAAACACTGGATTGTTCCGTGAATTTTCCTACTGCAACTTCAGCTCAAGTGAAATTTACAGCATTTTAGATTTTCCAAACAAAACCAACTCCTTCTAATATTAAGTATTCACAAGCTTCTCCTTCTTCCATTTTGCATTTTAAACATTATGTAGAATTATATACTCATTAGTAAATAGCCTTGATGTTTTTTAGACTTCTGTGGTATCCAATATATGCAAAAGCTGCTCAAAAATACCTGAAAATATGCTACAAGGGGGCAATTTCTCTTTGTTCTGTGGCACAGAGCCATACTGATTTAGCTAACACTAGCATCCTATTAACAAGAACATCCTATTCCCATGTTATTCCACAGTGAATATCACCTGACATTTTATTCTGAAAGTAGTGATTTACCTTGAAAGTGGATGACTTTTTTTGAATCCTGCCTAAAACTCAAAGAATTAATTTCTCCTTTTACCTATATATCCTGTATAGTTTGTGTGAATACCAGTCTAAATTACATAAGACATCTGTAGCTGGAATAAAACGTAAAGAAAGCGGTGTTACAAATCTGCTGTAAGCACTCTATTGATCTTTACCCACCTTTTCAGAGCATTTAATCTATGGTTTCTACAGCATGTCTGTTCTAGTACTTTTCAGTCCCAGTGCTTCTGCACACTTCGAACAAGAGTCCATTACACTGATTACTTCTTATTCCCAGTTGATGCTCTCTTCCTAGTTCTGCACAGGCACCTCAGTCTTGACCCAAAGCAAGACTTTGTCTTCCTGGTTGTGGTATCCCAGTGCGCTTTCTGTCAAGCTATTTTAAGAGTAACCATCAATAGATGCTGCTATCCCAGTTTTTAATTAAATCTTTTGGTCAAACCAAGCTTTATCAAATAGAGACTAAGATAATGGAAAAACAGGCTGAGACAGAGAAATATTTGCTAGATTTACACACCCACAATACAACCCTATTTGTGACAAAAGAGTATTATAACCGGTCTATTATTTTATTCCTAAATACTTTCATTTTCCCCTTTATCTAAAGCCATTGGCCTATCATTTTTACTTTTTGCATTATGTGGATTTTTAACCTTTACTTTAACAAACTTTTTTTAACATGGGAAGATTTTTCATTTTTAATCAATTAAACTTTTAGCAAACATAGTCTTAAAATACAAGCTTGAGTTGTTTAAGCTGAAGTTTGTAGTGGGAAAGTCTGATAGGAGCAAAAAGAAATTAAATGTTGTTGAGCAGCCTTTGATAGTAGATCTCGTAGGGGACAGCATAACATAGGAGATACAACATCTAATTATGTTTTAGTTATCTTGATGCCCGTTTGTCATATTACTATGTCTGATGCTGTCAAAAATCATTGGAAAGGGAAGATCAGGCAGATTTTTCCTGAGTTTGGCATGCTGAGCAAAGACATTAACACATGCTATAAAATGCCTCAAGAGACAGGTTGCAGACACTGAAAGACCTCTGGTTTCCTCCTCACTTGTAACTGTAAACCTGAAAATTCAGTACTAGGATCTCCTTCTCTGTGTAACTTTATTTTTCCTCTTTCATTCTGGGTTTCTGTTGTTTAGTTTTGCAAGCACTGTATCTGTCAACATCACACTAATGTATTCTGGTCTGGGGTGAGCTAAATACAGTGACATGATGGACAAACATAATGAGTCTGTAGCTGGTCAGGTGGTTACTTCTATCACTCATGAGTACAGGACTTTCAAATTCCTTTTCAGAGGGATTTTGAAGTTGGGATATTTTAGTTCACAAATAGGATGGAGTAAGACAGCATGAATTGTCAGTTAACAAAATTCAGGTAAAGGGCAATAATGATTTCAGACAGTGACAGCATCTTAGAACTGACTGACCAAATGTTGGGGTTTTTTTCTGATTTGTTCTGAAACCACATTAAACCACATACTACTTTCAAGTTAAGTGGTGGAGGTGGAAGCACATGCCTTCTTTTGCTGTAAGAGGGGAAAAAGGCATTGAAATGCAAATTCTTACGGTACAGTTAGAGCTTTCCTTAGTTTAATCTCAGAGCCCCCAGATTTTTATACAATCACTAAACAGTGTTGAATTTATCTCATCAGTATAAAACCAAGCAAAATCATTATGCGCAGCTGTACTGTAGGAGCTTCAAAATGCAATTATTTCATTGCACAGAGCAGATGCATGCTGCTGGCATGTCAGAGCCAATAGGAGCTGCATGGAGCTTGTATCAGCAGGAATTCGCTTTCACATACATCACTTGAGGACAGGAATGTACAATGTGACAGGCCCATCACTACCCATAATTCATCTAATTTACTATGGCAAGGAGGATACTTGATTGTGTCTAAAAGTCAACAGGTCAGTGGCTTCATGTAGCAGCAGCTCATGCTGTTCCCAGCAGTGCTGTGTTCTTACTAATAATTTAATCTTGTATCTGAAGTTCATTTCCTATGGCTTACCTCCTCCTTCTCATTTTCTTTCACTTCTACTTAAAAATATAATGTTCCATTTCAGCAAAATTAACTGCAATTTCATGGATCACTACAGGAGGAGTAAGTTTTGTACATAATACTGTAATCCATCTATTTGTTCCCCAGAATGCAAATTGACTTGATAAGCAATTCCGTGTCCTATGTAAATAACCCTACTTCTAATTGAGAGTGCTGTATTTTCAGTGAAGATGGGCGAGGGGGAAAAGAAGATTGTCTCTGGCTTTGACTTTCTGATAGTTGTTGCAGGATATTTTGTTTACATTTTTTAATCTATCATATAGAAAATCTAGGCAACAGCTACCTTGATTTCTTTTTTAACAAAAACTCTGGTGCTTTACCCATGCTTTATTCTCCCCTTTTCTTAGTAAAAATTTCTTTAGAGAAAGTTTTCAAAATTTGGTTCTGATATAACATGCCAGATGACCATATCTAAAATGCACAATTCCTCTAGCTAGTAGATACTAATTATGATAGGAGCAAGAATAGAACATGACTTGTTCTTCCATCAGTGTGTCAGCAATGGGTAAGAAGAAACACTCTACAGTAGGATGAACAACAGGAAGTTTACTTTCCATGGCCCCCTTAGGTTCGGATTCTCTGCGAGGTTTTCCAGCAGCTGGAATAAATTATGTAAACTGGATACTTGTTTTTGTAGTGTGGATACATTTCTACTATTAATTTCTTGGTATTTCCATTTCTTTTCTCTGTTAGTAATTATCAAGAACTTCTTGCAGGTTGAGAGTTAAAATCAATATCTAGATATTGTACTGAAAATAAAGACAACAGCTTTTATATATTGATACAGATTTCCTAAACCTCCATGTTTCTCAACCAATTTTATTAATAATAAAGTAAGAGTTACTTAAATGTCAATGGTAAAGATGTTTGAGTGGTAAACACTGAGTATTGTCTTTAACTGTAAACTTCACTGGATTACCAACTTGAAGTCCATTAAATTATCATAATCTAACTTTGCCAGGACAAACAAACTTATCAAAATTACCAGGCAGAATTTTTAAACAAAAAAGAAGGAAGTGTTCTTAATACCACACATTAAGTAAATTGTTGCATTTATTGTCATGGAATGTAATGAAGGACAAAAACACTGACAAATCTACAGAAAATAAATGGCTCTTAAAAATAATTGTTCAGATACAATCTCTGGCTCAACAAGTCAAGCCAGGCTTGTTGCAGTGAAGAATTCCTGGAAGGAATATCAAAAAGGCTTGCTTTGTTTCCTTTCTTCCTGCTCCTTTTCTGTAAATAGATCATATTGGCACTCCCAGCTAGAGGACACTGGGCCAAGTGGGCCTTTTGCCTGACTCTGTACACCACTGTGGTGTTCTTATGTGCATTAGGGCATCTTCAGTATGATTTCTTGGCAAAACCACATTTGCTTCAAAACAGACTTGTTTCTACCTGTGGCATCTGTCAGAACTACAGAATGAGCAAAGCTGCTGGCTGAAACTGCTTCAGCCCTCGCTTCCCAGCTGACAGACACCTGGGGTGCTGCTTAGTAATCTGAGTTAACTGGGCTCTCATTGCACTGAGCAGCCACATTAATTACCCTGTTTTTATATCAGTACGCTCGTAACTAGTGATTTGTATACAAAAATTCCTTCTAACTGCCTTTGGTCCAGTTCCCGTCATTAATCTAGGAAAATAGAGCTATGGGAGCACAATATAAAGACCAATCTATTTTAATAGGTGTTCTAGAGTCAGAAAATATTAGTTTGTCTTGCTTACTTTCAAGCCACTAATTTTCAGAAATGCCAAAGGGGTGCTAATTTATTTTCAATTTTCAGCATTTCAGCTCATCTGTCTTTATATTCAAAAATACTTCCACTGATCTGTAAGCCTAAAACCAGCATTTTTTCTAAGTTCTTACTTGCAAATGTGTTAGTATTTTTAAGTATTTTTTTCTGAAAATAATATGGAAAAGTTGTTTTACTTACACTTTTTCTAGTGTGCAGCTATAGTTACTTGCTAATTTTGCCTTGAGCAATTAGTTTAAATAATCAACTTCAAAATTACTAATTTTAATTGACAGACCTTCTCAAGTCATCCTTGATTCCTTTCGGTGTTGGTCATATGTTGAAAGTTCTGCAATGTCTCGGTGCTGAAGAAGCCCTGTTTATAATGGTGTCTGACTTTCTCTGATCCATTATTTATAAAATAGTCCAACCATGTGAGGTACTTAAACACAAACCTTCCAGGCCTTTCTGCAGCCATTCATCCAATGGCATAACGATGTCCATAATCCAGAAGGAAAAACTGCACTGTCTGTTAGTTCAGTGATCTCTCCCATTAATAAACTTCAGAGGCCCCAAGAATTGTTAGAGGCTGCTTTTCTCACTTTTCCTTTTTTCAGTTATTTTTTATAAAGTTTTTTTGCACTTCTTCTAGTTCTTTTGCAGTTAGAATCAGGAAGTGATGCCAGACACTTCTCACAGTGCTTATTTTATTCTCCAAATCACAAATTTCAACACACTTCTGCAAACATAACAACCCACATTAGGAATTAGGGCTTCCCTCCCAAAAAAGGTGGCAGGATCAAAAGCCCAGCTGATGTGCACCTACACTGATGCATGCAACATGGGGAAAACAGCAGGAGCTGAAAGCCATTGAGCAAGTGGAAGACTGTGACATAGTTGCCACCATAGAAACACGGTGGGATGACTCACACAACTGGAGGGCTGGAGTCTAAACTCTTCAGGAGGGACAAGTGAGAAGGAAGAGGCACTGGGGGAGCCCTGTGTGTTAGGGAGAGTTTTGACTGTCTAGAGTTTAATGAGAGTGACAATAGGGTTGAGTGGTTATGGGTAGGAGTTGGGGGAAAGGCCAACAAGGTGGGAGTCTGTTACAGACCACCCAACCAGGGTAAAGAGGCAGGCAAAATATTCTACAGGCAGATGGGAGAAGTCTCACAGTCACTGGCCTTTGTTCTTGTGGGGGACTTCAACTTACCAGGTGTCTTCTGGAAGTACAACACAGCAGAGAGGAAACAGTTCAGGAGGTTCCTGGAATGTGTGGAAGATAACTTCCTGACACAGCTGGTGAGGGAGACAACAAGGGAAGGCATCCACTGGATCTGTGGTTTGTGAACAGAGAAGGACTGGTGGGTCATGTGATGGTTGGAAGCTGTCTTGGGCACAGCAATCATGAAATTATACAAGTTTTCAGAGTCCCTTGGAAGGCAGGTCTGAAGGAAGGAGTCCAGAAAGGCTGGACATTCTTCAAGAAGGAAACCTTGAAGGTGCAGGAGGAGGCTGTCCCCATGTGCTAAAAGAGGAGCCAACAAGGAGGAAGGATTGGTTGGGCTGAACAGAGAGCTTTGACTGGAACTCAGGAAAAAAGGGAGAGTTTATGATCTTTGGAAGAAGGGGCAGTCACTCAGCAGGATTACAAAGATGTTGTAAGATTATGCAGAGAGAAAATTAGAAGGGCCAAAGACCAACTAGAACTTAATCTGGCTGCTGCCATGAAAGACAATAAAAAGTGTTTATAAAAACATCAGCAACGAAAGGAAGGCCATGGAAAATCTCTATCCTTTATTTGATGTAGCGTGGAGAATCTCTATCCTTTATTTGATGTAGCGTGGAGAATCTCTATCCTTTATTTGATGTAGCGGGAAACATAGCGACAAAGGATGAGGAAAAGGCTGAGGTACTTGATGCCATCTTGCCTTCTGGGGGTACCCACACCCCTGAGCTTGGAAGACAGGGACAGAGAGCAGAATGAAGCCCCCATAACCCAAGGGGAAATGGTCAGTGATGTGCTACACCACTTAGACACACACAAGTCTGTGAGGCTGATGGGATCCACCCAAGGATACTAAGGGAGCTGGCAGAAGTGCTCATGATATCCACAATTCTGTGATATCATTTACTTAAAATTCTGGAGAAAGAAGCAGAGGCAGAAATAATTTCATCCTCCATTTCTCATCTGTGTAAGAAAGCCAAAATCGGGATTCCATGGTATCAAAATTAATGAACAGGAGAACTGGATATTGCTTTCTGCAATAACCTCTTGGTCCCATTCAACTCTCTTTAACCAAAAATATAGTAACCATAACAGACCCAAGGAGAAAACAGAATATATCTAGCCTCTCCTTTTGGAAAGACCACAGTTTGATACCACACTAGAAGGAAAGTGGCTTGGTTCTATTCAATAACGTATGCCATAATAAGGAAGTGCTTTGACATTTACAGGTTGAAAACACAATATTCAGGTGTTTCACAATGAAAAGTCAATTGAAAGCATGGAGAGAGCACTAGCCAGTAAAAGAAAAAATGGATAATTTTATTGTCCAGTAAGTTTGTTTAAACACAGCCTAACACCTTCAACTGCTAAACCACTGTTTCAATTGACTTACGGTGCTAATGTAGTTAGCATTTTGATCACACCTATAACAAGATGCAAATGCAAATGTCAGTCAGTGAAAGTTACATTATAGCAAAAGAACAATATCTGCAACTAGGGAGAAGGGAAGGAAATGTCTCATGTCAGTTCACTGAAACCCTTCTATTTACGGAATTGTTGAAGGGGTCTAAAAAAGAGCAGAGTGGTGTAGGAATTAAAAGAAGAGCTTCCATTTGTCATTGAATTGCTCTGCTAAATGGTAACACCAGTTTTTCTAGACCCATTGGCTTGGATCCATCAGCTTTCCCAGCTCGTATACTCAATAGTAGGTACATTTTGGTCAATGCAGCAGTAGCATAAAAAAGGAATTCAGCCTCCAAATGATTTAAATGATGCTTGTGAATTGTTATTTCACAGCTTTTTGAGATGTTCCTGTCCCTATCCCTTCCTTTTATTGGTTAGCATAAGGCTGGGTAAATTGCTGTGCAATTCCCAGCTGAGTCACCAGAGAAAGTCCATTTCCATCACGTATCAATTTGATTTCAAGCCCTGACAAACACCCAGCCTCAAGAAGGGAGACAATCTGTAATACACCTTATAAAAAGTAAAAATATTAAAACTCGTAACAAATTTTGTTTTCCATCTGAGCCCCCTTCCCAGAGCCCCCCTTATGAACATGTTTTGCCTGTGTGCTACCTACCAGAGTCCAGATTGAGGGATATTTTTAATGCAAGGATTGCCATGAATTTCAAGCAAAAGATCAAAATGGTACCATTTCAGTTTTCTAAAGAATGGAGCTAATTAACCTTTTTATCAAACTACACACATTTTCAAATTACTTAAATGGGAAATATACTGGTTTAATTAAAATTTCGCAGGGAGAGACAGTTGCAAACACTTGGAACTGAGAGAAAGTGGGATGTTTATGAGGAAGGTGTTGTATGCTTTACAACTCCCTGTGTCTTCTTACTGTTTGCACTTCAAATGGAGTCCATTTTTATCTGTTTCCTGCTGAGAGAATCTGATTTCATCATGTGTTTCAATGAAGCTATTAAAAAACTTCAGTCATGAGATTCCTCTTTTCCCTTTGTATGTTTTGCTCTCTCTCTGTCAGAGTTGCTCTGTGACTTTGGTTATATGGCAAGATACATTGATTTGCTTTGCTTTACAAGTTAATTAACTAATTTTCCTGCAATCGAGTCTTGCTTTACAAAAACCTTGGTACCCATGTTTTCCTTAGCTGGGTCCACAGATGGTTTGATTTTTGTAGGTCTAAGTTTTGATGTGTATGCCACACTTCCTTCTGTTTCTTTGTTTTTAGTAAATGGTGAAAACTTCAAGAGTGACAGCTTGAAGGTCTATACACATACAAAAGGAACAACATGAACAATGCCAGCACACCCCTCCTCCTCACTTCAGGATCTTAGGAATATTTCAGAGGTGTAAAAAGAACATACTAACTGACATAGCATTACAGTATCAGTATTTTGGTGGCAATATATCAAAATAGTTGAATGATAACTAGAAGAAGTTATTAGCCTAAAAGATCTTCCTCTGAAAATTAAAAAAAAATTAAAAAATAAAAATAGACCAACCAAACAAACAAAAAAAATCCACCCTTCAATATAAAATTTGGTAGATGTCTGCATTTAAGTAATTGTATTGTAATTAAGTAATTCAGATTGAGCCACTGAGACTATAAAAGCCTGAAGGCTCGATATAGACATGCCTTAATTTCCAGTCTTCTGCTTTTATTTGTCAGTTAATGTCAGACAAATCATACAAATGAAGCTGAACACTGTATAGATCTTAGTATTAGCAGACGAGACATCAGCATTTGATTGTTGCATTCTGTGTCTGTTCTTGAGCCACCTCCATGTGACTAATGCTACAATGGTGCATATGTAACTGACTTTTAGTTTGCTGGCAAGACTGACATCTCTAACGCAAAACAAAAAATGTTTTTGGCTGAACAGCTAAGAGTATTTTGTCTTAAGCCAAATGGAAAGTTGTGTTTTGCCCAAAAGCATTTTTTATTGTTTAATGTGTTTTTATCTTTTTATGCAAATCAAAGTAAATTGTGAGATAGAGGGCTGTTTTTAGCTGGAAAATCAGAACATTTCATATTTCAAGTACTTACACTACACTGCAAAAGAGTAATTTAATAGCAATTACAAAACACCTTAATTGGTCTCTGTAACATCTAGAACAAAAGATGTAATTAAGAATACTTTTTTCAATACTAGATAGTTCAATATTACCAATAAAATTTTGCCCATTTCTGTTTATAACACCTGTGTTCTTTGGAAGAACACAGATGGAACCTCAGCAAACTGACTACCTGTTCTACAAAGTCAACAATAACTAGGAGTTAAAATAATTTTTTTGGTGCTGCTTTTGAGCAACAGGCTGGAAAAAGCACAGCCCATTTGGCCAGGCTCTGAACCATATCCAAGGAAATGGTGCAAGGAAAAGAGGCCTGAAGAACTCAGGGCGTGTGGATCTCACTGGCTCAGGAACTCGGTAATTTATGAATCTATTTCAGCTGCAGCAAATGGCCCTTTCACGGCTTTACAGCTACCCGGCAGAATTTAGATGACGTTTTTAGGCTACGGTTTTCAGAGGTCCTAGACTGGTGGCTGCAGGGGGAAATTTCACTTGATGTCAGCTGCTTTTTGTTTCCTCTGAAATGCCTCGTGTTAACGACTGCAGGCACCGCACCAGGCACGGCCAGGGCAGGGACTGGCGTTTCCTCAGGCGGGTTTCGGCTCTCCAGCTGCAATTCTTTTCCCAGCCACCGATGGTCCTTCTCCCTCTAGCGCCCGGAGGATCCCTGGCGGCCCTCAGGCTGCCTCCGGGAGGAGGGACTGGAACTCAGAGGGCAGAGAAGAAAAGGAGGGAGCGATGCTGCCATTCAGAGGCCAAGGCCCAGCAGGGGCAGGATGAGTGTAGGGTAGGGGTAACTCTTGCGCCCCTGTAATTAATGATTGCCCTTACTTAATTACGGGGTAGATATCGGCGGACTCACAGCACCAGGACCGCCCTACCCTTATGCCGCCCCTTTTCCCCGGGAGGTTCAAACTGCTGCCAATCACCTGTCTACGCCCCGCCCCCTTCTCCCCTAACCCAATCAGAATGCTGCTCATCAGCCCTCCCGTCCCCCATAGGGTATCTGCAGTCAGAGGGACTGTCAATCACTCTCCAGGCCCCGCCCCACCTTCCCGCCCCTGCTGTGAGGGGTGGGAGACCCTTCCACCGTCAGTAGGGCTGTGAGGGGGAGCTGAGCGTGGGCCCGGCGGTGTCTGTGCAGCGGCCGGCACCTGAGGAGAAGAAAGTTTTATTTTGTAGCCATAAGCCTTTTACCATCTGAAAGATGGTAAAGACAGGCCAGACAAACCATTACTGCTCTGGGCAGACAACAGTCACTCTTGTCCAGGCCTCCTCCATACGCTGCTGCTAGCAACCAAACGGATGCAACAACTAAATAAGCAAGTGTGCCTTTTCTGTGTTCTTGTAAGAATCACATTTTTATAGCTCTTTTTCTCACAGCTTGAAGACAGCCCCCTGGTTCACACTTATTGCAGAATCTGGTGAAATCCTGGTTTCTCATATCAACTCCCTCTTGGCCTGTGCCTACACAAGCACAAGATGGTCCTTGCGTTTGCCTGCATTTAGTTATGGAGATCCAAGTGCGTTTTCACGTGTGGGTGCATTGCATATACACCCATGGACTCTGTCAAGTCATAGGGGATGTGTGGCAGGAGTGGTGCTCCAGGAATTCATGTGTTTGCTGATGGCTTATGGCCACTGCTGTCCCCCCATAAGAGAGAGGAGGATGCATTTTAGGACACCTTTGATGGCTTGCTTTTGGGGATCACTACTGATATCCAACGGGGCCAGTGCTTTCCAGACAGGTAACATTAAATAACTGAGCATTTAGCAAGTTATGAGGTGCCCCAGCACAGCTGTAGCATTCAGAGAAACAGCGCTAGAGCAGTTTCCCTCGCAGTAAGAGAGTAAAACCACACTAGGCTGAGTCCCACACCCGACTCAATAAGCTGCTGTGCCTGTGAGTTCCTGCGTGGTTTGTGGTATGCACCCTACCAGCTTGATTGGCTGCGCCTCATGAGGGAGAGGCTTAGATGCTGGGCTGAAGACTTGTGTGTCCCACATGGCTCCACAGACTTTGGCCCTTGCTCAGCATTTGTGCTGAAGACAGGTTGTTATGAGACTCGTGCCATTCTGCCACTGCTCTGTCTCATCACAGATCCTGAAAGACCAGAGTATAACCACCTGCCACAAAGGTACAGATCTGCTTGGATGCTTGCGTCTTTCTCTATGAAGTTTTATGGGTAGATGCATTGGTTAAATTAGCATCACATTTTCTAGAGTTAACAAGTAAGGTCTTAGCTGCAAGGCTTGAGATTCAGTGTGTTTTCTTTTCCGCCGCAGGTGCATCAGGTTTTTCTCCTTGTCAGTGGGGGATCAGGACTATGCTCAGGAGGAGTGTATCTGTTGGAACAAGGCAAAGAAAATAATGAATGGGAATTTTTTTTTCATTAGTCAGAAGCACAAAGCAAAAAGATATCCAGTTTTCCCAGAAACTTTAAGGTTGCTGTAGCAGAGATCAGACTATTGTGTTCTGAGACACCCACTGTGATCATACCAAAAGGGGCAAGATGCCTAGAAAGAAAAATGTTTCTGGCAACTGGAGATCTGGCATCATTGACCCTTCTTTTGATGTCTTCTGTGAAATGTGGTTCTTTCTCAAGGGGTCAGGCATGAGTGTAATTTTTCCTCAATTGCTTTTTAATGTTGTTGCAAAGCTTTTTGATGCACTGTAAGTATAACGTGCAGTATTGTTAGGAGACATATCTTTTGACTGGAATGCCATAGAGCTGTGTGGCAAGCTCTTGTGTGTGTTTCATGTGTGTTTATGTGCATCAAGTTCCTAATGCTTCTCTTGTAGAAGCAAAAGGACATCCGTCTCCAAGACATGATTTAGTAGTGTCTTATCAGTACAAAATTCTCTTAGAAACAACAATAATCTAAACTCTCTTCAGCAGCAGCAGGAGAGCCTTCACATTTATAATTGTCTGATGAAGAAAGGTTTTATAACGATTGAACTTTTAGTAAATGGGCATGGCAGGAGGAACTGTGTTCTGGGATGAGAAAGGGTTGCCTACCAGTTATATTTTGACATGGAAGACCATAGGTGATGCAGCCAGCAATGCCAGTCATCCACTTGATAGTGGAAAAGAGAAAGGCTCATGCTTTAGCCTCCACTCCCAGGTTTCTGAACAGGACAAAACCTCTGGCTATGATGTGATGGCGAAATGAGTTGTGGAACAGATAGGGAGAAAACCTGTTTCCTCAGCAGCAGCTCCGTGGACAAATGCTGTTGCTCTCACAGTGAAGCAATTCCCTTTACTTTCCTATTTAGTGACATTTATTTTCTATCTTTCTTGCATTTGAACTTGACAATCCCACGGATAAGAGATTAAGCACAAAATAGCACTGTCATTCCCATTTTTATCAAGAAAGCAGAATAACCTGGAGATGGATGGATATGCAATGTGAAATGTACACAGCTAAATTTAGCTTAGTTTTGTTGTCTGGATTTTGGATTTGCTTTCATCTCTACCACACCCTTCTGCACACATCTCCTCAAATTGTTGAGACTGAAGGATCTGCCTGGGCAAAACAGGCAGCTTCCAGAAAACCAGGGCTCTGCTGCTCAATTAAGCTGTTTGTCCTGATCTCTTATGCCTTCTTGCTTTAGTTTGCATAAGGTGTCTGCAAGCTTGTCTGGTTTCTATAAGTTATAGCCTTACTCTAATAAGAGACATCACTTTCCTTTCAAACTTTGTCTTCCTTTACCTGGTCACATTGAACTTCTTTTTTTTTTTCTATTTTTTTTTGTTCTCATGATTATGTTTACTCTTCACACCATACACCAATGCCCTCCATTTTTGCTGATTCAAGGGCCAGAAGTGCAGTTGTAATGTCCTCTGTGTAATGTTATACTTTGCCTCCCCAATCAACTTGCAGCTTGACAGCAGCTCTCTTTAGCCACAAGCAATATTTGAAAGTTTGGCAGGCAAGAGGTTGCTGTTAAGCCACAGATCTGGAACTACTGCTGTAGGCAGTCTCTTTTGATTTGTTTTTATTGGTCTGACATAATGAAAATTATCGTTATTCTGTTCCCTATGTTGAATATGTTGTTCCTCTTAGTGGAACTGTAAGATATATATGTGCATATATAGATATGTATATACATACATACATATACATATATATATGTATATATATACACACACACACACACCATAAAATACAGTCACTGGCAAGTTCAGCCTCTGATATTAGTTAGAAGAACCTACCTGCTGTGGCTGACAAAATGCCATGTGTTTGACAAGTAAGGAAATATTGCTACCAATATTTGATGCCTGTGTCTTTAGGGCTCATTTTAGATTGCATAGATTTTTATAATATTATGAGGCCCTGATTTCTTCTACCTTTCTTCCTCATATCCAGAATCTGGTTTTGGTCTAACAAGAACATACCAATTCTATCTTTTTTCAGTTCCTCAAATTGCTATATAGAATCATAGAATCATTAAGATCAGAGAAGCCTCCTAAAATCAAGTCTGACCACTAACCCAGCACTGCCATGTTCACTGCTAACCCATGTCCCAAAGTGCCATGTGTATACTCAATATAATGATTGCAGCACACTTGATCTAAAGCTCAGGGCTGACTACCAGCCATATTCCAGTCAGTGCAAAGGTTATCCGTAAGTCCCTTGGTATCTTCCAAAAATCTTTATTTTATCTCCCTTGAAGGAGTCTTCTTTGTCTTTTTAGCTTAGCTTTCCACCATTCTTTGTATATTTGGCCATCAGGAAAGGAAGTATATTACCATCAGTAACTCTGTCTTTCCTGTACAAGCCCTTCATCTTAATGTCTACACACATTTTTCCTATTGATGGGCATTTTGCACAGCCTTTAAGACAGGTGAGTGTGAATGTTCTCACTTTATAAATATAATCAGGCCCATGTACATGAGTGTGATGACATTGAGATGACAGAAGCACTAAAGCTGTACCAGCCTAACTTGACAATCTGCAAAAATAAACTGCCCCCCTGAGAAGGCAAAATTATGGATTTTGGCACCCCATTCAATTGAAATATCTCCATGTATGGCTGCACTGCATTTTTAAAATACGTCCTACATTACAGAGGGGTGTGTGACTTGCCCAGGAATGTAGAGCAAACCTTTAGCTGAGCTGAATTTGGAAAATGGATTGCTACTCTTATTTTTTTACCACTAGACAAGGCTGATTTGTTTCTGCATTTTATCGTGATAATTTAATTTTAAGTATGATTTCAAATGAGAGCTCTTTTAGAGGGAGGGAGGGAGAGAGACTTGCACAAAAGTGAGTAGAATTGGTAGTGACATCAGCTAGGCTAACAAATGTGTGTACTACAGTTTTCATGGGTCAAGACACAAACTAATCCCCACGGTACAGCTATTCTAGTGGGCTGATATTGTACTCAAATGCTTCTGATGTTTGATCACTACTGTCCCAGGGATGTTGAATTTACCCAGCTGGGTAATCTGGTGGAGAGGAAGGGCATCTTTCTTTTCTTTTGACTTTAGCCCAGAATGCTGTCTCTGAAGCATAGTTGCTGTAAATACTGTTTCTAGAAGGATTTCAGATGGATGAGAATAAAAACAAAATTGTTTTGGAAGGGTCTGAATTTTCCTGTAGCCTTAATTTTTTTTGTTAATTGTTTTGTTATTTGGAGAACCATGCTAAAGTACCATTTAAATAATATCTAAGCAGGAGAGAGTAATCTTTGAGGAATAAGCTTGCCAAATGGACACATTATCCTGGCACTAAGATCAGAGCTCTGTACTGCAAAATATTATGAGATAAAAGAAAATTAGTTGAATGCCTAAATGAACGTTATGTGCTAACACATGATTAAATGCTTTTTTACCTCTCTTGGAACGCTAAGATCCATCCTTCCTCCCTCTCCCCAAATAAATTTTTTTTATATATGGCTTTATCTTTTCAGAGCAGTGTACAGTACTAATAACATGCCATTTTTCCCCCTGAGGCACTCTATGCCTTACATTCTCTAGTCTTTCCAGTTCCCCAATTTTATATTTTTTAAATTATCTCATCATGAAAAATCCACCAGTAACTCACAGAGTACAAACTTAAACCCTTGGAGCTCTGGCATTCCTTTTTTATTTTTAAAATCTGGCTACATAAATAACATCATGTTTCCAGGTCATAGGCACTCCAAGATACAACTGAGCTCTGGCACAGGATGTACTCTCCATAACCCTGCAGTCTAAACAGGGATTATCATAGGATGTGGACCAACTTCTGAAATTGTCTCTGTGCATAATTGGGCCCTGGTAATTGTTTTTCGTGCGAAAATGTACAGTGTCTAAAGCCGGGACACTGGAGGTTTCTCTCTCACTGTTTGTGCGTGGCCGTTGCTGTACCACATCGGACTGGCTGTCACATCCAGTACCCTTCCCTAGCAGTGGTGAAAAATACTGATTCTGAGAAAGGTGACCGAACCCTCTGTGAGCCAAGCATGCAGAGCTCTGCATGGGGATGGAACAAACGCTTTCTGGCTCTGTCATGGAGAGCAGTTTACACTTTCAAGTGGTATTATCAAGTCTCAAGCTGTATTGTCCTTACACTGCTTGGACTGTATTTTCTTGATAATTCTAATAGTGTAACAGATCTCTGAGATTAAATCCATCAAAACAAAAAAAGTCTCCCAGTTTACTCAGGTCTCAAAGAGAGCTGAGTCTAGTCTGTAAATACTTTCCCATCTTCAACAGAAGGTGAATCTTAATTCGTTGAGGCCATCAAGTACTGCCACGTTCTTAGTAGAAATGGGATGAATGACATGCAATATTCCGTTGCAAAAAATTATATCAGTGTTGTCATAATCATTCATTACCTTCAGCAGAGGCCGTGTTCAGCACTTGCATCCTTTGCCTACTGATTTGACATAGCATATATTGTAATGAAATCTGTCCTACGTACCTAAATGGTTTAATGTTCTCTTCTCCATTTGCTGTAACAAGCCCATTCAATAATGAAAATCTCTGCACATTTTTTTGTCAGATTAGCTTTAAATGATTTTCAAAAAAATATTTTTCCTTTCCCACAACATCACGGCAAGGCAGTTCTCAGTGGGGCTGACGCTGCTGCTCACAGTTGGAGTTTCCTCATTCCGAGCAGCAGCCACTTCAGTCTGTTTCCAATGCACATGAAGCCAGCTATTCCTGCTGAAAGATGGTGGAGGTTCTACTGGCTACTGAGAATCCCAGTGTGAAGTGGTGAACAATTTGTAAGGACCATTCCAGCTGTGGGCAACTCAGGTGTCTTGAAAGCTCCATTTGTAGCATGATCTGAAGGAATATATTAAACACTGGGAGGGGATTTTGAAGGGCAATTTTTTAATAAAAAGTGTTGTAAAGGTAAAACAAAAACTTGAAAAAAATTTTTGTGTATTGTCTACACAAGATTTCTGTGATCTTCAAGTAGACTAAAAATCTGGATTAATTATTCTGTTATTGTGGCTATAAAAACAAATGAAGGCTCAAACCCAAAGTGTCAAGTTTCTTAAAGAGTCCACATTTAAGAATAGTTTTACTTAGTAAATTAATTAATAGATTTACTTGTAACATCTCAGAAAATTCATTATATGCCCTTACAGTTAATGCTGTAATTCTTAATGTACTCTGTGCTTCTCATACATAGCAAAACCACTGAATCTGTATTTTAAGTTCAAAACTTAAATCAGCTGAAGGTACACAGACATGGCAAGTACCTCCATAGTACATACTAATTAATTTTATTTTTATTTTTTTTACTAGTTTTCAACACTGTTCATTGACTGTTACCCTTGACTGTTGAAGTCACTGGAGCAAACAGGGTTGAAGCAAGCGCAAGATGATGTCTGTAGAAATTAATCATTCATTAATAACTGCAGCTGCAGAATGGGTTTAGAAATACTTTCTTAAATCTCCAGGGCTTTTGAGGGTCAGTTCTTTAAGCATCCTGAGCTATATTGTTAATTAGTTCTTTTACAGAAAGGCTTCAGCTGACTTTCAGACGTTGTTGACATTGGATGCTCTGCACTCATAGAGATTATGTCTTCATTGCCAAAAACAAGCAGTGCTTTAATAGTCACATGGTGTACTCTAAGTCTGTTCCTCAGTATGGAATCTCAGGGAAGAGAAGGCACAGGTGATTTTATGGCATTGTGGCTAGCTGTGGTCAATGCAATATGCCTCCTTGGATGTACACCTCTAACAGCTACATCAAGGTAGTAATTCCTTTGGGAATTTAATATGCAGTAGCTATCTTGATGTAAAAAAGAAAACAAACTAAACACATCAGTTCTTGAGGTGCAGGCAAAGTCATAGCAGAAGAAAACCCAAGGCCTCATCAAGATCTCATTCTAAAGAGAAAGGTAAAGGAAGAGTGGGAAGTAGAAGGGAGGAAAGATGAAGAGCTTGTTTGGATGAGGAGCTCTCCCAGTGTTATCCCAGGACAATAGTTTCAGGACAGTTCTTCAGGTAGCCCTTAGTACTCCAGAACAAAAACTTCTTTTTGTGGCTTGATTTCTGTCTCTTTGGTAGTGCCTTAAAACTCCCCACACCTGCTTTTATTTTAAGTGTATTCTCACTGTAATAAATCATCAGAACACCACCCTCAACTGAAGGTTCCTTTCCTCCTTTCCACAACCAGTGAAACAGTCTTTACCATTCTTTGCGTGCCATAATTTGCAGAAACTCTGAGAATGGTAGCACACTTGTAGCCCCTGCTTTGAGTCTTGTAAGGACTTTGTGATTTCAGCAAGTAATTTCAGGGAGATTTCTAAAGAAACTCACAGTGCTTCAGGGGATGGTGTTAGTGATTCAGAGTCAAGCCTTTTCTCTGACTCAATACTGAATGATGTGCCCAAGCACATTTCTTTCACATGAGACCCACATCTGTAGGTTGATTGCCTGTGGTCATCAATTATCCTTCAGCTAATTGCGTAAGCCTGAAGGCATTTTGCCCTGATAGCCCAGGCAGGTCAGTTTGATTACAGTTTGCCTTCTGCATATCTGACATTTTGATTTTTAATTGGGCAGTTGTTGCTTCTGCTCCTAACCTGCTGTGCACTGCTGAAAAGCACTGGAGGACGGATTTCATTGTTAGGTGAAGGCATAAATAGAGTCAGGGAAGGCAACAGCCAAACTAGAGGTGCCCTTCAGGGTAAAGCTGGGGTCAAAGGACACAGTCATCATGTTTTAACATTCAGACTTACCAGTTCAGCTAACCCATACCAGGCATGTCCAGGGAAGTGTTATTTTCAGTGAGGCTGCAGGAAGAAATGCCAGAGTTCATAATAGGCCTTCTTCATTAAAGTGCTGGGTAGTTTTAGCAAGCAAAGGCAAAGGAAGCAGTTGTAATCCTCTAAAAAACACCACGGAGAAATTGCAGCAGTGTGTGGCGTGTGCCCAGCACCACTGCATCCCCACTCTGATGGAGCCTGTCAGGATACCAGATATACAAAGTGAGTCTGAATATAATTCATGATTTGTGAAATGCATTGGGAATCTCTTGGAATGAGCAGTGGTTATTTTCCTAATGAATGATTGCTATTTTAAACAGTTTTGTTTAGGTGTTTAATTTAACTTTTTTGCATGAAATATTTTTTAACTTTTGAGCAGAATGTTCTTTTGAAATGTTGCTCTCCTTTTCAGTCTAAATCCTAGCATGACATTTTTAGGAAGGGGTTTTGAGTGCATCAACTTCTGCTCTGCAATCTTAGATGCTTAATTAACTTGAGCTCTGGAAGGGCTGTGCATCTACCACTTTCCTTTCTAAGTTGTAGAGATGAGCAAAGTCCAACCACCATCAGACAGAGCAACCCAGAAAACAGTATCTCAAAAGTCAGTGAATGCTTTGTGAATATTTGTGGATTAGCTTATTTTACAAAGATGATCACTTTATTAAATATAATCTTTTTTGCAAAGCTAAACTAAAAAGCAAGGCTTGTCTGTAAAGGCAGAAGAGACAGCCTACCATAATCAAATATAGCAAGATATTCAGTAGTAATGAATCTGAACATTGTAATCCTTAAATCTGAATGCAAGTAAAAGAAACTGATAGAGACCAGAGCAGAAAATGGAAGTGCAGTGAGCATAATAGGGTTTTGATTTTTTTTGTATGAAAGCAGAATTGCAGTGTTGATAAAGTTTTTAGATGTATTTAATTTGGACAAAATTAATCTCATTCATCATGGAATTAATCACATGAATCCCTGTTTTGCGGGGTTAGATCTCCCTGTAGCAGTGCACAGGCCTCATTTAGGTCTTGTGACGAGTAATTGCTGCCACTGGCAGTTTTCTCACTGCAGAGCCCTTACCACATTCACAATGCGTCTTGAAGGGCAAGAGCTTCACAGTTCCTACAGTTTGTGGTTCTCAAAACTTTCTTCTGCAGACTTCCTAAGTATGCAGAAGGAGAACACCTTCTTGACAGCTGTATGAGGTACATGACATGTAGTGTTTTCCACTGTGCCTAGTAAAGTAACTTCCTTTTCCAGTTTGGAATTTTCCCCTACTTTCCTCTTTTGCATTGTTTACTGAATTCCATCTACAAATAATCCAATTTTTTAAACTATATGAGGGTCTTCAGCACACAAAAATCAGGAAATAATGATTGTAATGATAGCCTCATTTTAGTGTGCCTTTTGATAATATGCAGCGGTGTAATTGGAGTCTAACACTGAAGTCAATATCATCTTATGAATGCATGTTGAAAGGAAATCTCAAATTATTTAATGCAGATCTCCTACCTAAATGATTTCCATATGTCTTTGATCTAGGCATGTGTATGATTTATATCGTTGCCTGAATGAGACTTGTGTTTCATTAGGGTAGTCACTGTAGAAAAATGAGGTTGCATTCTCATTTTGTGTGATTTCAAAGTTAACCCTGCTGTGTTCAGGGACTTGAACTGCAGGATCACCACAAATTGCTTTTAATCTATTTATTATAGGATTCTACAGACAGCTCTGACCCACTGGTTTTTGTTATGGAGCACCATATGGAAAAATGCCATTTGCTTCAAGTAATTTGCCTTATGGATAGGAAAGACAGTGAAAGGCTAAGGAGAAAAGATGTAACACAGAGTTACAATAAATAGTCCAGCAGACTATATAAGAGTATTCAACAAATAAGGTATCAATTCCAGGATTTTTTTTTTCTTTCAACTCTCCTTCATTAGATGATTCTTAGATGACAGCACTGATATCAGCATAGTGTATTCTGTGTAGCTGTAGGAATAACTCTGCATATTTTGTTGTGTTGTGGAAGAAATAGCATATTTTCCTTCCCTCATAGACCATAATGTGATGTTGAATGTAACACCTGGCTTCTTTAAATATGTACATACCCATTTCTCAGTCTGAGAGCAAAAGCAAGGTAAAACAATCGTACTGTCATGCATAAGTGAGCTGATAGGGCCAAAGCAAATTCTCAGGGGATCTGTGAACTGGTCTGTAGCTGGTGTAGATCATGTTGTGCCTTTGCCCTGATTACCTGACCTATGATATCCTTAGCACATCTGGGGTTCCCACTGCTGCTCAAGACCCTCATGGATTTTAGTGTTTTTATATGGAGTCTCCTGGAATTGTATCACCACTTCCAATGCTTGCTAGACCTTTACCTCAAGAAGTGTGCCTTGAAGTGTACTCTCTAATAAAAACTGGATTTTCATCTCATTCCATTTTATCTGCTGTACAGAGCCAATACAGGCACAGTGGGTAAGTTGGAATTGCAATAATATGCCTGCAATTGCCACCCAAACAAATGTAAGAGTAGATTTTCTCTAAACTTTTTGAACTAGAATTGCACTCACTACTTAATGGGACGTAATCTGCAATGATTTGGTCCAATGTTTAGGCTTTCAGATAACGAAGAATACAAGGCTTAATATGAATACAAATGTCGTGAATGTACACTTTTGTTTTCATTAAACCACTTTTACTTGGAGATTTAAGTGCGGCTCCACAGTGGTTTGTATGCAAACTGCGTCACTGAGCAAAAATTATTGAAACTGAGAGAGACAATGTCCACTCTATTCTCTCACCAAGGTTAATTGAGTGTGGTATCAATAACTTGCAGAATAGTGGGGGGGATCTACAGAGCTTTATGCAGTTAGTAAATCTTAACAACTTCAAGGACACAATAATTCGGACACTTTTTTTTAAAACCCAACTCGGATCTTGGTGGTGCTCTTTACCTATGCACTATGCTGCAGGTCTGTTCCTCTAGATGTAAATGTATCATTAGCTCTGTACAAAACCAAACAAGACTGTTTTTAGCTTGAAACAAGATTTCACCACTTTGCTTGCCCCACCCAAGTAATATTTCATCTTCTCAAGAATTAGTTCATGTGTGGCCTGCTGATTCCCTAGTGACAGCAACATTTATCTTCAATTTAAGGCACTGAGTCCATATCACATGGACTTGAATATCTCATGAAGTATCTTATGTTTGCCTCTTCATCCTTGGAAAATGTTTCCTGTGAGGCATTTCACCAGAATCTGTCTCCATATGGATAGGTACATTTTTCTTAAATCAGAACTGAGTCTGTGGCTTTGTCTAGAGTTTCAAACCCGAGTGCTTGAACTAAGGCTCCTAAGCCTCAGAGGTGGGCCTTGTACTTTCAAGACTTAATGCTTTAAGTTTCTAAACATGCAAGGATCAGAGTTAGGGGTGAACTCTAGAAATCAGACTACCTGTAGACTTGTGCTTCAAGCTGGAAGCATTAACAGGAGTGAAGGAGCATAGTGTTAGGCCAGATCATAGTTTGAGAGGTTGGCACATATTCTTTCCATGGAAATCTTTAAGTAGGTGTTTCACTGCTGCTGTTTAACTAATGTATAACTTCCAGATTCAGCTGACACCTGCTCATGCTCTTGGGTGCTCTTGTCACCCACGTGCACACAGCACACATACCTACCCTTCCAGTGTACACAGACCAGCTCGTTCACATTTGTATTTGCCAAAGAAAACACAGCACACATATCACCTGAAATATGCTCTTGGGACCTCTTTTCCTCTGTACAGGTATACTACAAATGAACATCTTTGATTTATAATCGGTTCCTTAGAGATACACAGGTTCACACATACTTTTTCTGAGATGTGTTCAGGCTTGCATGTAGAATGCCTGCTCCCGTGTGAGAATAGTAGAGGCACTTCATGTGATGCTGTGTTCACCCACTCATGCATGTAATCTCTCATTCTTACACACATGCAGCCTACTGTTTTCCATGCATGTATTGTAGCAAATAATTTAAATCTCTTTCTTCCCATCCTGCTTATGATGCAAATGTGGATAGCACATCAAGATTAGAAATAAATGTAGCAGAATGACTTCAGTCAACCTGAAATGTCGAATGACTCACTCACACCCTTTGCGCAGTGTTCTCTTTTTGCCACATGCAATCTATTGAATAGTCTGAAGGCTGTGTGGCTCCCTGCTGCAGAGCAGCAATCGATTACTTGCTCACTAAAGGACTGGGACTGTGATTATTTTTGCAGGGTGTACAAGGGTTATGCAGAGAGGTTCCAAGGAGCCTCCTTGCCATGATGGTGCCCATGCTGTGGGAAGGAGAAACATAGGATATCAGACTTGATCTACCTATAAGGAGCTCTTTATGCTTAAGTAAATGTCAGTCTACATGTTAGTTCAGTAACCCATATTCTTACATCATGGTATGATCCAGGTGTTTTTATTCCAGATAAAGAGAACCCATTCCAATTTGATATAATTCAATTTTTGATTAAGATAAACAAGAATGAGTTGTTCCTAATTCAGAGTAAAAATGTCTACATGTTAAATCATTCAGGAACTGCTGCTGTAATTTAATTTCAGAGGTATCATAATCCAAGTGAACTAAAAAATGCATTGACAAACATAAAATATGTTCCACACTTCTACTTAAAATGGTATGATCACTGTGCAGAGAAAACCCCAGGAATAGTAACAAGCTGGCATTCACACTTATCTTATAATGAGAAGAAAAGTTGGATTGACTGTTGCAGTTGCATCTTTATATGTATGAATTATTGTAATTGATTTCTTTTAAAACCCTTTCAGAATCATTCCCAAATGCAGATGCAAATGGGCCAACTTTAATTTATAGAAATGCAGTTTTGTAGCACTTACACAAGAGGTTCTGCGTTTAAATGGAAGTTGAGCTGTGAAGACCCATTAAGCAGAAAAAATACAGTTAATACAACAGAGGCTCCAAAGATAAATATGCGAGTGGGCCATTATGCAATGAAGGTATCACAACCTTGCTCATTATACCAGAACAGATTCTACTAGTAGCATTTCAGTTTCTCCGTCCTTACCTAAATGTGAAGCTTTGTATGTGTATCAGTTTGTCAGTTCTCAGAACAAAGGTGGCTGTGAGCTGCAATTATGTATAACGTGTCCAAGATGAGAAGACTGTGAAAACCTAGTTATCAGATTTCCCATGTTTGTGTTTTTAATATCATAGCTAAATGTATGTTGAACTAGACTTTTGTATTTCATTCTTTCATAAGAGGAAAGGAAAAATATACAAAGGAAAAGAGGCAAGCAAACTTTTCAGTAAAAAAAACCCCACAAATTGTGCTGTCAGATGAAATTTTGTACAAAAACAAGTTTATGTTTAAAAGGACGAGCTATACTTTTTCTTACTGCTAACTGTAGTTTTACCTTTGAGCAAAACCATATCTGTTGGCACACAATTTAATTCCAGTACTAGAGTTCCAGATTTTGCGCAATTATCTGTGATGGCAGGACTAATCTTACACACACAAAAACCCCAAGGAACATAGCAGTTTCATCACTGATCTTGGTCTTCTTCCCGTTTTACACAAATTTTTATCAGCTGGCCCTATCAAAGAAACATGCAGTAGCTGATTGGAAACATAGTATTATGTACCCCGCTGTATATACTATCCCTATTTCATAACATTTTGTTCACATATCCCACTCAAATGTATTCCTTCAATACAGAGTCTAATATAAAATTAAAAACTATTTTTACTAGATTGGATTAATTCCTTAATGTAATGAATTCTCTAGGCTGTGCTATGCCCAGAAATAAAGAAATTACAGTTTTCTGTTACATCTTTCATGTTTTACATAGAAAAGAGGCGTTTTATAAACGCTGTGGAAATGAACCAACAGCATAAGGTAAACTTACTCCTATTTTAGCACAGATATTTCCAGGTTGTCTCCCTAAATTTCCATTTCACATTGCAAAGTGCATGACTGTGCATAGACCAAGGGAATTTAATATTCACGTGCACATCCAGTATGTATTCATATGCAGACCTGCATAAACACCAGAATTCCTCAGCTGTTAGTTACAGTGCAAGAGCTCAGATTTACCGAAAAGCATGCTGGAAACTATGTTTTTTGGAATCCTCTCTCTGACTAAAAGTTGGAAATAATGAATGTTGAGTATTCTTTCCCATATTTTGAAACCCAAGTATAAGGAAAGCACCTTGGAATATCTGTATCTAATTGTAGGTGGGTATTTTACCTGTGGTTGGTTGTTTTTAATCAAGTCTGATAGTACCAGATTCTTGTTTCTGTTTTGACTCTTTTGCTTTGGAAGTGACTTTTGAAAAGTCCTCCCCGACGGCATAAATGTGTGAAATATATCATCACTCTTCATCCCAGTCTCTTGTATGATCGATTTGAGAAGTATAATTCTCCATCTGACTTGCAGCTAGCAGAATTCCCCGGAGCTGTTCACAGCTGGTGTGGTTCAGAGAGAGTTTGAAGGTATTTGAAATTATTATACCCAAAAATAGTTTTAGGATAAGTAGTTCCAGGATTTCATAAAGCCCTAACATGGTCTGATGCCCACTTGGGTCCCTCTTGACTGCAGTCTTTTACTAAAACTAGATCTTCTCAGGGGATAAAGGTTGTAAAGGGCTACACCTGCATAAAAGCAAGTGTATGTACATGTGCACAGATTCCAGAACAAATTCGGAGGTGTACATTTTGCTCTTTTTCTGCCCTGCATCCATTTATCCTCCAATGAACCTTCAATATGAGTGCAAATATGTTACACGCAGAGACAGTTCATTGGCATATTGATATGGTGCATTGATCATAGTAGTCTTTTGCAGCCCTAAATTTTATGAATTCACAAAGTGCAAGCTCCACCTGTACACGGAAGTGGATCCCTTGCTCGCATACACACACAGGCACAGGTGGGAACAGGATTGGTTTTCTGATAACCGCACACTTGCAGTGCACCGTGTATCAGTCAGTGCTGAAGCCTACCAAGAAAAGATGAGAGAAATTGAGAGGCAGTTAGCAAGATAAGGTATGAGGAGATTTAAAAGAATGTAGCATAGAAGGAAGTGGCTACATTTTTCATACTTTACTTGTTTGTCTGGAGGGCTTAAGAAGGAGCTGCTCGACAGTTGCGCTAAAAGAAACAATTCAAAGCAACTTCCCATCAGGCAGCATTCCTCAAGTGTCTGCTCTTAAGGAGCAGTCAGGGAAAATTCATTCTGTGGGAAGCAGTTAATGGAGCTGCATTACCGACCCCTCATTGCTCTGTCTGATAGAGAGACAGCAGGTTCACTTTGGCAGCTCCAGAGCCCTGATCAGTTCAGATTAGGGACCCATCATCTGTCTGGCTTAATCAGGCATGTTTAGATATATTAATCATGATTAGAGGGGTGTAGTGCAGGGAGGGCGAAGAAATAAAGAGTGAGATTACTTTTCTCTAGCTTCAAATGGAAGCTTTGTAAATCCCACTGAGTCAAAAGGTGCTCATCAAAGGAAAATTTAAATCCTGGAAAGGATTGTTTTGTTGAACACTCCAGCACTGGATTCAAATCACTGAAGAAGAGTCTCTTTTTCTTTCCCTTCCTTCTTTTCCCCATCTACCATCTTTGCATGCAGCAAAGAAGAAAATCAGCAGCTCATGCAACCCACATTGATTTTGGCTTGATATTCCCTACTTAGCTTATCTGTCGCTCAAATTTTAATAGTGTTATTTCAAAATTAGCCATCATCGTAATAGCCTAGACCTCTGACTCCTGTGTTCTTGTCATGTTTATCATTCAGGGATGCACAGGGTACCATTGCAACAGCTTCTAGGACTTATTTTGGTACTTGTTAGTGTTCAAAAGGGGTGGTAATAAACAAATTGTAAAGACTGGGGAGAGGTTTTTTTTTTTGATCAGTAGCGGCGCTTTTGTGTTTTAAGATTTGAACACTGTAAGGAATAATTAGCACAACATATTATATAGTGAGATGTGCCAATTTGCTGCTCTTGTAACTTAGTATAGTTCACTGATGATGATGGAGATCAACTGATTAACACTTAAGGGTCTCTGAAAGAGACAAGCAAGGAGAAGAAAGTACTGGCTCCCAAGAGACCGACAAGGAGAAGAAAGTTTCCTAGACCTCTCTCAGTGCTGAGGATGATGAGAACCTAGTCCTGCTGGTGGAAGGCTCCAGAGCAGAGGTCAGGCTCCAAGATCTATGGTCTCTTGCCCCGCGTAACTGGCCCTCTTCTGCTCTTACGTGAGATAAATGTAGGACTGACTTGGAAAATGTGTTCTCATGAGGACCATATTCTGTCCACCTTTTCCTGTGGCCTTCAGCCTTCTTTGGGCTTGCAGATTCATCCAGATTTCCAAGTGAAGGCACAAACTGTGGTGAACAGAGGCCTTGACAGTGAGCTGTGTCTTCTTTGGTCTCAACAAGCAATCCTTGAAACCCAGTTGTTGGATCTAAGCTGGCAACCTCTTGCATGGGATACTACAGAACACAGTAGGTGTGCTTTGGCTATGTGCCCTCAGAGCAGCTGGTAATACAGAAGCTGTAAGGCAGCTGTTCCTGTCTGGACTCTGGGCCAGCAGTTAAAGAAAATCTGTAGAAATCCAGAAGAATTATTTGGCAGTGAAGAAAAATAAGTGAAAGTGCCCTTTCTCTGTTTTAATCTACTCCTTCCTCCTCTGGTATTCCAGTCGGTTCTACAACAGTTCAGTTCTTGTGGTCTTGTAATTGCTGTCAAGATGATAATCTGGGATGTCATAAGACTGGCTCAGTGTAATCACCACACAAATGCAGAAGGTAGAGAACTTGACTGATTAGAATCAAAAAGCTGCTAGGGAGACAGCATAATAATAATTCAGTAGCAGGAATTATGGAGTAGGAAAGGTAGAATAAAAAGTTAGCAGGTTTGAAAGGATTTGACAAAAATACTAAATATCATCATGTTTGCCAGTACTTCTTTAGAATAGGAAAGTAGAAGATCATAGCCATAAACTTTCAAAGAAAAATTTCTTAGAAGTACAGAGATGCTCCTCAGCTGAAATGGTAGGGGCTATCTTTGGAGATCAATTAGCAGAATGATGGGAAGCGTTGTATGAATTAAATAGCAAATTAACAATGTTGTTCAGAATTAAAGCCACATGTCTTTGCAATAAGTGATGCTACATCTATGGGACCACGCAGTTAAGTTGTACACTCTCCTGGTGGATGCATTACCATAGAATTAGAACAGTACTTTTACAATTAAAGCTTATTCCTGCAAGAGAATTGGCTTCACACCTTTAATTGAAATAATTGTACCACATGTGCAAGCACAGTAGTCTGTAGTCATGTCAGCTAAACTGAATGTGGTTTGTGAGGGTGGTGGTGACAAGATCAGCACTAGAATAGCAGTAGCTTTGCAACTGATGCTGATGACTGAGCTTTTTGAAAATCCTGGGACATGATCAAAGAAGACTGTTGCAGGTGAGCAACAAGACACTGAGCTTTCATGACAATTTTTGCTAACAGGAAGCACAGCAAATTGGGAAAGAGCTCTTCCCAGATCAGTTCATGGAGCTCTGCAGGGAAGCTTTTATAGCACTGCCACTCCTGTGCACTCAGTCCTGAAAAAAATAACTGCCCACTAATGACCTGTCACTGTGGACAGCCTGAGCAGCTGTTTGCAGAGAGCAAAGCTGCGAGAGGATGAATTGCTCTGTGTGGAGCATATCTGAATGTGGGAACAGGAATAGATGGGAGATTGGGAAAGATGAGACAGCTTCCATTCATAACATTCAGCTTTATGTGGATTTACAGTCCTGATGCTCCCAATTCCACAGATGCTGAGTTATCACTTACAACAATTACAACAATTGAAATCTCCCTTTCCAAAGTTTCCACACTTTGACTTCTGTTTCCCTTGTTGATAGTGTTACTTTCTGGAGGCAAACTAAGAACATGGAGAAGTAGTTTATATTGAGGACTAACAAATCCTGACCACTAATTCTTCATGTATTATCAACTCAGATAATTCAGAGTAGACAAAACCTTTGATGTATGTGTTTTGTTGGAAATAACCTTCTTTCCTTTTTCTTTGCTTTTTCTTTTCCATTTCTTTTTTTTTTTTTTTTTTTTTTTTCTGGCTGCCCCCATGCTTCCCAGATAGAAATTAAAGAGAATAAAATGTCTTGGAAAAAGATTCTTCTCTTGAAAATTTCAGGCTAGCAAGAAATTACTAAAGTTTTTGTGAGACAATGTGTTCTTAGGCAGTTTTCAGATATGTTTGCAGATGCATCTATTTTGGGTCACTCACCTGAGTGCAAAAGCAGGTGTAAGTTTATCTGGATCACGCTTTTTAAATCCAGGTCTTCCCAGACTGTATCATAGCCATGGTTTGGCCATCCTGTCTAGATTGTGTCAGTAGTAGATGATGACATAAATCTGCAGCAGGTAGCTGTGGAATAACCTGTCTGCCTGGGCTGAGTTTTACCCAGTTGTCTAACAGAGATTGGCTAAAACACAGATGCATGGAGTCTGATGTCCTTCCCATTAGGCTTGTTTCCATTAATGGCTGAAGTATCTGGATGTTTCTTCATATTTTTCAACAAAGCATTGATGGATGTATTCTGCAAGGTGAAGAGGTTAATGTGTTACTGTAAGTGTGACCAAGGAGGAATATATAGAAATTGAGAAGAAAGAAAAGAGAGTTATTCCCTATTCTGTCCTATTTCCTATCCTTTTTCATTGTTGGGAGCTTGCCAGTACTGAGTGTTTTGTTTATGGTATAGAAAGCCACATCATTTATGGCTTGACATTTAATAGATTTAATATCACAATTCAATAGTTCTGGATACATAACAGGAATCCATGCAGTCTTTTGTGACATTGTCAGGCAGCAAGCATGAGTGACAAGTCACCAGCAGCGTTCTTGCTGGGGGGCCCATTAGATCACATCATGGTAGAAAACAGAGAAATTAGGTCGTTCCAGTGTGTAACATAATGTAATCTGTCATGCCATTCACAGACCATGAGAAAGCACAGAGCTTAAACCCAAGAAGACTGTGAGGATTGCTGTCCCACCTTCCTGTACAGAAATTTGTATTTCTCATGTATTGATAGCCACACGTAAAACTTCACAACATGGTAAGAGTTAGCTGCTTTACTCTTTCTTTAGCCCCCTGCCTTCTGAACCTGTATATTTTTTCAGCAAGATATCTTTGAGATTATCCCCTTCAAAGGGAGTTCTCATTGTATCTACCCCTTACTGGTCTGAGTGCTTCATAATTTTCACACTACCCATTTTCATTTACAGATATTCCAGGGAGATTATTGCCTCCCCAAATGGCAGTGTGTGTGTAGGGACTACCACCTACCAGCCTGCTGTGGACCAGTTGTCTTGGACAAGCACATTGTGGGGTTTTTTGGTGAAGTGCCAAAGCTCAAAGGAAAAGATGAATTGGGTCAGGTTAAAGTTCCTCACAGTCCATGACACTGTGCCCAGAAACAGCTGTTTGGGGAAGGAGAGTAAGAACAGGACAAGGACATGTTGACGCTTCTTTCCCTATGGCCTCCCAGATTCTGACACTCTTGGAATGAATTCCTAGCACTTTTGTTATCAGAAATGATGGATAAAAATTTCCTGTTTACCTTTTCCATGATTCTCATTATTTCTGACATTGCTTTTGCATTTATCCCTCTGACAGCTTTTTTTTAAGGGTGAAGGATCCCAGTCTTTGGCTTGATCCTTCCTTGATCAGAAACATCCCATTTCTTTAGTCGTCTTTAATTACTTTCTCTCTACTATTTCTAATGCTACTGTCTCTGTGTTTGAGATGGAGGGATGAGAACTAGCTGCTGTATTCAAGTGACAAATATTCAAGCTGCTACCCTAGGGATTTGTACAGTAACATGATGTTGCCTTCTGGTTTGTTTTCTGTCACTTTCCAGACACTTTCTAACCTGCCTTTTTGACTTCCACTCAGCTGACATTTTGGTAGAACTCAAGTAGCAACTCAAAGGTGTCATTCCCGAGTGGTAATTGCTAATTTTAAGTTCATTGCTGTGTTCACATACTTACATTGTTTACTCCTGTGTCCGTTGCTTTTGCAGTCATCAGCACTGAGATTCATCTTGTATTTTAACAGTATTTTTAAAACCATCTACAAGGCTTTGTGATCAGATTTAATTTGTATTACCCTGGATTTTTTTCTCATCAATAAGTTTTGTCACTTCATGTTTTCCAGATCATTTATTAATATTTTGAACAGCACATTCAAATAGTTTCCTATCTTTTAGTCAGTTGTTAATCCTCTATAGGACCTTCCCTCCTATTCTTTGAGACCTTAGGAGGCCTTTTTAAGAGTCTTTGATGAGAGACTTCATCAAAAACAATGTATAAATGCAAGTTTTATATCAGGAGGTTACCTGTATCCACATGCTCATCAGCTCCTTCAAAGAACTTAGATTTGCGTAATATTACTTCCTGCTACAAAAACTATGTGAGGGGTAATTGGTATGTTATTTCTCTCTTAGGGCCAGTAATTCTTTTCATCATTATTCTTTGTACCCATTTCAGGCATACAGAAGTCAGACCTGCGTCTTGCATCCCCTCAAAACACATCTCAAACATTGGCATTGTGTTTGCTGCTTTTTTCATAGTACCAAGGCTGAGTTAAGTCTAGAATTGTATACCACATTTTAATTGCTCAGCCTTTATTATTTCATGTTTTGTTTAGATTTCAGTCAAGATTTCTAAAATATTGAATCCTTTAATTTACTCTTGTTCATTTACTCTTTTTTCTTAAAACCTTTTCCTCCAATTCTTCAGCTTGAAATCATTCCCCTGGCTCTTCTCTGCAAAGAAAACCCCAGGGCGGGGACCTCCTCATATCCCTACGAAAGATGCATGGATGCAGAGAATTCGTTTAGCTTCTGTGCTTCATCCTTATCTTCTTTGAGCATTCTTTTTACATCTCAATCATCTGTCAGCCCTACAGACACACTCTGGCAGGCTTCCTGCTTCTGTTTTCTTTGAAAATAATTTTATTACGTGTTTTTATGTCTTTAGCTACTTGTTCCCCAAGATATGTTTTTCAACGGACTTATGGTTTCTCAGTTAACTTAGCAGATCTGTGCTCATTTCTGTTTTCCTTATTTGGGTAGAACTTGCACTTTTTCAGGGACCCTCCTTTACTCATCTGTTAAATCACCCTGGGCTGAAACAGCAGCAAAAGGCAACTCCTTTTGAACTGACACCACCATTTTAAATATGCAGGGTACCAAATATTTCCAACATTAGAGGCTGGTAATTGTCCATGCCTGCTCTGTCCTGTGACAGACACAATTCTGTTCCTCTGTCCCCCATGCCCGCTCTTGACTGTCCCTGTCCACACACATGGACCCGTTACTGATGTGTTAGACTGGCGCTGCAGGGAGGAGCCTCATACAGGCTGAGCTCTCTGTCTCTTCCGTGCCTTAGGTGGTAATGCACCTCCTGCTTTTGAGCAAAGTGCCAGCAGAGAGGAGAGCTGCTGCAAGGTATGGACTGAGCATGGCTCTGAGACTGCAGCGGGGGAAGCTGGGTGGGACAAGGTACAAGGGAGGAAAGGGGGCTTTTGGAAGGAAAGGTGAAGTACTGTGCGGTAGGGGAAGAGCATGGGATCCCAGGGCCATCTTGTTTATCAGATTTCACAACAGGGCAGTGCTTTTGCAAGACAAATGCCTATGCCTCTGCCAGATCTGACCAACTGGAATCTGAGTGGGGAGGTAGGCAAACAGAAGGAGGTGTTTTCCCACCACCCCAGTCCCCCACACCAGTTCTTCGAGGACAGCAGAGATTTGGGATTTTATACTTGCACAGTATCGTGCAGTACTGTACTACTCAATTTGGGTCTGCTGTTGCACCAGCTTCCCATGTTGCCGCACAACTCCCCTCTGTCATGGTGGGAAGTAGCACAGAAGACCTGGGTTCCCTAGGGAGATTAAGCACCATCTTAGTTTGGGGCATTTCTTACCAACTTCAGTTGGTTACTGAGTCCTGAATGTTTGTTTGTTCTGTGAATTCAGTTCCTAGGAGGCTTATTTTGTTTGCACACAGGCTCAGCCCAAATTCTATGCATTGTTCTGCGTGTCAGAATAGCAAAGACTTAAATGCACCACTTCTGAGTGTTCTAGTGACTTGTTCTCCCTTATAAATTTTACCCTCTTATCACTGACAGTCAGTAAAGCTGCACTGTTAACTCCATAGCAAGAGGTTTGTGTTTTTGGAACTAAATATTCCCATGGCACTTGTATGTGGCTTAGCTGGTGAAAACAAAGCTGTTATCTGCCACAGCTCTTCTAGATTACAGGTCCCTTCTCCATTGTTTCTGCTGAAATGTCATCTGGAGTTTCTGTACACATGTTCAGGGTTGAAACCTGTCCCCGGTTGCTCATCAGTCCAATAGCTTGTTCTTGCAGAGCCGAACAAAGACACAGTAGCTCATGCTGTATATCTCGGTGCAAAACCTCACTGGGTGAACCTTCAGACTGTATATGTGTGCAATTTTTTATGCTACAGGCATACAAATAAAAACTATTTTTCATGTGGCTCCATTAAGAGAACACATTGGTGAAATTTTTGCTCTCCTTCAGTTGTAAATGTGTGAGACTGGGGAAGGCTGAGTGCTGGGCAGTCCCTGAGTGATAAACTCTTCTTAGGTGGTGACCTTCCCTGGCATTGTTACTGCTGAATTTGGAACCAACATGGTGTAGGGTAATGGTGTTAAACTCTTTGGGACTCTGCTGGCAGACTGTGTTGCTTGCTGACATGTTTTAGGCCTTGGCACTTTCCATCAACAGAGACACGGATGTTCTTGCTCAGGGAATGGTGTTACACCAAACTAAAATGCCTACCTTGTACTCTGAAAGCCATACTGCTTTTCACTTTTCCTTTTGTGAACCTTCTGTTGCACCAATCCCACAGAATTGCTGTAACCTTATGCCCATCGGATCCACCCTGTTATGATAGGGAAACACAGAGAAAATTCATCTGCGTGCAGAAAGCCAGCACAAAATGAAGAGTACTGGTCAACTCACACTCAGAACTGAAAAATCCCTCTTTGAACATTGCATGTGTTTCATGCTAAACTCTCTACAAAGGTGAATTTCACAGAGAACATTATGCACAGTCTAAAATTGTCCTTGGTTATCAAAAGCTTAAAGGAGTTGTACCATGCAGTTAAAAGCGGAAACTGCAGCACTGTCCTTTGGGATAAAAGGTGCTTGAGAAATGTACATTGTGATAATAGCAAAAAATTTCCTGTCTGTGTTGTGGGGTGGTGCTCAGTCACACACATGCAGAGAGGGAAAGAATGGGCTCATGGCAGGGGAATTTTCATGAGGGCCCAGCACTGACCCATGTGGAGTGGGGATTCTCAAGTTACAGATGGAGGGAGGAACAGGATCAGAAAAACAGAACTGGTTTGAAGTTCAGCTGCTGAAAAGCGGTAGGCTGGAGTTCAAAGACAGGATTATTGGCTAGTGTTGCTTTAGTAGTTGGTGGGGAAAGAGCTTAAGGCCAGAGCATTACTGCATTGCTGATTTATCAACACAGCCAACACTGTAGACGGCGTTTGAGCCACTTCTAAATCCAGCCGCCGGCAATGAAAGGCACATTTAATCCATGTGTTAGATTGTTTGAAGAGGTATCAGTCTCCCGGTCTCTCCCCCAGGCTGGGATTGCTGAAATTGAAAAGGAAGTGAGAGGGAAGATTTTAACTGTTTCACAAACTCTTCTCCTTTAGAGGGGGCCACATTCCAATAGCACTTTTAACATTTGGGTTATTGAAAAATGAAAGGTTTTGTACCCTCTTGCCCCCTGTGAGAGAACCCCCACTGTCTCTTCTGTGTCTAAGGGACAGAAATCAAAGACAGGATTCATATTTAAATAGTTTATTGTTTTTAAGTGTGTTCTTTTCCTCAAGATGGGATTAATGGTCTGCACTTCGGAGTTCCAGGATCTATCTGCATTGTGTTGGCTCTGATCTCTCTGCAGCAGGCCAGCACTGCAAGATAAAACACTGAAAAATTCTCCTGTAGTCTTTTTCTTCAGTTCTCTTCCATGAAAGGGTCCCATGAGATAACCAGTTCCCTTAAGGGTTAATTCTCCTCCAATTTAATACCCCTATGCTCTGTTAGCACACAATGGAGCTGACACTGCCTGTGGGGGGGTTACAGACTGAAGCTCCAAAAAATATCTATGCAAGAATACAGTTCTCACATCAGGCCTGAGCTGCACCTGCAGAGTAACACCAATGCCTTGGAATAAGAGTAGGGCAATCAGAGGGTGATCCTAACCTACAAAAGGTATTGAAAGTAAGAATTAAAGAGCATCAGTAAGTCAACAGAGAGACTAGAAGGTGAAAACGTTTGGAATAGCTGTAAAGCTGAAGCTTAGGAATAAAGTATCAATGTGCTTTGGGGTGTTAGGGTTCAGTATTGAAGTGTATTGAAAGCCTAAGGTAGCAGGCTGAAATAGCAGGCATATGGTGGATCCCAGCTGAGCTGGGTACTCAAACCTACATGGGAGGCCGTGGCACTGAAGCAATCCAAATTGCTCTAGAACAGATTCATGCAGAATAAGCAGAACTCCCTATGGACTGCCAAAAAATTTGCCTTGGTGCTGCCTACCTTTCATCAGTCACATGGATATAAGTTCACCTATATAAGCAGCAAAAAAAGAGAGTGGTAACAGAATCTGCTAGGAAGCGTATAAACATCTTTTTATAGTTAGAAGTGATTGTAACTAATATCTAGTGATGTTATGGCCCCTCTTGTGGATCACTTTATTCAGGCAACTTTAGGCAAGTGGAAAGGGACTCTGCAAGCAGGAAATAGACAGTTTAGCCAATAAATAACTGCTTTATAAAATTAGCACACAGAACCTAGTTAGGATTTCATGAAATGTTATGGTAAACATTAACATACTCCTCACCTGTGTAAAGGCACCCAAAGATTCTTTGCAGGCATCCATCAGATGTGAAGAGTCAAGCTCCATGGTTGCCATCTGCCACCAGCTGGGTCAGGGCTGATGGCACTGACAACTCAACTCAATGACCTCAATGATTCATGACAAGTCCTCAGCTAGACTGATGATCCCAACTAAACTCTGGTTTTGTTTTTCCTCTGAGGTTTTATATCTTCCCATATTGGCGGTTTTCTTGTGGAATACCTGGACTAATGCAGTCCCAACAGCCCTACCTCTATAGTTTTTGCCCTGCAGACTTTCTCCCACCTCATTCTCAGCAGTTTAAGTTTGCTGTATCAGAGCTGGGCCCTGGATCCGTATTACACAGGTAGTTAAATCCCTGGGCTGTGTGTCAAAGGAGGAACGTTACAGCGTGCATTGAGCAGGACAGTTACAGTAGTCTTTTGATTTTAAAGTGGCAAAGTCCTGGAACATGTTCAGTATCAGCACTTCATATTTTGGGGATCTGGTGTCAGTTCTAATACACAAGAAATATCTAACCCTAAGTAGGGTTGGTTGTTCGTTCATTCATTCATATGGTGTCTTTCTAGAGCTTTCTGGTTAAGAATGGTTTGGATCATGCAAGTTGGCACTTCCTCCCAAGCCATAAAGACTGGGTGGTTTTGTGAGAATTGAGGTCAGGTAGTGGAACCTGTGGCCTCAGGATCTTTGTTCCCAGATTAATCTAGTTCAGAAATCATAAAAATAGCTTCTATATTGGAACTGTCTGATGGCTTTCACAAGCTGTGCTGCAAGAGCATCTGCCAGCAGTGTGCTTGCTTAATGTGGCACTGCCTGGCTGTCTCTTGTCACTGGCAGCCTCACCACTGGGCTGTGGGGCACATGAGCCAGCCATCAAAAATCAGTAACTCTCGATTACAGAAATGGTCCTTCTGGGGTACATCCGAGTTACATGAGCAGGAAGTGCTGAAGGAGCAAAGCTCATCTTGCCACTTCCCCTGCCACATTACTCTGGTGCTGAAAAGCAGGCTTTTGGTTTGCAGGCTGTCTGATACATTTCAGGCTCCTGTGTTTCCAGCACTGCCATAAGCTTACTCTCTACCTGCTTCAAAATAGGGAATACAGCCTTTCTGCAAAGAGTTTTTCCTAGCTGAAAGTTGTGGTCACCCATGCTAAGCCATCACAAAAGAAAGACTTTCAACCTTCAGTATTGTGGCTCTTGTCCAAGAAAAAAATATATATTTATTGCAGCCCTGTTTGTTTTGTCCACAATTTGTCTCACTCGAGGTAAAGAGTAAGTCACTGCAGGGGGAAAATGTATTTTTCTATTACAGGACAGAGTCACTTGCTTTATTGGGAACTGTGACAGAGTAATGGTTGCTCTATATAGGTTTTCCCATGAGATTGCTCTAGAGAAAGCGATCTGTTGGAATAAGCATGCACTATAGGTTGTTTGTGCTTCTGACTTCAGCTAATTATAGCCTCAGCCATGCCTTCTCTTCTACCTGCTAATGTCTTTCCATGTCTAGTAACTAATGGCTGCCAGTAGTTGGTGCATGCTTCTCTACATACAAATGACAGCTTTTGAGAGGCTGGACCCCACAATCCCTGTATCTCATAGGTGTTGACAAGTATTTGCTTCTTCCAGCTTTGCTCGGCCTCCGAGACACAGTATGGAAGCCATTGCCAAGTTTGATTTCACTGCTTCTGGAGAAGACGAGTTGAGCTTCCAGGCTGGGGATATATTGAAGGTAAGTACAGTCCCAGGCTTGACTAAACAGCATTTCTGAGACTGCTGCCAGATCTTTCTGTGCTTCCATTTGCCTTGACAAATCAGATGAAGACTGACATCTATAAACTAGGATACAAATGCAGGATGCTCATCTCCTATAGGGTTTGCAATAGGTCAACCAACAATTCCCAGTTACTTGAGTCTGTGTCCACTTTTCTTGATTTTATGTCCATAAACTGTGGATTTAGTTGCCCTGCAGTCTGCCAATAGTCAGCAGGGAAGGGTAAAAGTAGCTTTGCTGGGACAGAGATCAAGATCTTTGACAGACAGATTTTGAGGGTCCTGACTGTTTTCATTGACCATGTAAATAGTCCACAGTGACTACATTATGATGACTATGTCTAAAGGCAGGCAGGATGAGCGCTGTCCAGAGGAATTGCTGTCTTCCTTATTTCTAGCTCTTAAATTCTTCAAAAGATAACTATTATCCATTATAGAACTTATAAAACTTTTCACTGTTAGTAATTATTGTTAGATGCTGCAGGGTTTTTAGGCAATTGCAAATTGAAGAGGAAAATTCCATGAGACAGTCTGTTACACACGGAATGGTTTAAGAGGTCTTAGTCTAATAATGTTATATATACCCTTGCAGGAATTTAGCAATGGGGCAATGGCAGAAGTAGAGTTGATCATTTACAATATAGAGCATCTAAAGTCTCTTTAAAGTTGATTTGTATGTGTTATGGTAGAACAGTTCATGTTAATGCTACCAAAGTCCCACAGATAATGTCACCTGAAGTTTCACCCTAATTATTTATCCACTTCTCAGCCCCAGATGTTCTGTTTCAGTTGAAAATGCCTAAGTATTACTCCTCTCTAAGGCCTTAACTCTGCCAGTGTCCAAAGGGATGATGTACAACAATAAGCTGTAAACCCTTGTTTGGCCAGGGAGCCTTTGTTACCTCTCTGTGCAGTCCCAGATATTCCAATTAATAATCAAATTTTGGGTCTCAGCCTAGCCTTATCCATCACCACCATTTTTTATCTTATTGGCCTTTTAATTCTTGGCACTTGGACAAAGTTGATAGTGCCCAGAATTCATTAATACCAAATTTTTCTGAAGAGCTGTGAGAAGGCTCTAGAGAAGTCGCTGCTTCTCTTCAGCACAGATAAACACTTATTCCTAATTCTTCCCCAGTCAGTCCCTACTATCACATGACCTTTATTGACACCTTTTTTTATCAGGAAATCATTCTCTGGATACTTTCCATCAAGTCCCTGGCTGGGGTGATGGTGTTGGCCAGATCACTTTTCTTTCTGTTCCTCAGTTTCCTTTCCTGTAAAATCATTATAAGCTAGAGCTTCCCTTCAAAGTATGCTGGAAGCTACTGATGAAAAGTGTCAACACTGCACACCAGTTTTTTTATTATTATTATTAGTTGTCATAGAGAATTCACTGCCAGAAAAGTCAAACTGCCTCTTGCTTTAATGTCCTTGAGGTAAACAAAATAACACCTCAGCCACCTGAGCCTTAGTAGGAGTAAATTAGCCTGAGTTACAGCTCTGTTCTGGCATAGGCACACATACATTCACACCCCATCATGAGCCCCCTCGTGCTGCCTGTAACAACCTGCTGATTTATAAAGGAGATAAGATGGAGTATTGAAGCAGAGATTAGAAAACAGGAAACATGAGGCCCTCAACCAGCAGTGACAGGAGGAAATCCACCCTCTTACCCCCCACATCCTTCTCTGAGAGGATGACACACTGAGAGAAACCTGCCAGCCCTGCAGTGGCAAACAGCAGGTGGGTCTTTCTGGAAGCCCCACTTCCAACAGAGCAGAGCCTGAGCATGAGCAGGAAGCAGCTATCATCCCCAACGTTTGGCCACAGCAGTAAGAAAAGATCCTTAACCCAGCACCCAGGCATGAGGGCAGCAGTGACTGTACAAGTAGGAAATTCCACAGCTTTCTATTCCCTAAGTTTTCTGAACTCAAAAGCATAAAAAAGGTCTACATGGCAGGGAACACAATGAAGAATTGGTTCCAGAGACAGTAACATCCTGTTGCCAATATGAAGCAGTTAGAATGTGCCTTAGGCTCCCAAAACCACAAAGATTGGCTCACAAAGTAAGTATTATTACTGTTAACAATAGATTTTAAATTAAGTCTTTTCCACTTGCTTTCTCCTTTTAAAACTGTCATGGCTCATGCTTTTAGGCTCCTCTCCAAAACCAGAAAGAGCAGAAACATGGTCTATTTCACACAGCAGAATCCCATCATAGGAACTGGAATGTCAAACAAAACACCAAAGACCACAACACTTGCAGTAAAAGCCCAGCATTGTTGTATTCTTGTCCTCTCTTCTCTAGCTTAGGGCTGTATCTTGGGCCATCAGCCAGGGAGTTGTGAATTTGGGCCCTCCCTGGTCAGAAGTGAAGCTCCTAAGGAGCATTGCAGTTAACATTAATGTGAGCACGCTTGAAGCTGTTCCAACGTGTGATGCGAACTCATTTCCCACTGTCCTACAATCTCCTAAATATAATAGTGTCTTGAAAATACTTTTTGCCTCCTTCTTTTGTCTACTTTGGCAAAGCTCAGGGCAGCTGAAGATTTAACCCACTAAAGAATCTCTTGTGAAATGACATGTGAGAGCACATGGTAACATCTGTGCAGTCGTAACACACACAGATACAGCTGCATATCCCTCCATACCCACATGTCAGAGGAGTTTTCACAGATATTTTCCTCTTCCCTTGTGAATCTAAGATGTTCCAGTACCAACTATTAAAGGCAACACAGAATAACTTAAATCCCTATGAAGTCTTTCAAAGCTGAATTTTTCCATTTCACAGGCATTAGAGACACACAGAGAGTATCCCTGGCTTCCTGGACAGGCAGTCAGACAAAGGGGTAAAGTTAACAAGCAATCTGTCTAATTCTGCTTGGGCTCTTTTATTGCTTGCTTGTTCTGAAGTGGTCATCAGCCACTGACCTTGTTGCACAGTGGGTGGGAAGTAGAGCACATGTAGCATTTTCTTTTATTCTTACAAGACAGTCTAGGTTTCCGCCAGACTCTTGGTTACTTTTGCCTTTCTCAGGAGACACATTTATTCCATCCATCTCTCCATTGCAGATTTTGAGCTCCGAGGAAGAGTGGTACAAGGCTGAGCTCAGAAGTCACGAGGGCTATGTTCCTAAGAACTTCATCGATTTCCATGTTCCACCGTAAGTGTGATGGGAGTGGTGTCAGCACCATGGCACTTTCCCACTGAGTGCTGTCAGGAGCACGTGTGCATGCACCGAGGGGGACAGGACAGGGGAAGTGCTGGGTATAACATGGGTATAACATCCTACACTTGGGGGCTGGCAAGGGTTGCCATAATGCTACGCACAGTTCTGCCAGCACAGCATATTTCTGCTCCAAAGCATCCTCTGTTCTTTCGGAGCTAAATGGATGTCGATGATCGCTGTCACTCCCAAGTGACTCTTTTTACTGCTGTTCAGAGGGATGTCGCTGGGATGTGGCAGGAATTGCATTTAGATGTCCTCAGAGAGGAGAATAGTCATGATGTGAAGTCTTGGCAACAGAGACAAAGCACAAAAGGAAGAGCAAGAGAGCTTTCTGAAAACGAATTATAAAAAAGAAATTCCCTCCCCCTTCGACTCTTAACTGCATTGACTCCCTTTTCCCACCCTGCCGCCCGCATTCCCTTCCCCCGCCGAATGCGTGTGAGTTTCTCTCGGTGCACTAGAGGTCAGTGCGATGCTGTGCGACTGTGACAGCTGGTGTTACTCATGGATCGGCAGAGTTGCTAGACCAGACATGCGGCCCTGCTCTCACACACACGCACATCCCCAAACAGATCTGTTAGAGGACAGGTGTACCTGCATTTCTCTCTTCCCGCTGAGGAGATGGCACTGCCACTTTCAGAAAGGACTGAGGCATGCTGAAATGCATGTTAAATGTGCTCTCCAGCCCTGTGCCATAAATAAGACAGTGCATAGGATTTTTACAACCTTTCAGTTAGGAGAAATGTTCCCAGAAAGCACCTCTCATTGTCCTCTTTTTTCAAAAGTGCTGCAGCATTTCAGGAGCCAAAAAGCAGAGCATGCACCAAACCTTGTACTTATGGCTGTAATATACTAGTGCCCTGAGCAATCATACTGGGAGCACACAGGGATTTTGAGGTTACAAATATGTGCCTCTGTCCCCTTTGGAGGTGGCACTTACTGGCCTTTTGGACATGAGGCCTGCTTGGCTGAGCTGAAGGACATTATTAGTTTGCTGTGCAAATATGGGCTTGTACTTTTGGGCCTCAGGGGGATAAGATCTTCTAGTCAGTTGTTCTTGTTCGCTCTTTCACAAGGCTGTGGCATCACTCAGGAGCACTGGCAGCTTCTTTTTCACACACATTTTTCTTGTGTTGCTTTCTCTGTGCAAGAGCTGTGAAGAAATATTTCCACTTTGACACTTTTCTAAGAGCCACCTCTGTACTTTGAAGCAGTTCAGGCCAGATGACAGAACTAGACGTAGGGAAGAAAGCTGCCTCCTATTTTTGATGGATTGTTTTTGCCCATCTTTTTCTTGTCAAGTAATCATTGAGACTGGTTATCAAGGCTCATCAAAGTCTGATATCCCTTCGCTAATGATACATAGGTAAACAGTGATGATAGTAAGAAACTCCAAAATGGAAATGACATCTTAGGAAGTTATCAGTCCTTAATTTTAATGCTATACAGGCAATTAAGCGTTATGTAAAAGTAAAGACTGCAGACTGTAGATCTTATTAGCCATGTAGTGGACACAGGCAAATGTACATGATTTTTTGTGTCTCTACTGAGAAGATTCTACTGATATTGTATTCTTTTACTGTTTATGGTGACTTTCTCATTATTAGTTCCAGTGCCTTATGCTATTGTTTGTTATGCCTGGCTAAATTTGAATAAGTGTGCTTATGTATTCTGTGCTTCTGTGATTTTGTGGTATTGTAACTCTTGCAGGAACCAATTTATTAGTACTAAAACTTTCATGGCTTGCTTCTGCTAAAAATTTATGTGTGTTCCTTCCAATATATCCATTGCAGCCCAGTAATTTTCAATCAGTTTGCCAAAAAAAATTTGATGTATATGTCTGAGAATTATGTGTGTGTATATATGTATACATACACATTTGTCATTTACAATTTCTTTGACTAACACCTTATTGTACTTTGCCCGTAATTACAGTTTCAGCTGAGTGTTGCTCTTTAGCAGGCCAAAGCTTACATTGTTCTCTTTGCATCTATGTGCTTTCAATGCTCAAAGAAAATGGTCTGCATCCATCAAACCCTTCACCTTAGCATAACATGGCTATTTGGAGTAGCCATGTGGGCTCCTCTGATCGTTTTGTTTTCTTTCCTCCACCCTGCTTATTCACATTCTCCCTACTCTCAACTTTTTTATTCCTCACTTTAATTCACATCCTTATTCACATCTCCACGATTTTTCCCGCCTGACAGCTGGTTTGATGAGAAGATATCCCGCCATGAAGCAGAGAACCTTCTCATGAACAAAAGAGTTGGCTGCTTCATCGTCCGAGCCAGTCAGAACTCTCATGGTGACTTTTCCATCTCTGTCAGGTATCTGCTTCTCACAGCATATTCCTACTTTTTTTCCTGTTTAATGGTGTCCCTAGCCTCCCCTTGACAGGATTCCTAATGTGGTGCAGCCTCTTGGGAAGTTTATATGCTGCCAGTCGGTGGTAGTGCCACTGTGTTGTGAATGAGAACAAATTAGGCATCTGATTCCCAAATGTTTCTGCCTCTGTTCAAGTGACACAGTGAATGCCCCATTCCAAAGCTGCATCCCCTGGTGACCTCCTTCTCTGAAAGTGTTACAGCAAAACAGAGTGGTACATGGAAAGTCTCCCACAGTGCTTAACATGTGTCTTCCATTTATTTTAATTCCCTGACAGCTCTGGTTATTGAATCTAAGAATTCAACTGCTAACTATTAAGAGATTACTATTACATTGTTAACTTACTTCCCACAGGTCACTAAACAGCCGTTGGACAAGGAATGGTTTTTCATTGCTTGCAGCCCAGCTGCATTTCAGCCACTTGCTGTAGCCCAGCACTTCTCAGAGCATTTCCTTCTAAGCAGAGGTCTTAAATGATGATTGGTTTGCCAATTTTCAGTCAAGCAGTTGATAACCAGGTTTAAATTAGAGTAATGATTAACAATGTCTTTTCCAAGTGGTGCGTGCTTGCTGATCCAGGCAGCTCAAAAAGTATCCAGGAGGAATGCAGGAAAACATTCTGGTTTCATTTGCACCAATAAACACCAACAAATTAAGTACAGTCAGGCTCTTTCTCTGGCCCTGAAGTCAAGCCGTGTGGCAGAGGTTAGATTCTCTACACCTAAACCCACTTCACCACACCAAACAGAAGAGCTGTGTTCAAGCAGTTCCCTGTGAACATTTCCTGGCCCATTCTGTCCTCCTAACCATGGCCCAGCACTATCTAAGGGAGAGCTTTTCCATTTAAACCACAGCCACGCTAACACTTTAACAGCTTGGGACTGTAGCAGTCAAGGATAGCATTCAGTCCCTGCCTGTCCCCATTTAGTTTATTTGTGCAGATGTAACCTCTGAGAAGAGTGTTTTGAGTTCCTGGAGTTGCACAGAGCAAGGAGGTGGGTACCAGAACCCAATCACATCTGGTCCAAAGAGGAATTGTACTCATCAAACAAGAGGGGAGAGGAGGGGTGGTGCAAGGGGAATAAGGGGCAGAAGGTTGAGACTGTTAATTTGGCTTGTAACCGCATTGGAAAATTCCTTTTTTTTTTTTTCTTTTTGGATAGGGAGAATGACCTATAGTAATGATGTTACACTAGATTTTATACAATTATAAAGCTTAGTGTATGGCTCCACATGACTGTGTCTGCATGTAGTGGCGATCCCTGTGGTGTGTAAAGGTATAATACATGTCTTATAGTCAATGCAGACGGGATGTTAACAGGACCTGCAGAGGCTGTTGGGTAGACTACAACTGCACTTTTTCACCCTGGAAACTCTTGTGGCCTTTATTTCAAAAGAGAGGCTTTAAAATGCTATGCTTTGTTCTGATAGTGCTTTGTGATTGGGCAGCCCTGGGGCACTCTGTGTTTGCAAATCGATGAGTCTTCTGAGATAAAGCCATATCTGGGTCCAGTATGCACAAGGACAGCTATTGCATGACTTTCCAGAAGTCTAGATTTGGCAGAGCAAGTTTTGGTAACTCTCTGGAAAAGACTTTTTTCTAAAAAGGTAGAAGTGCAATCTTTTTGATGATCTCTTACTTTTCCAATGGGATCCAGGCATGAAGATGATGTGCAACACTTCAAAGTGATGAGGGATTCAAAGGGTAGCTATTACTTGTGGACAGAGAAATTCCACTCACTAAACAAGCTGGTGGACTACTACAAGACAACTTCCATCTCCAGGCAGAAGCAGATCTTCCTAAGGGACAGCAGCCAAGAAGAGAAGGTAAACACAAACTGTCCTTAGGAATTTCTCAGTCAGAAACCTTTCTGTGGAAGGAGTTCGTCCCATGAGAATGTCTCAGGCTGGGGAGGAGATGAGTCTGTCCCTGGAAATGCAGCCACATCATTACACTGGTGGGGCCTGAGACGCAGATTTTAGTGGATTCAGTGGGATGTAGAGTTATATAATTGAGCAGAAACTTTTGATTCTTCAACTCTGCATAGAGGTGCTTTGCTAAAGCTGTGCTAGGACCTCAGAGCAGAAATTCTAAGATGCCAAGGGAAGCAGGACTTACCTTATTGAAATGCCTAGATTTCCTAAGGGCAGGTACAGGGCTGACTGGTGGGTTGTGACTGAGAAGAATTTGAGTCTGGCTTCTTAGTGTGCTTGCACACACCCAGAGTGCAACAAAAACTGCAAGTTTGTCTGCTCGGAAGACTTGTCCGTCTTCCGCTACCAAGCAAACACAGTAAAAGGAGTGTGGAGGAACAGAGGGCAGAACCTGGAGCAGTTAACCTGGCTGTCAGGAACTGGAAAGTACTACTGAGAAGAACATAGCAGATATGGGAACAAGATGTACCTTCAGGGAAGGCATAGTCGATGTTTGAGAAGGCAGAGAAATCCCAAGCCAATGAATGCCTGGTTTTGTGCCAGGGGAACAAGCAAATGACAGAGCAGAGACGACTACGCATTACATTCACTGCACTGGGAGTGAACATGCCTGGTCACTGCAGTAACCAAAGTCCTGTTTTACTGGGAACGGATTCTGGTATTAAATTACCAGGATGTGCAGGTAGAGGCAAGGTAGAAAGCGTGTGACCTGCTGACTACAGCAGTAAAGTTTTATAGACTGCATGTGGGTCATTCTTGCTGGCTCAAAATGAGATATTTTTCAGCCTGAAGAAGGGGCTTGGGTTGTTGTCTCTTTCTACACCACTTATCCAAAGCTTTAAAAATGCATTAGTAAGGTATTAAAATAGAAGTTCTGGGACTTGTAAGAGCGGGATCACAGTGATGAATAGTCTGGGGAAGGAAAGAAAGATGGTATGCATGTATATCAGTAAAACAACCTGTTTGGGCTGACTGTGAGCAGGAAGGGAAAGAGATGTATTTGCTCCAAGATGCAGACAGGCAAATTAAAGTACAGAAGTCAAGTTTGCTTTGGCAAACTTTCTGTGCATTTGTTATGGTGATGGACACAGTAGGGTAGGTTTAGCACTCATCACAGTAGGGTTTCTGTTCACAATTCAAATTTCTAGATGCTACAGCTGTATGATAAAATGATTGTAATGTACAGATTTCACTGCAGAGGCAAATGAAGTCAAGGGGCTGTATTTCAAGAAAGAGCTTGGCTCCTGTGCTGATCCTCACATCAGTAGCCATATTTTCAGCCCAGCACCTCTCAGTACTACCCTGACTTCAGATGGATAGTGGCTATGACAAAGATCTAAAATACCGGATTTCTGATTTGTTCTGTCAGAGGGGTGGGATCTTTTATTTGAAGGAGCCTCCAGAATAGAAGGTAATGGTAGAGATCAGTGTGCAGTGATTGCACAGCTTTAGTCAAGGGTGTGTTCGGAAGCAAAACCTGACCTCACTTTTGTGATCTTTCTTCCATCAGGAGAGGCGTGGTGGGAGCCTAGAACGGATAGGTAGGGAAGGATTCCATCTGGGAGGAGCAGCTGGAGAAAATTCTTCTATATCCAAGAGATATGTAGAGCATCCTATCCCAATACTGCAGCAGCAACAGGTACTACCAGGGACAAGGGGCTGGGACATCAAGCCCAGGCTTTTATTGCTTGGTAGCGAGTGAACAGTCACTTGGTCAAAAATCTGCATCTCTCAGCTGTGCACACAAAGGAGAACTTGCTTCCCAGATGTTTTTTACTTCCTCTCTCCATCTGCCTGGGTCGATTTGTGTTGACAGGACTTTAGATGTGTGGTCTGTGTATGTCTTCAGATGTGTGATGTGTCCTCAGATGTGTGATACAGCTACTTTTCTTTGAACTTGATTTAGTCTCATTCATCTTTGGTTAATTTGGCTACTAGATTTATAGGCTTGTTTACTGTCCTTTACACTATGGAGCAGCCCAAGGAAAGGTAAAGTAGTGAGTCCTCAGATACAGTCAGCTGCATCAGCATCACTGACATTCCACCAGCATATGGGACAGAGAAAGAGCAAGGAGTGGGCAGGACTAGGTCATAACAACTCCAGACTGGCAAAAGTCCCCTTGGCAAGCATGACTTTTCAATTGTGAGTCAGAACAACTTTAGTTTTTCTCTAAAAGTCTCAGAGACCAAAAAAGCCCCTCTCTGACCATTTTTCCCAGCAGCTGTGAAACACATCTGAGGACAGTCAACTTCCAACTTCTAAGAAGTAAAATCCAAAATAGAACAGTCTAAGTTAACCTCTTCCATGAGGGTCAGTGCTTGCAGAACTGGAGCACAGGGACTGTATTAGAAGCTGACATCTAAAAGTTTTTACTTGGGGGCTTGCCACTGACTTCTTGCCCACTAATGACTATTAAATCCCCTCATTTGTACCTCTTAGCATATACATGTGTCATGGTTTAATCGCAGCTGGCAACTAAATACCATGCAGCCACTCAATCACTCCTCCTTCTGCTGGTGGGAATGGAGAGAGATTGAGGAAAAAGGTAAAACTCGTGGGTTGAGATAAGAACAAATTAATAATTGAAATAAAGTTAATAATAAAAATTTGTTGTTGTTGTTGTTGTTATTATTATTATTATTATCTTATAAGTAGATAACAAAAAGAGAGAGAGGGGAATAAAACTCAAGAAAAAGAAGTGATGCACAATACAATTGCTGATCACCCACTGACTGATGCCAGTCCCTGTCTAGTTATTGGCCTCTTCTGGCCAGCTCCCCCCAGTTTATATACTGGGTATGATGTTCTAGAGTATGGAACATCCCTTTGGCCAGACACTGAAAAGTCCTTGATTTAGAGTGAGCCACTACTTAGCAACAACCGAAACATCAGTGTGTTATCAGTAGTATTTGCATACTAAATCCAAAACACAGCACTATACTAGCTACTACAAAGAAAATTAACTCTATTCCAACCAAAACCACAACAATATGACTTTTCTCTTGCTGTTTTCTTTCTAGGAAAGATACGGTGGGAGTTTGGACAGGAAAGATGTGCTGCATGGACTAAGGGATTATGGCCAAGGAAGTGCAGGAGCTATGCAACGGAGACACACGGACCCACTGCAGCAGCAGACACCGGTAGGTGATGCACCTGGAAGGCCTCATCTGCCCAAGTCACTGGATCCCTTAGCTACAGCCAAGCGGTCTGGGCAATGCCACCTACAGGGAGGTTGCATGAGGAGTAGTGTATTATGCTTGCCAGGACATGACTTACAAAACATTTCTGAGTCTCAAGACTCTATCCCAGCCACTTGAATCTGCTTGGCACTCTGAGGGTAGGACTACAGTGTTACATGAGCATAGTTCTGGTAACTGCTCTCAGCTGTCTTATGCATCCTCAGTGAAAGAGGGAATTTGTCATGAGCTCAACAAAGTAGACATCTGGGACATTGGAATGAGCACAAGCTCACCCATGGATTTTGATCAAGCCTGAGTCCAGCAGAAGACATTTTTGTAAGCCTGATGATCTCTTCTAGGAGGGCTTCACATCCATTAATGCAAAGGGCTTTCAATTGTCTTTGCCACCACAGCCAGGTGGTGACTGACGTCAGTAGCTAGATGTGCAGTACATTTTTTAACTTCTGTGGAGAGCTGCTTCATGATACTGTGCCATGCTACAGTGCTCCTTCTGTCTTGCAATGCATTTGTTGTCACACTGTCTCTTCCACTAATTTTTGCTGCAGTCCTGAGAAGGCCTGAGATCACTCAGCTCTACTTGTCTGTGCCTGGCTCGTCCTCTCAGACCTACTTTGCTGTCAAAGCAGGGCTCACCTGCCTGACACCCCTGGCTGTCAGAGCCTCTTAGTGCAGTGGATGTGGGCATGATCCAGATGTGTGTCTGCAGGCACCTCAGACCACTCCCTTACCTGGATCCATACCTGTCAGTTGACCTTAAGTAACTACCTGCTCTGCAAATCCCCACCATGTGAGTGCCCACATAGAATATGGTGTCTTTCTCTGTCTCAGTGTGTGATTCCGCTGCAAGCTCCAAAGTATTTCCTCATCAGCTCAGTGTGACCTAAGGCATGCTCCTCTTCCTTGAGGAAATGTACAGCTTAGCCCACAAGCAGAGAACCTAGATCCAAGGAATGAAGGGAAGGACAGCAGACCTTTCTGAAGTGTGAGAGAAAGAAAACAGATTGGATTAGAAGATTTGGAACATGATAAAAAATAGGGGCATGCTCCTTTTTTTGGCAAAAGCCCCAAATCTTTATTGTAGTCCAGCTCAAAATACAATGTTTTTTATCTCTCAGAGGCTGTGGCAATGAATAAAAACATGCTCTTGCCTGCCACATCCCATCAATGATCTAAAAGCCACAAATCCAATTATAGGAAGGTTTATATGTCCTACCAAATAACTAGGAGCCAGGTCTAAGCAGGGCCGTGAATGGAAGATTTATCAAAAGTTAGTCTGTCTTCAGACAGATCTCCATCTGTCCCTGCCAGATATACCTCCTAAATTATCCATGCCCTGTGGTGTGGATGCCAACAATTTCCCAGAAAGAAGCCCAAGCTATGTCCTTTAAAATATAATTTCTGGCCAAAACGGGTGATTTACTGCAAAGTCTCTTACGATTAAACTCTCATAAGAAAAAAAATGTAACCATAGTGCACATTACAGAGCATACCCCAAATAAACTGATATACCCAAACAGATCCCAAATCCTTCTGATCTCAGTGGCATGATCTTGGAGAGAGTCTGAAGAAGTTTTAAGACCCTCCCCTATGCCCCAGAAGTGCCTGAAAGAGCAAGTATCCTTCTTATCCTTCTTTACAATGTTCTCTTCTCTCACCTGTATGCTGGCTCTCTCAGTTCTCTGCTGGCCAAGGACACATTTTGATATCTGTACCAGCACCAGGCCAGCTCCCTAGAGCAATTCTCTTATAGTTACAGCCCAGCAGGACTCAGGCAGGAGCCCTTCTGTGTTCCCATAACTGGCTTCAGATATGGCTGTCTGGCTGCCCGTACAGGGTGGAGGCAACAGAGCCACTATTTCCTAAGGACCTGCCCTCAGTCTGACTTTTCACCTTATGGTGCAAATACCCACAAATACACTGAGGCTGCTGAGAAACCAAACACCATCCCTTGGGTGTCCTAGTAAATTGGTCCCTCCTTCCTGGCATCTTGGCCACTTCCTGGTTTAATTGCAAGTTGGTCTAAATTTCAGGACTGCTTGTCCTTGCTTAGTGAACATATGTACTGGGCGTAAGAGGGGTGATAGGAAGATGATCTTTAAGACTCTGGCTCCTTGTTCCCTGCCTGTCTCTTCCCTCCAGCGAACGCTGTGGGTCCGTGCCTTATACGACTTTGATGCCATGGAGCACGATGAGCTGGGCTTCCGCAGTGGAGACATCTTAGAGGTCCTGGACAGCTCCAACCCATCCTGGTGGAAAGGACGCCTGCGTGGGGAGCTGGGTCTCTTCCCTGCCAACTACGTCACACCAGTGCTCCTGTGAGGGCACAGTGTGGCCCAGAGGGCTGTGCTGGAACTGCTCCTTTGACATGACAGGGACAGAGGAGTGCATCTTCCCTCGCCACCAGGACATACATTGTTTTTTGTTTTGTCTTAATTTATTGGCAATTGATCTTTTGAAATGTTGGAATGAAAGATAATACTTTGAAGAAGATAAAGAATCTTTTCCCCTATTCTTCACACTATGAATGGAGGGAGCGAAAATCTTGGACTGTTCATAGAGACCTTGCTGGATCCTCCCTGCCCTGTCACCTCCTTGGGTACCTATTTGTAAGTTCCTGCAATTAGGTTTGTTCTGTGGAAATGCCCCTCAGAAAAGTCAGGCTTCAGGTTAACTTCAGGTTCTGTATTCAGGTAGCCCTATCCCTTCATTTTGGATCTGGTGGCACTTCTAGTCTCTTCAGGCTCCATTCCACTTTTCTTTCAGAGGCAGGAGGAACATCCATATGAATTAAATGGTCATTGGTAACCACATTAATCCTTCAGTTAGGGAAGGAAAGTAAAGGGGCTTTAGGCTGAGGTTGAGGCAATCTAGACTTTTCTTAATAGTTTCTGGCTTACCCATCTCATACTGTTTGTGTGGACTGTATGGCTATACCAGATGAAGGGAGAGAATCCTGTAAGCTTTTGTACAAACATATAAGTGGTGAATGTATGGGAGGGCAAGAAGCTACTTTCTTTGCTTCTTATAGTGGTACTGCTCTTCTTTCTGCACCCTGTAACAACTTACCCCATTTTCAAGCTGCACTCTTAGGTACCTACTCTTCTGCCAAATAGCCTGATTAGAGCAGATCAGACCCTTCAGCTAAATTAGTATCCACTGGATTGGATAACAATTAATATCCCTCAGTGGTTCATTTTGTAAAAGTGAATTGGGGAGGGTTGGAAAAAATATGTTTTTCTGGTTTGGTGGTAGAAATTATTTCCCTGAGAACTTGGTGTGTTGAGGATCACTGTGTACACAACTCTGGCTTACTAGAGAAATGTCTCATCCAACAGGTTAAGCTGTTACTTTACTGTATGCAGAAAATAAAGCTGTAGCCATCAAATAGTCTGTTCTCTGTTCCAGTTTCTCTTGGATAAAATAAGGTAAATTAATAGGTTTTCAAATAATTGCTGAGTGAATGCCCAGATGTGATAGAAATTTTTTGCAAATGGACATTAAAAGTGATCCAAACCCTGTGAAGGAGACTCTAGTGCATAACCATGCTCAGTCAAGCTGATATTAAACAAGCTGCCTGAATTTTTTACAACATGGGAGCTCAGTAGTCAGCCAGGAGAAGTGATGATTAATCATTTTTGAAAAAGAAAGAAAAGGCAAGTGAAAACCTCTAAACACAAATCAGACTCAGCAACAACAAAAAAAAAAGTTCTTATCTTTTGTGAGTCCCAGTGGGAGAAAAAGAACCCAGGAAATAGGTTCTTGGTAAAGCCCAATTTAATGTAGCTGGCCTGAATAAAGCTGCCAGCTAGACAGAGTATTAGCACAAAGAACCCATTTTGACAACTCCACCAAAAGCAGATTATTAATGGGTGAAGTAAAATGAGAATACTTAACAAGGCATATAAGTTCTAAAGAGAATGGAAAACTTTGTAAGACACATTAGGAATTTATTGGCTGCCATGGTGATCAGGGGAATATGACTGCCTGGGCTGGACTTGGCCCTGTTCTCCTGCAGGGGTTCTGCTCTGCTCTTTAGTGTCTTCTTTTCAATGGAAATCCGCGAGGCATCTTTTGGAACAGGACACCTTATCGTTTGTATGAGGATGTAACCTCAGTGACTCCAGTTTGAAGAGTGTTTTGGTGTGATCTGTCCTTTTTTAACCATTTGGTTGGTTGGTTGGTTAGTTGGTCCGTTTTTTGCTAAGGTCATAACAAATTTGGAAGAGAGAGGGTTAATACTCACAGAGAGAGAGGGGGAGAGGATTAAGGCCAGGAGGAGATGGAAGCAAAGAAACCAGAGACTAACAAAGGCAAAGGAGGGATAAAAATGATGAATCTTTCATATTCATCTCTGGCTGAAACAGAAGAAATGGTGCATTCACAATTATTCCCATCATGTCAAATCATCTTTCAATTAATTCCTTTTTTTCTGTATTAGTTACTTTTAAAATTAGAAGCAGTGTCTCCTTTTCCTTTCCCCAGCACTCTAAAGACCCTCTTGGTAGTGAAGATGTAGTTGCACAAAATTAATTGAAGATAATGCACTTAGCAGTTTGATAGCTCTTCACGCATTGGAAAACCCCTTTACAGAGATTAACTAATTAAGCACGTCTAAGTAGTGCATTGTAAGTACCCCCATGTTAACTCATGATTAATTTGAGGAAGAGGTAAATTTTCACGTGATTTTTTTAATTGATGTTTAAGGAATTAATACTTAAGGTAATTAGTATTAAAGGACTGCACGCTAATTATGGACAACATGCCAGAACGACAGTAAAATCATGATTTCTCATTATGAGCAACACCTAATGACAGCAAAATTACCCACCGGCGACGGCCTCACGGCGTCTGTGATAACTCCACCGGTGCCCTGCTCTGCTGCCGTGTGCAGGGGCCAGGCTCGGGGCTGCCGTGCCCTGTCTCCCTTGCCTCTGCTTTGGCCTTGCCTGTTCCCCCAGCAGAGGCAGTGTTGCCTGCGTTTACTGCACATGGCAGTAGCTGGGGGCCACAGGTGTCAGCCTGCATTTTGGTACCCTCCCACAGGAAAAGTTTTCCTCCCAGCAAAACAGCAGTGCTAAGGATTGTGGCTATTCCCAAGTCAGTGGAGATTCCGGATACAAGGTGAGGTGTGGGCAAAGTGGGGAATTTTGGGGGGATAGAAAGGGCTGTAGCATGGAGACATTTTCTGCGTCCCATGCCCTTTTCTGCCTATGAAATTCTCTCTCCCATAGTTCAGGCCACTTAATAAGGAGAGAGAGACACTCCTCTAACCATGTACCCTGCCAACCTTCCTGCTCCTTCTTCCAACAGGTTTTAATTGTAGCACAATCCTTGTTAATATTGTGGTGATTCACTTACACCTGTGCTGTGAAAACCTCAGAGTCTATTGCCCATGCAAGAGGCACATATTAGCAGCCTAAGACTGGAGCCTTAAGGTGACAGTGTGGTGTACTGAGTTCAGCTGACATATGCCAATATTTTGGAAAAAACTAAACCTCTGGAACATATCCCAGGAGAGTCCACTGTGAAACCAAATTGGAAGGAATAAAGAGGCAAACCAGAGGAGCATTTTGTTCCTTACTTTTCTTAAGCAAGAAAGGCAGTTCTTGAGAAAAGAGATTGTAAACAGAGATAAAAGTAGGAAAAGTATATGGGAAGGCAAACATTGTTATAACAAATGAAACAGAGGAAGTTGGACTTGCACATGGAAAAGTAAGTTTGATGAGCACAGCAGAGCTATGCTTTCTCCTGTCTGAATAAACTTTCTGCCTATGTTCTGCTGCAAATCCATGTTTTGTTTAGAAATGTCTCTGTGATAATAAGGCTGAGTAAAAGAGTAAATGGAAATTTCCTTTCATGTGAAAGATGCACAGGCAGTTTTCTGTGCCACAAAAGAGAGGTCTTTCTGCATTGGTGTACATGTTTACTGTAACAGCTGTGCTCGCTGGAGCATGCTGCAGAAACCACGGGATCACGGCTGGTTCCCATCAGACTCCTCACAGGTAAGAGCACTGGGGAGATGATCCTCAGAGCTGCCACAAAGTCAACACCTGCTCAGGCTGCTAGGCCAGCCTCCCCTGCCAGGGAAACAAGTTCATGGGTGATTGTTGTTGTTTTTTAAATGGAAAGTAGTTCTCAGTTTTTCAGTGGACTGTGTAGGAAATTAGATGCTTTTCACAACATAATTTTTTCTCTTTAGCAGCACCTCTCATCCTTCCTCCCCAACAGGATCCCAGTGCTGCAGGCTCTTGAAAGGCCATTTTGCGTTCAGCCCTTGTGGAGAGCAACCAAGGATATCAGAAGTGAAAGATCCAGCAGCCAGTACCACATGAGTTGAACAGCCTTTAACAGCTCTGTGGCATCAGCTGGAACATTTTGCACTGCAGGAGCAGCTGTAGTCCAGCAGTGAGATGAAGGGTGATCTCTACCCTGAGTGGGATGCAGCATGTCTTTAGTTACATCAATGTCTGTCATAGGGACAACGAGGATATCTGGTGGGACAGAACTGGGGCCATCTAGGCTAGGTCTGTGCTCAGACTCTTGTTCTGCTTCTGCAGCTCTTTGCCAAGGAGCCAGGTTACACCAGGCTAGGTGCAAGAAGTATTTGGCAATGCTGCCTGTCCCTGCCCGAAGCCTCCATGCACCTCCTTGCAGCTGCCACCCATCACCTTGCTGCCCCTTGCATGCCCCTCCTGGGGCCATGGCCCAGCTTTTGCCTCTGTGCTGAGAGAAAGTGCTCTGCAGACATCTCGTTTCAAATATTTGTTAAAAGCAATTGGCTCAGGTGCTTTTAAATGAAACCCTGTAGAGGTCAGTCAAAACCATTAGTGTTCCGTAGATAATCCGGGCAGTTACATTTACTGGCTAAAACACAGGCATGGACTAAAGAGCTTCTGACACCCAGCCAGTCCTTGCTGCTGAAAACTTTGCATTTCAGTGGGAAACCATGAATTGAATGTATTATAAAGCCTTTAATAGCACTGAAGAAGAGGGCAGAGCATTGCCAATTTCTCCGATTTTTTAGAGGAAATTTTCATGTGACAGAACCCATGAGCCTTAATTCACATCAAACGCTAAAGGAGTTTCTTACATAAGCAGAACTGCCAGCAGAAAACAGTCAGTGACTTATCAGTGAGCTACAGGGTAGCAGGGAAACAGGCAAGTGAATGAGGAAAGGTCACTGACCTTTGTGTGCAGAGAAAATTCAAAGCACATTGTCTGCTGCCATTGTGCAAGTGAGAGGTGCTTGGCCCATGTCCAGCCTGCCAACATGAAAATGCAAAATTTCACAAATAGCAGGCATGCAGGGATCCTTGTAGATATGCAGAAATAAAATTAGCTCGGGCAACAAAGGGATGAAGAAGAAACAAACAAATTAAAAGATCCCTAGGTGTTTTGTGGCTTCTCCCCGCTAGTCCAAGCAGCTCATTTCCACGAGGGTTTATGAAAGATACAGCCATAGCAGTTTCTTTGTCACAAACAAAAATGAGAGCAAAAATGGGGGGGGGATGGGGAAGGCAGTTTAGGACATGAGTCTACCACGGTGCACTTAAAGCTATGAAATGGTGGCAGTGCCCTGATACCATGACTGAAGTTTGAGTCTGTTTAAGTGGCACTTCCGGGAAACCTTTCAGTGTTATCTATGATTCATGCATATATATGAATTCTATGGTCCTATATCCAGCCACAGATTAGGAAAAGAAAAAAAGAGGTTATTTGCAATCTATCTTTTATGTCTGTGCTGTACTGAATGTGTCATAACTTCCTTGTGCTACTGAGCAGACCCTCTCCTTGGTGAAATTGCAAGAGTATTACTGCAGCACCAACAGATAATAACAAAAAAGTTTGGTTGTAAAATGCTGAATTAGAAGTAGAATGTACCAACAGGTTAATTTCTTTTTGTTTGGGGTTTTTTTGTTTGGTTTTTTATTTTGGGGGGAGGGGGGTTTGGCTCGTCAGAATTTATGGAGAAAAAAAAATCAGCTGCAAGTTTACTACCAGCGCTAAGGGATAGGGAAACTGCCCTTTGCTCTGCCCCTTCGAGAGTAACTTTCATCAGAGCTGAGTGCGTCTGTAGCTCGTTCTGAATTAGCAGCTTTCCACACCCACCTGGCAGAGGTGTGAATAAGAGGGATGTGTGGCAGCAGAGAATCAGCTCTGCACAGCGTATCTGTGTATCTGAGCTTGCCATTGTGATGGCAGCTATTTGCGCTCTGCCGGACGGAGATGGTCTGCTAATAACAATGGCCGTGATTTCATCAGAGCGGGTGAGTCAGTCCATCAGCTCGCTGCCGCCCTGTACAAAGCCAGCCACTAATTTTTTACCGGGATAATGAGTTGAGTCAGCTCACCGAAGGCAGCACAAAGAGGCCCAGAGCCAGCGCAGGGTGAGCTGTGGGAATGCACAGCCAGGAGGAGAAAGGATGAGGCAGAACCTCCCCGTCCTGGCAGCAGGAGCTCTATGACCTCGTGCGAGGCTGCGGACTCAGCACAATGAAAACTTACCTGGCAGTGAGGCTGCCAGAAAGCCTTTACATGAGTACGGGATCCTTTCTCTAAAGCTCGTTAGGGAGATCGAAGTGCAGGCAGGAAAGGGGAAAAGAACTCAGAGCTGCTGCAAACAGCACCTCTCCTGCATGGAAGCTTACAGAAGCTCCAGTTAAGCAGCAAAGCTGTGAGAATTTTGGGTTGTGGTTTTTTTTGGTTGGTTTTTCTTTTTTTGTTGTTTTTTGGGTTTTTTTAACTGTAATAAAGTGAAATGTAAATAATTTGACAGTAGTCAAACTCACAGTCGTTCATGCTATAATCAACATAAATTCTGAGGAGAATGGATCGTACAGAACAATTTTCGGGAGTAAAAGAATAAAAGCGAAAGACACCTCGCTGCCCTGTGAAACGCCTGAATTATTAGTGCCACTTGCTGCTGATGCTTCTCTTTCTGGGTGGGGTGCAGCTCTCAGTCACGTTTATCAGGTTGGAGAGCACGCCAGGGCTCACCAGTTTAAATCTCCAGCATCAGCTGACCAGAATAAGAGCTGCGTATTCTCATTTAAAATGTGCGTGACTTGTAGAGCACAGGCATTTCACAAACACTCTGAACATCCTTTGAATTTAGGGCTCCAAAAATAAGAGGTAGGGCTTCAAGACCCACAAATGGGTGGTTTGCATTACCAAGAAAGGAAGTGAAATGAAATGAAAAATCAAGCAAAGGAAGTGAAATTAAATTAAATCTCGGGATTTCATTTCCGGGAATGAAATTCCATTTCCTGAAAGGAATTGAAATAAAAAATCAAGGAATCGTGTGAAATGAAATAAAACTTCAAGGAATGAAATGAAATGAAATAAAGTGAAATGTAACAATCTGGACATTTCATTTCCTTTCATGAAATTAATTTTCATTCAAGGAATGAAAAGGATATAAGGAATGAAGTCAAATGAAATTAAATTAAACTTGAAGGAAATTAAATAAAATTAAATTAAAGGAAATTAAAAATATAGGAATAAAAGGAGGTGAAATCTCAAGATTTCATTTCCTTTCATGAAATTAATTTTCAATCATAAAATGAAACTAAATGAAAAATCAGGGAATGAAGTGAAGTAAATTGAAACTTTATGGATTGAAATGAAGTGAATTGAAATGTAACAAATGAAATTAAATAAAATCTCGAGATTTCATTCATGAAAGGAAATGAAATTACACATGAAAAACTAAAATTAAATTAAATGAAACTTCATGGAATAAAAGGAAATTTTCATCAAGGAATGAAGTGAAAAGGACATGAATCACAAGGAAAGGGAAGTGATCTCAAGATTTCATTTCCTTTCATGAAAAGAATCTTATGGAATTCATTGGCTCTCATGAAATGAAATATCAAGTTTTCCTTTAATTTCATTTTGTTATGTTTAATTTCTTGTCTTCTTTTATTCCTTTTTTATTAATTTAATTTCATTTCTGTTTGTTCTGTTCAACAATTCCATTGAACATTTCAATTCTGAAATGAAAATTCATTTCATGAAAAGAAATGAAACAAAATACCAAAAAATTAAATTAAATTAAACTTCACGGAATAAAAGGAAAGGAAAAGAAAGGAAGTTGAATGGAATGACATCAAGTGAAATGAAAGAAAATAAAAAGAAATGCAAGGAAACATAATGAAATTAAATTAGATAAAATCTTGAGATTTCCTCTCATGAAATGAATCCTCAGTTCATGAAAGGAAGTGAAATGACAAACCATGAAATTAAATTAAATTAAACTTCATATAATAAAATTAAATGAAAAATAGAAAAAAGAAAAAATTTTTAAAAAAAGAAATGTAATTTTTTGATGTTTCATTTCATTTTTTGTATTTAATTTTACTTTTCAGTTTCATTTCATTTCATCAAATCTTCATTTCATGAAAGGAGATGAAATCTTAAGATTTCATCTGATTGCATTTCGTTATATTCATTTTCATTTCATTGCACTTCATTTCATTTCAATTTATTCTGTTAAGTTTCATTCTCTGATTTTTCTGTCATTGCCTTTCATGAGATGAAAATTCATTTTATGACAGGAAATGAAATCTCGAGGTTTCATCTAATTTCATTTCATTACGTTTGATTTAATGCAGCTGTCTTTTGTATGTAAGAAATTCACATTTATGTTGACCATCCTGTTACTTTGAGCATGGTTGCAAAACTCTTTCTCTCAGGACGTTTACTCTGTAAGGATGAGGCCTGAGTGGCTCAGCACTGCTGTCACATCAGTCCCCTGTTTGCATCGTGCCACCATCCCTCCCTTTGCACTCCCACATCAGCCTTGACCTCTGTCTGCATCGTTGTACCTTCTGATCCCTTCATCCTGCACCCACACCTTAAATGCTCCATTCACGATTCTTAAATTCATTCTGCAGTGTTCCTGAAGTTCACCGTCCCCCATCACTTCCTTTATCAAGAGTATATAGATTATCTTTTGGTTTCCTTACACCTGTCATGGACATGAGTGTTCTCTCTCTTTATTCCGTGTTTTATTTTTTAAGTTTCACAACTATTATTTTAGTATTTAGTCTTACTATAAGCACTGTAAGCACTTGGGAAGGCTAAATCCAGGCCAAGGCCCTGAAGTGCTGGCACTACAGATGTGCCCCAGAGCTCTTGCAGCTTCCAGTTGGTGATAAGAGGTTTACAGGCAAGTTGACAGGAGCACAATAGTAGGACAGCAATTCTTACCTGGAACAATCATTTTGTCTCACCTTGTCAACTTACAGTTTGCAATACAGGGCTGGCCTCCCCTCAACATCTGCACAGATGCTCAGGTCATAAACTAGCCTGGAAGTCCACACCACTCCTGTGGTATGAATGTTTGATCCCAGTTAATAAGGGATGAAGCAGAGAGAACCCATGAGATGCAGGAATCCAGAGTCAGCAGCTTTTGGCAGAACTCTGTGAGGTTTCAGCCTTGGCATCGGTGTAAGTTTTAGGAAGCAGCAGCCTGTGCTGGCATATTGACAGACCTCAGGCAGCAATTTGTAATTAAAAAGTAAAATAATCAACCAGGGAGAAAAAAAATAAGGAAAAAAGGACCACAATTGTTCTAAAGCAGAAATTAGGAAATGCAAAAAACTGACACAGAAAACCAAATATATCAGGTAAATAACCCTGACTGAAAAACCTAAAAACAGTAAAGGATTTTAAGAAAATTTGGAATAGGAATAATTCTAGCAATGATATAGACTTAACAACATTTTAATTGATACAGGGAAGACATGGGGCCTTGAGTCAGGTTTTATGGAATAAGCAATGTATGTTAATCTTGGCAAACTCTGTCCTATAGCTTTGTCCCTGGTGGCACTCCAAATACGAGGGGTGAAAGGAAGACAGTATGGAAATCATTTTCCTGGACATCTGTGTGCTGAGAGAGGCTATGCTGAGATCAGAAAATAAGCCAGGAGGATCGACAAAGGGGTAAGAGGGTATTTTTCATTGAACCATGACTTCAAGGCCATAGAGCCTCAGTGTCACATGGAATGGAGGGCAGTGAAATGGGAGGTCACAGAGGCCCAAATCCTTACACAGGTCTATATTTTCACAACGAATTACTTTATATTAATGCATCTAATACCCATTAATGGTACCTAATGCTTAATAGTTGCAGCAGAACTCCCTTGTGTAAGTGGGAATTCAATGTCTAACTGCACCTGAGGATCTGGCCTTCCAAAATGGACTCTGCCAGACCCTGTGGTGTCCCTGGAGCCTCTGCTGTGCAAGGGCTGCTGTGGGGAGAGCACCACATGGGATGGGAACAGAGCATCCTGTCCCTGTGGTGGAGGGGAGGTGCTGCACACAGGATGCTCTGGTGTGGGTTGCTGACATCCTGGACCAAAGGTAATTATTCAGGTCTTCATTTTCGTTCTGACTTTCCCACTAATGTTTCTTCCATATTTCTATGGTTTTGTGTGTGCAGCTGCCTGTGGTTCAGAAGGTCTATTATCTTCCTATCCTGATATCTTGATAGGCAGTAGAGCAAGTGGGATATAGTACTGAGAGGTCATTAGCATTCAGATAGGTCAGGAGCTCACTTGAGGGTTTTGTATGACAGTGTTTTCCCAACTTCTTGTCAGAAACAAGTGTTGATAAGAGCAAGGGCTGTCACCAGTGGTGAAACTGCAAACATGAAATCAAGCCTTGATGGTGTTTGGGGGTGAGGAGGAGCTCACCTTGCACATTTGCTCACCTGCAGGAATGGGAGGTCAGGAAATGCTGCCCAGAAAACACAGATTGTGCTGTGGAGAGCTGGCAGTTTGCTTCCTGCACCTCTCATCTTTTGTCTAGGGCAATCTCACAGTCTGAGAATTTCCTTTTTCTTGGGTGTAATGTGTCAAGCATCTCTCTCCTGTCCTACACAGAGCCTGTGGGTCCCTAGTTTTCAGTCTGCACTGAAGTGTTTGTGGACTACTGTGTGTATGTGTGTGTCTATAGAAGATTCAATTAGTGCCTGCTTAGGTTCATGGGTATATGTGCTTGTTAGGAATTTCATAATTTCTCCCAGAGTTTCCTTATGTGTAAAAGGGAGATAATAACACGTAATTACCTACCTTGCAGGGCTGCTGTGAGGACAAATTAACCAATACTTGTGTGGGTGTTTGCAGATGGAAAAGCGTGATATTAAGACTAAATATAATGATTGAATGTTACAGAAGAAAGTTTGTATTTATTATGGTGATTGAATAAGAGTTGAAAGCACTTTGTAGATGTTTATTTCTTGTGCAGTACTGAGTATTTGTGGAAGGTGGAAAACTGGTGGAGCCAAGTTAGGGGTAGGTGTCAAAAATAGTTAAAGTTCCTCTTTAACCTTACAGCCTACTGACTTTCTTCTCTCAACCAAATCTAATGCTGAGCAAGGGACAAGAGAACAGAGAGATGAAAATGTGGGCAAGCTAGAGAGGAAGGGAATGAAAATGAAATGCAATTGAAGATCATGATTTCAAAGAACAAAAATGTAAAAAATTAATGAAAAAAATAAAAGCGAGGGGAAATGAGGACAGAGGAAAGGAAAGAAACCTCAAGGATTCATGGGTGTTACATTTTCTCAGTACATGGAATTATGAGAAAGTAAACACCAATTTAAAAGAGGCATCAGAAACAATAGATGAAAAGCATATGCAGGGAAAAAAATTGAGTGAAATGGGAAGGAAGCAATTGATGTGCTTAATTACTTTTTGGTTTCATTTTGTTAAGTGTAATGGCATAATTCTTTTATTTCTTGTGTGTTGTTGAGAGGCACTTCTTTGCAAATCTGGAAGATGTTGCCAAGTATTTCAGATGCTTTTTGCATGTGTTCCATGGGCAGGCTGTTAAGAGTTAAGGTGTGGATGCATTTGTCAGCGTGAGAATGGCCCCGTCTGGTTTCATTTGGCTTTCACGCTGTCTCTGGAGAATTAATGGAACAAGTTCATTTCCATTGACTCCAGTGAAGCTACACTGTGAGTGAATCAGAGCCACTCTCACTGCTAAATGTTGCCCTATGAAACCCTCATCCAAAGTGTATTTCAGGTTAAACCTGGAATGTTTTGTGATTAAACCAAAATAATGAAACAAAAGCTTAATTGTTGTGAACACTCCGAGTATGGTATGTTGGTGTGCAGGCTGCTCAAAGGAGTGGCAAGGGCAGGTGGACCATGAGAAGAAAGGTGTAAATAACCAGTACACGCAATGTTTGGGGAGCAGACTGCCTTTCTTTGTAAATTGTCCTGAGTTGCAATGAAAATCATTGGCAAACATCCTTGCAGGGCCCTGTGGCCTGCTTGCTTTTGCTCCCTCTGGTTCACCCTCTCTTATCCCCACCCTCCCTACTTCAACGTCTCTCCAAATCCACAATGGCTCCAGTTTTTCACCTTGTTTCACATCTCTTCTTTGCACCCCAAAATGTATTTTGAGCTGAATCACCCTTACCTCAACTCATTGGCCTAAATTAATCTTTTGTGTAATTCAACTGACTAAAACTGACGTAAATGGAGTTACATCAGAGCTGAAATTAACACAGTGACTAAAATAGCACCTGCCTTTTCTGCCGAACCAATGCCTGTCTCTTCCCCACCTCCACCCACATATCATGATTTTAACATTTCTTTCTCCTCATTGCTCTTTCACTTATCCCACTGCCATGAGCAAGCTGTGCTCTCAGTGGTTGGTGTTGCCCTCTCCACACCAGTATCCTGTTCTCCTTCACCTCTGTTAACAGCCAAGCCATGCCTGTGTCCAAGCCTGTGCAACAGCTTTTCATCTTCTATTGGATTTTCCTGTTCTTCACCACGGAGATGCACCATCTGAGTTCAGAGCCTATTTGCACTGGGCACTTCCTGTACCTGTAGAAATTATAGTCTTACTCCAAAGAATTTGCAAGTCAGAGTGCCATGATGTGTGAAGAGGAGGAGGGAAGTTAGATGAAGGTGAAGTTATTTGCCAAAGGTAGCCTAGCAGGGCAAAGGCAGAGTTGTGGGTGTCAGACTCAAAGCCTCTCTTCCTTTTCCATGAACTCCTTTATGCCAGCATGGCATTTCTCATCACCTCTTTCAGTTCCTGTCTTTGGGCCCTCACACAGTGGTTAAACATCTCCTTTGCCTTCTTTCTCATCCCTTCTGGCTTTCTAACTTCTTTCAGCTTGCCCTCGGAGCCTGCTCATGTTGACTAGGCTTTCTTCCCTCCTCTTGAAAAATCTGGGTGTTTGCAACCAAAAATAAAGTATGGTTTCTCTGGTTGAGCCGTACTTTGGCAGCATGCTCCACCCTTTGTATCTGGGTATCTCTTTGGGGCAAGGATTTATTCTGTAATTGCTATAACTTATTTAATATCATGGCATATGTATCTGCAGTGTTATGCAAACTGTAAAAACTCCTCGTTCTAAAGGTCACCATGAGTGTGCCATGTGTTTACCTTCCAAACAGGTGAGCTCAGAACAAAAGGGACTGGCAGGCCTGTGAGGAGATGAAGGCAGGGAATCACCCTGATCTAACTCATTTGCCAAGGCACTATTCACAAAAGTAGGTTACCTAGCGCTGCAGACAAACAACCCAATACAACCTCACTGTCCTCCAGATGAGTGAATTAATTCCCCAGCACCGCTGTGTAGTTCCATAGCAGTGGAGAACAGCATGTCCTGGACACCCAGAGCAGGATGTGTCTCATCCTAAGGGTCAGGCTACCCAGTTTCCCATGCTGGGATTTACATATGGAGTTTCTCATTCCGCAGTGTCGGGTGCCAGCCGTAGCTTCCTGGAGGTGGTGGACAGAGGCTGGGATGTTGTAGAGGCTGCCATGGTAGATTTATCCCCAAGCTCAAAGAAGCCTTGCTGAAGCTAATGCCCTTCAGAAGCTGGAAAGCCTCTGTGCTACCTGGTGACTGAGGCCACCAGTACATCCCACACGTGGCTTTTCACAGCGTTACCCTGAGCACTGGCATGAGTGATAGCTGAGCCGTGATCTGCTTTCCACAGCGCTTTTGCAGTGTTGGAAGAGGATCACAAGGTAATTACCTTACCTGAGCTCATGAAATGAGCCCACTACATCCTATATGCAACTTGCAGGAACATAGAGGGATAAATTAAATGCTTGTGAGAAATGCAAAATGCTAAGCCATTAGTTGCAGTCTTTCTCAAGATCATCTGCTGTCCAATAGCATTTACTGTGGCTTAGGTCAATTGCCAGCATGAGGGGAAAAAATAAATCCAATCATTCCTTCCTCTACTAATTGACAGCCTCAACAAAGTGGAATTAGAGCCATGAAGACTGGACTCTCATTCTTGTCAGAGCAGAGATGCTCTGGTAGGGATGGGGATCTGCCACAGGCTGCTCTCTTCCCCAGGGGATGCAGCTGCTTCTCCAGTAGAAGAATATAAATACAGGAGGGTAGCAAGAAGGTGTGGGGGTCTGGCAAGCAGAAACCTGTTCCCTGAAACCTGAGCCAGCCATGCTGGAAGAGTAAAAAGAAAAATGCCTGGGGTCACTCTCAAGGGAAGAATTTTGAAAGATCCCACCTAAGTATGACAGAGCAAATAGAAAACAGTAGGTGAGTAGGATAATCTAAACACAAGGAGAGAGGGAAGGATTCTTCATCATCACGAGAAGGGGGAAAAAGAAACACGGATAAACTCGGAGCTGTGGCTTATTTCTGCTGCAGCTTCTCCTCCCCCTTCCCTCCTCCTATGTGCTTTGCATGAGGGTGCAGCACAGTAACCTGCCACAGCCTCAAAATAGAGTAGTGGGGGACAGTCTATCTGAAAAATACTCCTCTGCCGAAAAAAATCTCTTAAATAGAATTATTAAAGTGTTCAGATATTAACAGATGAGAATGGTTTATGAATCTGGATTAGCTCAGAATCCATCTGATTATTTTTAAACCTCTAAGACTGAAAGCTATAAACCTTCCTAAGAGAAATGCCATTTATTTTAAAATGAGCAGCAAAATCTCGATTAATTGAGTTGCAAAAGAAATGGATCTAAAAACAGGCACTGGAGGAACATGAGTGCATTATGCATTTGGGTTTTGCTTTTGGAGGAATTCAAAACCAGATCTTGTTGCCAATGCTGATCTCAGATTATGATATTCCAAGCCTGAATTCAGGTGTCCATAGACCCAGGGAGGGAAAGCCTGGGTCCCTGTTCCTGTGACACTATCTCAGGACCAAGGCCATCATCGTGCCTCTGTGAGAAGTTCTTGCCTACTAAGTCCAAGCAGTAATGTCCCCAGTATCAAAATGAAGGTGCTATGCTGCTTTCTCTGTGTGTGGCTTTGGGGTGCCCAGAGTGCACCCCTACTTGGAGCAGTGCTATGGCCTGGGATAAACACTGCTGTGCAATGTGGTTTGGCCACACAAATCAGCTGGAACAGAGGCAGGGAATGTTGCCTGGAACCTTTTCTATTACCTTAGTTCTACATTTATAAAGAAGAAAAAAAAAAAATTCAACAGCAAATTTTGAACGTGACTTCCTGTAAAATTTTGCTTTCACACCTCCAACATGTCAGTCTGGAAATGGCCTTTCCGGAGGGAGGTTTGGTCGGCTCCTTTTATTTGCTTTCTCTGACTCACGGGAGTCACTTGCACCCACTCAATCCGCCTGCACTGTGGCACTGCCGGACAGAATCACTGATGAGTGAAAGGCTGGGATCTTCTGGATCTAGCAGTGCTTCTGATAAGGTCATGAGCAGCTGATTTCTCCTTTGTATTGCTTCTTTGGATGTTTTTAAGCTAAATACATATCAGAGTATATTTAGCTTTTATGCTGATCATTATAGGACACCTTTGAAACCAAATAAACACATTTCTACCACATCTTGAAATCTAGCTCTATCTTTATGTTCATGAATCACAAACCGACTTGTTCCATCTCCAGGTCTAAGCCTACGCTTCAGCCTTCTGCATCTCCCTTTTTCTTTCCTGTGTCGCTCCCTTCACACAGTTTTGCATTTATTTTGGGGGACAAACTGCTTCCTAACTGTTAATTTTTGTATTTTTAGGGCCAACTTCTAACTTCTCTCCCCCCTATTCAAGCCTCACAGTTATATTCTTTCCCCCTCCTTATAAAAAACAGTTTTCTATTTTGCCATGGCTTTTTTTTAGCCATCTTCCAGGATGTCTAAAACTTTGTCGTTACCAGAGCCTCTTCTCTGCTTCCAACTGCTTTCCTTTCCTCCACTGCATATGCAGCTTTTGAAATTAATTTGTTCAGTCTTGAACACCTCATGTCTCTCTTGCATCCCCTCCACTGACTCCCTCTTACCCCCCACGTAACATTGGCATACTTCATCCTTGTCATCAGCACGTAACTCCATCTCCCACCTGCCCTTGCTGCCTGGCTGGAGGTCTGCTCCACAATATCCAAACACTCCCATTAGTCACTTCCTGCCAGTCTGCTCTTCCTCCCTCCAGCCTCTGCCTGGGACACCCACCCCAGACTTCCTTGTCTGCTCCACTCCTCTTCCTGTTAGCTCTCCCTGGAGTATTTTCTTCCCCAGGGAGCTGACAGCAATGCACACTGACAGGTGGTCAGTGCACAAGTAAGTGCATAATGCTGCAGACTTGTTGCTATCGTAATTTTTCAGTGCTGCCATTCCGGGTGTTCCTTTGTCTATAAAGCACACTGTGATTTGAGAGCTACATAATTACAACTGCAATTAAGCGTCCTATTCAGAGGCTGCATTGCTGATTTCTCACTGTTTTCTTTAGCAAGAGCTTCCATTCAGGATTTGGCTCATCTGCAAAGGGACTCTACAGCTGTCTTTTTTTAAATTTCTTTCCCCCACTCCCTGCAGGAGAAACCAAAGTAAATGTAGGTGATGTTGGTTTGGGGTTTTACTTTTTAAACTCTTTTCTATAACAGCCCTGTGAAGTAGAGTAGTATTTTCCTCATTTTAGAGAATGGGAACTGAGGCCCAGCAGGTGACTTGGCCAAGGCCCTTCAGGGTAGCTCAGCTGAATTGCGACCAGTTTGAGTCCTTGCCTGTATGGGTGTTGAAAGAGCAAGAGACCAGGGTCAGCACTATTTCTTACAGGAAACTGCCTAAAAGTGCTGCCCTGTGAAGAGAAGCAGCCGGGGAAAATGGCTAAAGGTCTTTCTGTGCATGCTCAGTCAGCAAATACCTTGCTGCAAGACATGAGCCTGTGAATGCAGTTGTTCCTTTTTGCTCTCTTCAGAGGACTCTTACCTATTTACTCTCACATGGAAACATGTGAGTGGGAGGCCAGAAGCACTTGACTCATTTGCGGCAATTCTCCAATTCAGCAGCTAGGTTTTCTCCCTGAGGCAGTGTAATGTGACAGAAAGGAAGCATCTGAAAGCATTTCTTCATCCTCAGGATTACAGTCTGTCACTGCTGCTGCAGAAGTGACGCACCTGCCTTCCACCGCCTGCAGCTCTTTGGGTCGCTGGAGGGTGAGCGGGGAAGGCCAGAACTTTTTCCTCTCCACCCTGAAATCACCTTGTTTCAGGCTTTTTAGCTCTGCCAGTACTTTGACATGACTAATGCACCCATTCCTGTGCTGGCTTGGCAGCCCTTGCAAATGAAATTTCAGACTCGGGACAAGCGGAGCACGGCTCCCTGTGCACGTAGCAGTCTCCCCACAAACTCCTGGATCCTGATCCAGAGAAGAGTCAAGAAGGTGCAATCTCCACCAAGCCTTTGTGACTCCTGCTGTGGTCCCAGCCAGCACAGGGAAGGAGTGTAGCATTTAATAACAACCATGGCACAGGCACCTATTTATTTACTCTTCTATTTCAAGACAGCAAAGCCCTGTCACCTCAGACTAACCTGCAGTTGAAACAGTGAGAAATGGAAAACACTCTCTTGTATCCTGCATCACATAAACAACTAGTTGTCTTTGCAAAACTAATGTTTAAGCAGTTGTTTAAACATTTTTATGGAGGAAAAAAACCCCAAACAACAAATAAAATCAAAACAAAACAAAATCCAACCCAAAAATTAGTATGGTTAAATCAGAGACATTTTGGTAAATCGTGTTGTGTTGTTTTGTTTTGGAGAATACCACCCCTCAAAAAAAACCTTCTACTATATAGCTCTTGATCACTTTATCACAAAATGATACTTTTAATATTTGCCCCTGTTTTTACTCCCATTTTGCACATAGATGGTAACTGTTCTTGGGCAAAATTAGATGTAGGTGGGGGTGGGGGGAAGCATCAGAATTTTATTCCTAAAGAGCTGAACACTCAAAGGTTTATAACAAGAGCTTGCAGCAGTTTATGCCGCATGAAAACATTGCTGGGAAATTTATCAAAGAATATATCAGGAGGTGGGCTATTTAGGGACTGAAATTACATAGGAAGGACTAGCAAGAGAGATGTGCGCTCGGGACAAGTGCAGTTGCAATTAATGCTAAATATAAGGTGTCATATCTTTATCTAATGCACAGCCTGCACTGCCTCGCAAAGGAAAGTTAAGCAATTAGGCCCAAATAACCGGATTATACGTGGGAGGTGTTTGAAGACAGATTTAAAACAGTGTAATAGGGTTGGGGGAGGGTTACAAGAAGAGGTAATATTTCCTGATAGGTTAGTTTACATCCTTTGGAAAACATTCTGGAACCAGACCAGAAAAGTAAGAAAGACCTTAACCAGGACTCGGCCTGGGACAACACCCAAACAAAGGCAAAAAGTAAAGAAACCCAACCCTGCCCCTGCAAATGCAGCCCCTCCAGCAAATAATCCCCAGGAACAAAACAAGTCCAGTGATGGACAGCGAAGTTCTGTGTGGTTTGCAGCTGCCTCAGCCCAATTCAAGATCAGCCTTCCCCTTCCTTGTTTCTCTTGAGCCAGTGCTAAGGGGAGAGAGGAAAACCTGAGCCCAAACAATAATGACTCTCTTTTAGAGTGAAAACTGGAATTCACTCCTTGATCCCAGAGGGGCAGGGCCAGGTACGAGACTTTCCCCCCACCCTGCCTGCCAAGTTTCTTCTTCTCCGGTCCCAAAGGGCTGGATTAACTCTGTGGCAAAGAGGGCAGTCTGTTTGCACAGCCCTTTTTACCACTCTGAGGTGAGGGTGTCAGCCAGAGGGTCAGGGGAAATCAAAAGGAACTGAATCATCCAACCTTATAAAAACTCCGCATCAGGAAGAGACTTGGTTGGAATGTATTGCTGTGAGAATGGGGAGGGGGGATGAGATGGGACACATGCTTGCTTTGGGAAAGGGTCTCTCTCAGCTTTTGCAAGCTCCTTGCCCCTATTTATTGTATCAACACACCAACAACACGTTGTCTTCTAGAGTGAGAGGTGGGGGCTAAACATTTCATCACAACAAAGTGAAAATAATCTCTGCTGCCTTTACTTGGATGTGGGAAACATTCACTTGCTTTTAAATACAAAACTATACATATATTTCTGAGCCTACTGTTGCTTTCATGTGGGAGCCTTAGGTGAACACAAAAGATGACATTGTGCAGCTACAAATGAATAGAGCATCCAGGATTAAAGAGATTTTATTTAGCCCCACATGAAATAGCAGAGCTCATGGCAGCCTCTGGTACAGAAAAACCCCACAACCAACAAGTAATTTAATGAGTATTGGAACTAAGAAAGTCACATCTCCTGTGTGTTTGTATATTGTGGTTGATTGACTATGGTGTCTAAGATGGCATAAAATTAATTTGAAGCTCGTCCTACAGATCAGGCACTTATTAGCATTCTCAATTTTATGGAATATCTGAAATCTAATAAGGCATGAACCCATGTTGCAACTTTCACTGTTGGAGACTGCAATGGATTCTCTTTTTGCTATCAGGCTGGTTATTTTTCACAAAATCTGTAGGGATGTAATTACACTTCTGCCAAACTTGTTTGAAATCAGACAGTGGGCTCAAAAGTTATTAGAGACAAGGACAGACAGGCAGACAGGCGCAGACACCATGACCACGTAAGTCTCATTTCCATCAGAAATAAGGCTAAAAGAACTTACATGGAAATTAATTTTTAAAGGAGACTTGATAGGCAGAGGACTAGACCTTTGCAAAGTGTAATTTCAAATTTTAAGTGAATTTCATGCTAAGAAAAGCCATTGAAGACAGTCTGGAATACTAAAAGTATCCCTTTTCCCTAAAGGAGAGGAACAGCACAGGATGAGTATGGTGGCCCACCTGATACTTGTTTTTTTAAACTAACTCACACTGAGGGCAGGTGATTGTTTAGAGAGAGGAAACAAACAGCAGCTCTGTCCCTATCGTTTTTTGTGCATGTGAGCACTTAGGACTAATCACACATGTAAAGCACTGCAAATGCCTCTGAATGTTTGTATTTCACCACTGCCTTTGACTTTATCGTGTTTCCTTGCTCATTCCCTGCCAGCTCTGTCCCTGGGCTGCATTGGGGAAGCACTGCTTTTTACCCTTTGTGTATGCAAACCGCAGTGGGACTGGAATCTTGATTAGCGCCCCTAGCAATGATCACACACCTCACAAAAATCATGATTTAACATTACAGCCCCCGGTCCCTCTGATGGGATGCGTGTGGGTATTTATTCATGCTCCCAGCTGGAAGCAGGGCTGTTTTATTCCCGACTCTGACACCAGCCTGCTGAGGGGCCTCTGGCACATCGCTCTGTCATCTTCGCCTCTGTAACCTGGGTACCCCACACCACCTGCTTTTCTGGAGTCACCGAGTTGCCAATGGATTCTGAGAGGATTCAGAAAAGGCTGGCTGTAGCCAACAGGCCACTGCCTGTGGCCACCACGGTGCTCTTCCCACCTCCCTGGCCCAAATCGTGTGTTCCCACCTCATCAGCACCCTTCATGTTGGCTGCCAAGTCTGAAAAAAAGGGCGGGGGGAGGGGGGGGAAAGTCTTAATAGATTTTTGCATTTGCTTCCCAAAATACACCCATGGCCCAGGCCTGGTTCTCCTCCAGGCACTGCAGTCAGGACACTGATGCCAGCATGCCAGGGTGTTGTATCCACACACAGAGTTGAGATACTCGATTTTATTTCATGTCTGCGCAGAGATGGGTGCAAAGTGGTAAATCCACAAAGCTAGGAAGCATATTTATACATACATATACAATGTATACATATGCAAGCATATTTATACAATCCTATTCAGGCAACATTTGCATAATGAATCTACATCACTACCTGGCTAAGCTACTACTGCCGTTAAAGATTTCGCCTCGGTTTAAAGGTACAGGACATTCCAAATTCATGTGTTCAGTGGGTGAGGGTCTTCCCTCGGAGGTGCAGTTTTCCCATTTCAATGTACCAAGTTCACTCCTAGGATACAATTTCACAAGTTAGTTAGTTAAAGATTTCTAACTGACATCGCTCCGAAACTGGTTTAGGCCACCACATAATCAGTCTCTTCCCTTTATCCCACTGTTCCCCTTTCATCGCATCCTGCATCTCTTAGGTCAGGTTGCTCATTTTTTCCCAGAAACTGTTCTTCCCGCAACTCGTGCCTCCGTCCTCAGGGGCCGGGGCCACGCAGGGGTCCGGCAGAGGGGCAGGGCGGCGGGGACAGCCGTGTCCCCAGGGCTCGGGGGAGCGGCCGCCCCACCCGTCGGGGCGGGCTCGGGCAGGCCAGGTGAGGCGGTCCCGGCCCTGCCTCTCCCTCCTGCCGCAGCTCCTGCCCTCGCTCCCGGGCGGCCGGCGCTGCGCTGGGGCTGCCGGCGGCATGGCGGAGTCCCAGGTGCTCCTGCTGGACGAGCTGCACGTCAACGAGAAGGTGACAGAGGCCCAGGCCCGCTTCTACTACAGCGAGGAGCAGCGCCGAGCCCTGGAAGCGCTGGTGACCCGCGGCGAGGCCGCGTACCGGGAGGCGCTGAGGAAGGAGCAGCTCCGCGATTTCCTCTCCGGCCGGGAGCTGCAGGACCTGCGGGGCGGCTGGCGGGGCTACGACGACCCCCGCGAGGGAGGCAAGGTGGCGCGGGGACCCGGCGGCGAGACCCTCTCGCTGGCCTACTGGCCCGAGTGCTCGGACACCGAAGTGCCCCCGCTGGACTTGGGCTGGACCGACAAGACCTTCTACCGCGGGATCAGCCGGGTGTCCCTCTTCACGCACCCGCGCAAGGAGGAGAGCGCGCCGCACCTGAAGGAGGTGGTGCGGGAGATGATCCAGCAGGCGCAGAAGGTACGGCCCGGCCCGGTCCGGTCCGGCCCTCGACGGACCAGCCCTGGCCGCCTTCACCCGGGCCGAGGGGCTGGTTCGGGGTGTGGGGTGGAAGGCAGGAGAGAGCCGCCGCTGCCGGCCTTCCCTCGCTCCAAGGCACGAAGAGCGCATTGGCCATACAATGGTCGGCGTCCACCAGACAGGGCTTTCCCTGAGCCTTGTTGCCAGTCGTGTTATGCTTTGCCAAAGCTGATGCCTGTGATGGGGTTAATACTCTGCGCATCCCCTCCACCTCCCCTCAGCTGGGGTTCTGTGCCCCGTGGTTCGCGTTGTCCTCACGTTGTCCCGGCCCCATTCCCAGGTTCAGAGGAAGGCAGGTCATGATGTTGTTACAGCCACCCCTGCGGTGTGTGCAGGTATCCCTTGTTAAAGACAGGGCAGCGTGTTTGTTTATGGGATCGTGTTTTCTGCGTCTATTTTTTGTGGTTTCAACACCATCCAGCCTAGACTGCAAGTAGCCAAAGTGCAGACAATGTGCAGCTGCTCCTCCCATTTATCTTTGCCTGGAAATGACTGCTGGTGGTGACAGGGCAAAGTCTGGCAAAGAAACAAACCAGCCATGATGCTACATGACCCTGCGTTGAACAGGTGGGGGCAATGACGAGGTTTTTTGTCACCCACCCCGGATGTGGGTGAAGTGCCCGGGGAAGACCACCCAGGAAAACCCCAACCCCTTCAGAGCTGACACACCCCTTGGGTAAACTTCGTTCCTGTGCTTAGTTTTGCAGCTTTCTGGTTTTCCTGTTTCATAATTCAGTAGTTATTTCCTCGTCCACCTGCTCCCCTCTGCCAGCATACACTATATGCGCAACTTTTGCAGACTTATTCAAACCAAATCTGCCGGGAAACACAGAAAACTTCCCAGAGAGGCATTAATTTGGCAGGTGATCTTGTCAGCTCCGTGTTCTCAGAAATTGTGCACACCCTGTAATTCTGTTCAGTGACTGGTGTGATCAGTCATTTATAAGACAGAAGCTATAAAATCCTTACACTCCGAAGTAGTGCAACTTCACATCTTCTTTGCACTGCTACAAAGGCTTCTATAGACCGTGCAAGAACTGGGAAAGTTTGTTTATTTCAATAGCTGGGCCTGGCACCTAGAAATAATTAATTCCTTTGTAGATTTTTATTTTTTCACTAACTGGACAAACTGTGCCCCTCCCAGCCCAAAGCTGGTTTCATGTTTAACAGCCATTTGAATGTTTAATGGTCCTTTTCATAGATAACTATGCCTATTGTGTTCAGCTGAGCTGACCCTGGCAAAAAAAGTCCCCAGGTAGCAGCTTTTTAATCGGCAGATGAGAGTGGGGCTTTGTTGGGTTTGTTTTTTTCCAAGGGGGGTCTAAACAGATACTGGTAATATGTGGCACATGTCTGTGGGTGGATTATCATCAGTATTTTACAAACATATGTTAATTAAGGTACCTTGCTGCAATGAGCTTAGCAAGCATTAACCTGCCAATCTTAAAATTCCTATGAGGAGGCAGGCACACCTATGGCCCTACAGATAAGTTTATTATCCATAGGATAGGAAGAGAAATGGGGAAAACCTCTTGCAGGGGTAGACGCTCATGCTGTGACTTGCTGTACTTGAGAACGCTCCTAGGTAATCTTGACAGATCACCAGCTGTGACAGGGGTTTGAGATGGCAAACACAACAACAAGTGCTGCCCGTGGCAAGTTTTTCCTGCTGCTTTCAATGGTCCACACTCTTGCAATGAAGCCTGAACTGACCCAGGGCCCCACAGCCTGGAAGGAACCGTCCCTTCCCATTGCAAAGCCGGTGCTAACAATTAATGGTTTGTCCAGGATGGGGTGTAATTTCTGCAGTCATTACACTCATTGCAAATGGAGGGGATGGAAAGGAAAGAAGTTCATGCTTCTGCTATCCATTCCCTGTGTGGATGTTCTTACTTCAAATGAATATTATCTGGCATCCTTGCTCCTAAATAACTACATCCATACCACTGCGTGTGGGGGCAGAGGGAGCATAACAGGCCTGAGTTAATGCATGAACTGTTCATGCCTTTAATGATGATTTGCCTGAATATGAAGTTGTTCAGAAATAAAGTGGCATAAGTTCACTGAATTTTAATTTTCAGAGGTCCTGGTAACATTCCCTGCATCTTGCTGGGAAGGGAGAACCAAGACAGGACCTGAAATCCTGCCTAGCAGAAATTACTGTGGGACTTGGTACAATGTAGCTCCACCATAGTTCACATGGATCAGGAACTTAAATGTTAATGATGAGCATAAATACAATGTCAGCTCTTTTTTCTTTTTCTGACAAAGAAAAGCTGGTGTAAGCACTGTTGACAGAAGGAACCTGATGGAGCAGATGTGTTGGTTGTTGTTGGCTGTACAAGCAGAGACTCAGCAGACATGGCGGGGGATGTTTACTGCAGCGTCACTTTCCCAATAGCCATTTGTTGAAGGGCATTTTTCATAGGAAAGAAGTCTCTGGGGACAAGTATTTCCCCTTCCTTTGGGGGCTCCTGCTGTGCCTCTTCCAAGCATCAAGTGAAGAAAAACCTACTGTTTGATTCAGTATTTGGCTCCATTCATACCTGCACAGCTGGGCTTACTACTGTGATGTCCATCACCTGGGAAATTAAAATTTAGACAACTCTATTCCCAGCATACTGTCAGCATGAGAGCTCTGACCTGGCAAACTGATGTTACACAGAGGGACTAGGAAAACAGTAGTTTTCCTTCATTGATAACCTTTCAAGTGTTGGGAAGAATAACTCTTTCAGGCAGAAGAATAAACTGGTATTTCTAATGGTGTAGAAGATATATATTTTGTCTTTCTCTCCCTTTGTGTAAGATCAGCATTAAAGTTACCTATAATCTTCTTGGTTTTGTTGTTACTCATCCTATAAATGCTCAGGCTTGTCTCTCATGTCAGTGAAACCTTTTGTTTTTATGTAAAATCTATGCCTGGAAAGAAGGATTAGTTTTATAACAGAACAACAGTACATGTGAAGGGAGGGAATGATCATTTTGCTTCCAAATATTGAACACACTCCAGTCTCTTCCTGAGAAATATGAGTTGTTTACGTTTGATCTTTATAAATCATTCCTTGGGAATCCAGCCCTAAGACTTTTCACAGGGAATTAGGGAAGAAAAGGAAAATAAAAATCACATTGTCTGCACTATGCATTGTGGCTGAGGAGTCAGGCCCTAATTCCTCTGCACATTTATTCTACCATTACACACCTTCAGGTTAAGTGTTAAAGTTGGGTTCTCAGTCTTTTTTTCAATGTCTTTTCAGTGTTCTTCTTCATTTAAGTGAATCCTTACAGAGACAACAGAAGTTTCTCAATACAGAGGAAAAGCTAGGTATTTGGCTTTGGCATTCCTCAGGCTGCTGAAATAAGTCACTTTCCCCTAGGAGAACTCTCATAGACATTGACTAAGTTCCTTCCAAAGTGCAGCAGCTAACCCAGAAAATTACTGTTATTGGTAGTGCTTGGGCATGTTCATCCCTGTACTTCTGTCTCCCCTATAGGCTTCTCCTCCATAATCTGGTATCAGTGCCCTCCTTTATCTTGCACCAGTGGGACAGGCCTTCCTTTCAGTACCTAATATTTTATTCAGTTGTCTGTCTACCATCTTCTTGTTTCCAGATTATTGCGGTGGTCATGGATGTGTTTACAGACCGGGACATCTTCCGTGATATTGTTGATGCAGCATACAAGCGCTGGATCCCAGTCTATATAATCCTGGATGAGGAGGGTGCAAAGCTTTTCCTGGAAATGTGCAGATGTCTTGACCTCAGTGACTTGCAGATTCGGGTAAGATACTCAATACTCAACCGTTATCTCCCGCAGGTCAGTGGCCTTTTGCAGTTGTAATGAATCTTGGAACTTGCTTGGACTGGCAAACACATCTCTTCCTCCCTACAAATCATATCACAGCACTTAGAGAGGAACTAGATGGAACACAGAGGTATTAGAGAGCAGCTTGATAATACAGAAGGAAAGAAAAAGGAAAGGTTTGGAATTTTTTGTCTTTCACCTGAGACAGGGATCTGTTTCTTGGCTCTTGTGACCTAAAAATTATTGTTTGGGGAGACAATTATCAGAGGAAATTCTTACAGGTCTTCTATGTGAGGATTCAAACTAGAGTCCCAAGTAGCTCTTTGAGTTGTCTGCATGAGTTCCAGTTATAGGACACATATACATATAAGACACAAAGTCTTGTGAAATCAAGACTTTCTATCCAGCAGTGATCAGCCAGGAGTGAATGAGCTTGTAGTCCTCCTTTGCAGGAGAATTTGAGGGCTTGAGGGGCACAGCTGCTGCTCAGTCCTGTATTAGTGTGTGCCTTCACACAGCACATGCAGCACAGCAGAGTAGTCGGTCTAGCTTGGTTGGCAGAAGCAGCCTCAGAGGGATCTCATTCCATTACATACAGACTGAAATCCTTTGTGTGTTTCTAGTTAGTATTGTATTCCTTGTTTTTTTCCATCTTTTTAGTCACTGTAGACTTGTTCTGAGTGCCAAAAATTGTTGCTAGGTTGGAAACAACCCATGGGATGCCAGACTCACCCCTCTTTGTGATCCAGTTGTTCTGAGCAGTGGCGGGGGGAAGAAAGTGCCTTCTTGCCTGAAGGAAGGGTGGATCTTCCATAAACACTCAATTAATAGTTTAAAAAAACCCAAAACACAACCAAAACTCAAAAAGCTCTGAAGATTATAGAGTCTCATATTAATCATTTTAGGAGAACCATCTTAAACCTGGATGAAAATTACCTGCATGTATCTTAACAGTGCTCCTGTGAACTACCACTCTGCTCTGCGTTTCATCAAAAAAGACATGCAGCCAAGAAGTTTTCTCATCTTTCTCCAAAACAGTGATGGAAGTTCCTTTCCTCTGGTGTCTTTGAAAGCAAGACACAGACATCATTATAACAGCTCTGTTTCAAGTGCCAGTGGTATTGTGTGTCCTAGGCTTGTATCTCTTTGGTACATAACTGTGAAATCACAGCAGTAGTTCCGTTTGTTCTAGTGCTCGTTTCCCAGTACTTTTCTCACCATGTCACCCTGTAAAGGAATGATGTCTCCAGTAGAGCATATTTTAACTCCTGGATAGAGTGAATGAAAAGATGTCCTGGCATTTTAGAAAGAGTTGTGGTGCTATTGGACAGGTGAGTTCCTTTCAGTCTGTCTTCTCTGTCTCTGAACAGTAAGTGGTCCCCTTCTTCTCTTCCTCTTACCTTTCTCCATAGGTATCTACACAGACTTTACATTCCCAAACTAGTGATCACAGTGACGTGCTACAGCAGTGCCTAGGTCCTGCAGCAGTCTAGTTGTATGACCCTTTCCAAGTAGGTACAGTTTGAACTGATGCAATCAAAGGAAGGAGAAAACTTTTCTGTCCCTTCTGTGATTGCCTTCTTTCATAGCAGCCCCTACTGTTTTCCATTAGACTCCTTCAGCTAAAAATAGTACAAGCTGAGTTGAAGTAGGTCCACTGAGAAGAAATTTTTAACATCCTTTGATCTAGCTGTTCACTATTTTGCAGAGATTCAGCCCACAGAATCCTGCCCTTCCAATTTCCCCCCTCTTTCCCAGGTATCTCATACTCGATCTTAAATTCCCCTGAAGGTTGTTTTATTTCTTTTCCAGTATGGCTTAGGTGTTTGTCAGTCTTGCTAAGGTCAGTACAGTTAATTCCTGTATATGGTTCTATGGAATGACTAGGAAGATTCTTCCTGGAATGGGAAAACCAGTCATTTGCCTCTCAAGGAAGTTATTCTCTTAGTATCCCACCATGGTTGCCTTGAATGTACCTATGCTGCTGCTTGGGTCAGTGTAGCAGAAATCGTTGTGTAGTGATTTCCCTGGCAACAGACTTTAGATACCCAAGGAAGTTCGAGCAAGGTTAAGGCTTCCCCTTGAGGATTCCCCCCAGCCCTTCCTCTTCAATGTAAGGTGCCAAGGGTTGAAGACACAGGTTTAAAGCAGGAAAGAAAGCTGGGCCTCCAGTCTTGTTCATTTTGTCCCACATTGTTTGATCACAGAGGATATTAAAATTGCTGAGTCAACTCTATCATTCACCCATTTCTTATCAATTGATCTTTCTCCCGACATCTGCTGTGATGTCTGAGTTTCTTCTATAGATTTGCAGCACCAGGGAAAATGTTATCTCCTTTTTGCATTACCATTTTGCTTTATTCTTGAAGGTTTTCACCAGACATAGTTTGCCAGCAAAAGAATTGCATACTCTTCTTTCCTGCACTTCTTCCCATCTTTCCTTTGGAATGCTTTTGCAAGATACAGAGGATGGCTTTTTTTCTCACAAAGGTACAGCCACATGAGATATAACTCAGAGGTTTATAGGCAAGTTCTGATCCCAGGGGGAGAGAGATGATACACTATCTTGGGCTGCAGGATCACAATGTTTATTCTGTCTTCTGTCACCACCAGATACTCATTTTGTTCTGTGTTTGCTGCCCTTTTGATCCCATTGCCCTGTTCATCCATTGCAGAGTGAATACTTCAACAGTCCTAATACAGGGAGATTTACTGTTAATTGTGGATTTTGCCTTTTGTCTATGTGGAGTGATGGGCATTTTCATAAAATTCCTGGCTATTTTGTTATTTTTGTAGAGATGGCAAGGTATCATAATCTGCTGACAGTCTCATGGAAGGGAAACTGCTGTAGGAAGACAGTACCTCACCCTGCAAAGAGTAGAAGTTCTTTACCACCTCCAAGTATGAAATGAGAGAACCTCAATTTTTGTCTGAAGGCCAGAGTTCGCTAGAAATGTATTTAAATTCAACCATCGGAATGTTCATGGGTTGTTCGTTAGAGCATGTCTTGTGTGCATGAGTCATATGGCTTCCTGAGCCTACAGGACATGGTTTGTCACACTTCTCTTACGTTTGACACAGGAGGGTTCTTCAGAGATCACAGTGAGTCAGAGATCTCATAGACACAAAATTCATAGCCCCTCAAAAATTCCTCTTTTTTTTTGGCCTAGGGGTGAATGTTCTCACCAGTTTTTAGGTAAGTGCTTTTTCTCTTCATGTTTCTGTTAACCCAGACCACAGTAACAGACACTCCTGCCCAAAAGACAGAGGGTTCTCCTAGAGTTCCAAGCAAGCCCAGGGAATGACTTACCTGGAGGAAGTTCACCTTCACATTAATTTTTAAATTAATTTTCCCAACATGTAGAGTTTCTCCTCTCACTTCAGAAAGTGTGAAAAGTTTCTGCCTAAGAATTGGATTTTGGAATTTCCTTTCAGTATTTTATGGTCTTCATCATTGATTCCTACCTCAGATGAGGGATATGCTGAATGTGATGTGATGCAGTGCTGTTGGTTTTTTAATGGTCTGCTACAGTACTCTTCTAGTCTGCGTGTGACCTTCTGAAAATGGGAGCTTGCAAGGCTCTCTTTTTGTAAAGACACAAATAGATAATACTCAGTAATGATCTTGGCAGGCCATGTCCCAGCTAGCTGTATTCCATCCTGTTCTACTTGAATACTTGAACACTTGCAATAAGCATGCCTTTCCCAAAACTGTTCAGGGCAAACACATTGGATAAATCCATAGTATTTGCCAACAGTTGTTCTAAGAGGGAAGGTACACACAGGATTCCTTGGTGGAAGCACATACAACACCTCCCTTCAGGGTCTGTCTTGTGTGTCCCCCTACTCAGCCCCAGTTTGTAAGCACTACAGCCTAGGTCTGTCAAGTCAGTCACAGCATTACTGACTTCCTAAACTGGGTCTAATTTAGCTTTCTGTGGATTCAGGGTGAGGTTTAAAAATGTGTCACAGTAAAGCAAGGAAGGCCAATCCCTTACTATTTGTATTAGGATGCTCTGTTAGGCTTGACTGTTAGCAGTCATGTTAAGTTGCAGCCAGGGAGATGTTAATCACTGCTTGTGATGAGGAGAGGTGCGAGTCTGTGGAAAGGAAATATGGAAGTCTGATGCAGACTGCAGCTCCCATAAGCCAGGATGTGACAAAACAAACCTTAAGCAGGCTTCTGCAATAATACAGATCTGAGGGGGTCACTTGTATCTGGTGAGCTAACTGGTCCTCTACCCAAAATATTTGGTACTGCTGTAACTCTAATGCCCTCTGAAAATGCCTGCAATCTCACCTCATTTATATTTGTCTTTCTTCTTTTGTTATTGTGCAGTCTTCGGTACACCAACCCAGGTTCATTCTTTCTCTGTACAGCTTGATACAGCAGTCTGCAAGTGCTCCAAGATCCTTCAAGGCAGAAAATATTAAACAAATAACCTGTTGAGTGACTTGATGTTTATATAACTTTGTACTTGTTTTCTGTATTTCAAGATGTATTAATGCACTCCTGTACCTACTTTATTCAAGGAGGTTTACGTGCTCAGCTGTTCAGTTCTATCCCCTCTGGGATAGAGCTGCCTTTCTAAGCACTATGTATAGCTCAGTTACTGTAGAAATTCAAGTGTGCTTTCTTTCCACCAAAAGAAGGTGATAGAACAAAATAGGTGATAGAATACAAACACAATAAAATCAACCATTGTTGTATGCTGGGAAACTTTCTGCTCACACAGGCTGATACTTCTTGATTCACGGGGTACATGTCACGTCAGAGCTGTTGACTGACTTGTTGTCTCGTGCAGTCAGCATACCATGATTTGGCAAATCTCCCATCTGACATTAATCAGCAAGGAAAAAAAAATTATTTCAGGTGATCAGCCAGCCAACTACAAATGTTATTCTAACTACTGGGAAGGGAACCCTTTCTCCTGTGCTCTACCCAACCTGCATTCAGCATCCCACACATATGACTCACTGCTAGGCCTTGGGCAAGCCACTTCATCTTTTTCTTTCTTAGACTCCTCATCTTTAAAATTGGTAATAATACTTTCAGCAGTGTTGGGAGCATTAATTAGCTAATGCCCACACAGGACTCCAGACAGATCAAGCAATAGCTGAATGCAAAACAATAGTATCATCAGTTACTGTTAGTCAGAATTTGTATTTCCACTGCTGTATTCTATTGGGGGAAATAGGAGCGGATTCAAGAGGTAAAAGTTATATTCAGAAAAACAGCTCTTGAAAGAAATCTGCATTCTTACAATCACTCATTCCTGCCTGCTGATTTCTATAGCCTATCAATATTTAAGCTGTCAGTGAGGTTTATAATAATAAGATTTAGCTCTGTGGGATCTGAGGCTGTGCTAGCATTAGCCAAATCCTCCTGATTCTTCTGCCTTGCAGATGGGGCAAGAATCAAGCAAAGGTGAGTTGACTTTCCCAGAACATCACAGGGAATAGTATCAGAACTGTAGTTATGCTAGGGACTATCTGACTCCCAGCGCTGGATTTATGACTCCAGTTCAGAGTACCTTTTAGCTTTTCATTGTTAAGGAATCCTTACAGAAAAAAGATGATGGAGTCAAGAAAATTGTCTAGATTTGTGTGTCAGAGTGACAGGATAATTTGCTCCAAACTTATACTGACATTCATGTCACTTCAGGTTTGGAGTGAGGGGAGGGGGGAATATTTCATATTACACACTTTGGCAGTTCAGCCTCGTGCAGCCAGGACCCATGAGCAGAGTAACACTCAGTCCAATGTGCAAATATATCCTTACAGTATGCACAGGCACACATCTGTTGTTGAAAATCATGTAACCTTAATTGTGTGGGTTTTCTGCATCTGGTAGTGGTTTGTTTTATTCCTTGTAGGTTTGCTCACCAAAGGGTGTGAGATGTGAGGTTTGGAGAGAGGTATTCTTTTTCTAACTACTTCATTTTAGGAAAAGATTTTCCTTCCTCTTCTTCAGAAATTCTTCTTCACTGACCTATTCAGGACATTAGCAGAGACACTTCTCTGACAGCATAGTCTTGCCAGTGGGCTCAAGTGAATAGCTGAGGACAGCAGGCAGGGTTTTGATGATGCTGACCCCTTGGACAGGGCTATAAACTGATGGAGTGTGCACACAGGGGTTGACAACAGGACTTCCAGCACTATGCTTTCCTTTTGCAGCCCATCTGATGGCTGATACTAAATGAGCTGTAGTCCCAGAAGTAGTGAGATGATGTGAGTGACATGTTAAGACTTGGAGCTGGCAATTATTCAATTTTCTGCCCTATTTATTGTGACATTTTGTCTTTTCACCTCCCCGGTAGAATATCCGCGTACGTTCTGTGACAGGAGTTGGGTTCTACATGCCATCAGGGAAGATCAGAGGCACGCTGGCATCCCGATTCCTGATGGTGGATGGTGAAAAGGTGGCCACTGGATCATACAGGTGGGTCACTCTTGCTTAAGGCATTAAGGTCTTTATTTAAAGAATGCTCATGACTTTGCTTGAGAGCCTTCTTCCTGTGTCACCCTCCCTTCTTATCCCAGCTTCTGTAATTGTGGCATCTGTAGAAACTGGAATAGGACAACCTAGAAGGTGGCATAGAGCCCTTCTCAGAGAATGGAACATACCCGTGCAGACCATTTCAGACTGCTAGAGAAGTTCCACACTGCATCAGGTAGGGGTCTGCAAGGACTCCCCACCGGTCTCTGTACTCAGTTCTCTTCAGTGAGCTTTTCAGTCCGGAGGATCATCCTATTGATGCAGTGTTGCTCTTTTAAAAGGGTAAACTGTCCTTCAGAATTTCAGGGCCTTTTCTCCCAGATCTGGTCCGCATGTCTGAAGAAGAGCAGTAATGTTGTATCACATATCTGTTGTGACCCATCTTGCCAAGGATATGTGGGCAAATGGCACAATACTGCATATTCCCATGTAGTGTCTTAGGTTTTGTTAGGTGGGCTGGCTCAAGTGTGTACCCCAAAATCTCATGTTGGTTCTGTTTCTTCCTCTTAGTTTCACATGGACTTCATCCCACATTGACAGAAACATCCTGCTGGTCTTGACAGGACAGCATGTGGAGATGTTTGACATTGAGTTTCGTGAGCTCTATGCCATCTCAGAGGAAGTTAATTTATACAAGGAGCTGGGTATTGCCAACCCATTCCATCTTGGATTTGGGAAGCCAGGCCTTCATTCCTCCACTGTGGCTCGGAAGTTCATTAACCCCAAGTATGGTTTAGTAGCAGGGGCAACCCGTGGTGATATGATGCTCTGGGCTTCACGACACAGGCAAGATAATCAGGGAAACATGGAAAAGGAGGAAACAAGTGAGTCAAAGAAACGGTTGAATCAATTCCTGAATGACTTAGTCACACTGGAGCAAGTGTTCCCAGAAATAGATCCACCTCTGGAGAACTTGAACAAGCTGAATCGGAGCCCCCAGAAACTGTTGTCCCGGCTCCACTCGGACCTGAAAAATAAATCAAAATCCAGAGAGTCTATTCGTGACATAAAGAAAGAAGAGGCACAGACCAATGCAAAGCAAGGAAAACGGTTTGCCAGTGGGCTTTTCAGTCGCAAGGCCAAACGGTCTCCAGGCTCAAGCATTGAGGCCAATTCATTTGCCAGTGAAGGACATTCAGGAGAAGACCTTGGGAACATGAAACTGGAATATGAAAGGCTCAGCATTGGCCATGCTAGTGTTCGGAGCACTGAAGGCAACTCAGGTAAAACCTTTTACCAGCATATTCTTCTTTCTGTGTCCCTTGGTCTGAGTTTGGCTGATTGATGTGAACATACCCACTACAGGCACTTGTGAGTAGATCCTCTTATTTCCTCTGTGTCAAAACGAGTGAGATCAAAGTGTAGAAGTTATTTCAAAAGATACAGGCAATTTAAGTTGAAAGCAATTTAATGGCAGTCTTACTGTAAAGTTGGTATTTTTCATGTGGGTGTCTCTCGTACTTCTCAGCAACAAAGGTGAACATTTCCTCGTGTAAAATAGTGCTCAGTTCATGAAGTGCATTTCCCTAATAAGTAGGAGCACTATGTTCACTATTGTAGTGGCTAGCAGGCCACAGACAGATTTTCAGTGTAATTCCTCCTTTTCTCATTAGAATTTAGTCAGATGTATTTACTGTGACAAGTTTTTGGTGGAGAAGAGGGGAAAATGTGTTTATGTTGAGATGAGGGGACAAGGAGTGGAGGAAAAGGGGCAAGTCATCTTGATTTGCTTCTTTACCATCTTCTGAAATGGGGGAGAAGGTCATGAAAATAGAAACTACAAAGAAATAGATCACTAGATCTCAACCTTTCTTTGCTAATGCATGATTTATATTTTCACTAAGTCCTTCCAAGGCTTCAATCAGCTGAAGGCACAAATGATAAAGATTTCTACCGGTTTATGAGTCCATAGCTAGCTCCCCAATATTTTACATGTTTTGTGAGACTGAAGTAAATCTTTGGACTATTCAGCCTGGTTGTCTTCCTCTCATAGAGCTGTGTTGGGTGTCAATACATCCTGCACCATCAAGAAAATAAACTAGGTCCAAGGAGAAAATGTCTCCTCCACTTGTCTGGCCAGAGACCCTTCTGTGCTCTGATGAACGCAAAATGCAGATTTAGAGAGACTGAATTCCTTTGCAACTACCGTGATGTGAAATGGAAAGACATTCTCTTGAGACCAATAAGAAAAGCAGGGTATTGGGACATCCAACGACACTGATTAATTAGGTTCCTGCAAATATTTCTGGCTGAATGAAGGACAGACTCAAACATTCCAAATGAACACAAGAGAGAGGAACTGTAAGAAGGCATAACTAGTTTATTTAAGACTTCAGCAGATCCATTTTAGGATCTGTATTTGGCATTTGGGGAGGCAGAAGTCAACCCTGGTCTAAAGATGTCCTCTCTCCAAGTGTCAGTCTTGAGCACAGACGGTATGTGCTGGTGGACCCCATTCCTCAAAGCCAGGAAAACCAAAATCAGTGAAGACCTGTGGGGAGATGTATGGGCATTTCCACTCGCAGGAATGGACCTGAGGGCTTGCACTACCCTCTAGTGACAGAAGGAGAGAATTGTGTAATCTCTGACTTGTCAGCACTTTGCAATATCAGAGATTCTCACTGTCACTTGTTTTAAAGCAGCCAGCCTGGCATTCCCACAATGTCGTGATGAAATTAGGCCCTGCTTAAAGCACGGGAGAGGTTGATGTCTCTGGTTGAAGTGGGGCACTGCACCAGACAGCAGGGATGGCCCTGTTCCTTTTAACACAGTGGATCTGTGCCATACAGTCTGATGCTTGGTCTAGACCATTTCCACAAAGACATTACCATGCTATTATATTCAGGTTTTATTTATTGCCACTGTTACTTCCTGCAGAGTGCCAACTCTTTCAGTAAGGGGGAAGGAAGAACTGAGAACAGGTCTGGGGAAGGTGCTGAAGTCTGGGACACCAGTCTTCCCCCTGTGCTTTTTCTGACCTGATAAATCTTTCCAGTGAGTCCTTGCCAGTATTTTTGGTTTATGCAAATTGAGAATGAAATTGAGAATTATGCAAACTGTTCATGGTGACAGTGGGAGACTCCAAAGCTTTTGAAGTATGGTGTAAGTAGACCTTGGCTTTCTGGTGTCATAAAAGGCTGGAGGAAGACCATGGCCTGTGTGTTGCCTTTGAATTAAATCACTGTTCTTGAGACAAAGCTTCTCTAGTCTAGTAGTCCCAAAGTGGCATGTGAACAGAGATGGTAGAGGGCACATTATGTAGATGGAGACTCAAGAGGAACAGAAAAAAAATCAGTTACCCAGAAGATCCTGCAACTACTTGATCAGTAGCACATACATCATTAGGATTTAATAAGAAATTCTTGAACCCAGACATGGAAGAGAGTTCCAGCTTCAGTATAAAGATAGGAGGCACTTTGTTCTTAGGTAACTTTAGGGCTGACTTCGTTTTAAGAGTTTAACTTGTCTTTGAGCAAGGCTAGTAAAAACTGGTGCTGTGATACTCTGGGTGACAGAAGGGAGGTAAGAAGTGGAAATGAAGGAGAAGGTACTTGGTATGCAGGCAGGTTAGGATGCAATTATTCGGAGCTTCACAGTTTGAAATAGCTGCCCTTACCTTTTGTAAAGATTAAACAGCACACTTAAGCCCTGTGGGCCTGCCTGTGCACACATCCTCCAAAGTCACTAATAATTCTCTAGTACCACAGAGACACATCCCACCTTGCAAATGTGTGCAGAGACCAGACCCACACCCAAGTAGCTCATAGAGTAATTGAAAGACATTATTCAAGCAGGCTAAAAGTCAGATTCAGTCTTGTAGGAGCAAATGGTGATGAAGAGAATCTGAACTGGGAAGGGAAATGATGAAAGTGTGCACTGTGATGTAGTCTGAAAACCTGATGCAGTATTTACATGCTAGAAAAGGATACCTACAAGTCAGAATTGGGAGTCTGGAAAATACAAGGGCTACAGATAGCAGTGTCCCAAACTAAGTATCTGAATTGACACCCTGAGGTTTTGTCCTAGCACCTTGCATGGAAACTGTGCTTTTTTTTACAAGGCTTTCTCAAACCACATCATCAAATTGACCGAACTCTTGAATTTCACTGTTGCTCACTTAGGAACACAAGAGCAGCTCTGGACCTGACCAGTCTTGTTAATTTTAAGCTGGTGGTGGGCAGACTGTGATTAGCAAAGACAGAGACGTTTGTGTGCAGTTTCCGGGAAATACTGAAAAAACCTGAAAGCTGTGTGCCTTCAGAAGATGCTGCCTTTTTGTTTGGTGTTTTCCTTTGGAAGAAGCAAAGTGGACTTCTTCAGAAAGGTCTGCTGTCCTGAGCTGCTTCATACATCGGCCTTCATTCCTCATGAGTGATGGTTGAAGAATACATATACTTAGTAGTGATGCCTTAAAGATCCTAGAAATAAAACAACACACTTTCCAGATAATATTAGTACAGGAGATAATATAAAAGCTGGTCTTTATTGGAGGCTTCCGAGGGCAGATATGGAAAATGTCCACAAAAGCCTACCCCCCCCACAGGGTGAATACAGTTTCATAAGTTTAGCAAATTACCATATTTGACAAAAAATCACCAATTAGAGACCTAGAAGCTGAGGTCATTTCCCCCGGTTCAACCCTGTCTGAATCCCCTCCCTTCAGATGGAAACCGAACCTGTTTATGAAAAATATGTCTTGAAGAGCTGGTCTCAACCTTGGTTTCTAAGGAGAGCCGAGATAGCATAGGGGTCTTGGAATGTGTTTTGTCCTTCTGCCTAGGGAAAGCGTAGGGAAAACTACTGGGGAAACTAGCCACTAATACAATAATAGGCTACAAATATATGTGTAAAGAATACAGAGAATATATAACAGAAAAAAGGGCAAAAATCATTCCAGCATCAGTAGCAGGATTTTGGGGTTCAGTTTTGTGTGCTTCTTGCAACAAGAAATGGGATTTACACTAGGCACTGCAATGGCATTGAAATAGCTGCTTAGTTATCAATAATGTCTTTCAGCCAGTGAGATCATGGTAACTGGAATTTTCATCCTTTTTTCTAAAGACAAAGATGGAAACATTGTTGGGTACATACAAGGAGGGTGTTTGCTCTAACTGTAGCAGGATATGTAGAAAAAGGTCAGAAGGCAAGAGTAGGAAGTGACAAGAATAAAGGGGCTGGGATTTGAAATTAAGCAGGGAAGCATAGACATCTTTGAAAGTAAACATGAGGGTGTGATACAGACAGGGAAGGGAAGAGGGGTGGTGAGGAGATAGGAGTAATGATAAACTTAGTAGTAACATGCAGGATGTGTCAGGGGGGAGATGTGGGGGGTGGGCAGTGACACACAGAGCAGACGCAGAAGTGAGGACAGGTTGCAGTGCAACCTCCCACGCGAACATCAAGAAGATGCAGTGTGGAAGAAAGTGGAGAGAAGGAGGGGGAGAGAAGAGATCTCTTCTCTTCCCCATCACCTGCAGGTAAGGACAGCATTGATCAAATACCCACAAGCAAAAGAGTGGCATTAAAAATTATTCACTTGAAGCCCAGTTCAGAGGTGGTGCTTGGGTTGAATGCTCCCTAAGCTTAGCAAGGCTGAGACTTCTCAGCAGCGTGTCACCATGACCTATGGCAGTTTCCCTCCCTGCTTTCACTCTGAACTGGCACCTGGCTCCAGCTTCTTGGGAGATGCACATGTACAAATACATACTTCTGTGAGAATACATGAGCAGGGCCTGCCCTCGTTCTGCGTGGTTCCAAGCCACATGGCAGCCCTTCTAGTGCCTGCTGCCCTGGGCTGTAGTCATGCAAGCTTTGCTGAGCTCAGAGCTCCCTCACTTGCAGAAGCCTCTGAACACACTTCTGTATAGTGCCTGAAAATATTATGCTGGGGCATCTACATCAACATCTGGCTGTAAATGGAGGAGACCAGACTGAAGTGCAAGGATTGAAAGGTACAGATACTGGGAGCAGAAGAAATTCATTGAGTAAGCAATGAAAAAACCTAAGATTATAAAAAATGGAGGCAGCATACTGTGCTACTTTAGTGAGAGACCTTGAGGCCTTTGATTTGTCTTACAAAGGCAATGGTGGAAATACTGGCACTTGAGATGTTTGAAACAAAATGTGAAAAAAGCCTCTACTGAGAATGTGTGTGGGTATCAAATGGATGAGATGACCTGACTTAGGTTTTTTGGGTTTTTTCCATACCTCACTCTTTGGAAAACTTCCCATCCAAGGCATGGCCAGACTATTTTTCAGTGCCAGCTGGGACCTGATGATACCACTGAAGCTGGACTGGGTACAAGCCAAAGCCTGGAAATACTTCTGCAGTGGTTTTCTCCACAATATACTCTGCATTTGCTCTTATTTTAATGTCTCTTCATTTCACTGCAGTAGAAAAAAGCCACAAGAGAGTGCAGAATAATGCAGGTCTATCACAAGGTGTATAGTAAAAAATGAGAGTGAAGTGTGAGTCCAAACTTTATCCAGGTCTTATTTACTTAACATTAACACTACATTAACTTCTTTTCATTCCAGGTAACCTGAATCCAAACTCCACTATGAGTGATAAAAACAAACAATCCACCTGTGTGTTATCTTGACTGGGAAGGATTGTCTGGAGAACTAAAGACTGAACAAGCTGGAACAGTAACTTCTTGACTGATTTTGAACCTACAGCCATATCCTCATGCAGTGATCTGTAAAGTCACTGCGGGTCCTGGATGCATCTGGCACCCCCAGCTAAAGCACATTTACTGGGTGAAGAGCAGACTTTGGAAAGTTGGTCCCTTAAATGAGGGTTAGTGATTGAATGTATTAGTCCATATGTCTATGTGCACACATATTTTATATATAAAAACAACTGTGATGACTGGTCTCAGAGTTTGCTCTGTGTCCAGAGAAATGCAGATTTTCTGACTTATTTTTTGCTGCTACTTCAGTCTGTCTAGCTACAGACTTGGAATCACTGTGTTGCATTGTTTACTGCACTGCAAAAAATATATTGATCTGACTGGCTGGAAGGCTGAATCCAATTGAAGTGGCAAATTCTGGGTGAAATTAGGATGTTTACAGACAGCATAGCAATCATTTGTCCATAAGGAGTCTTCCTGTAGATCCCTGTTGTCACTTACCCACGCAGAAATGAGTGGTCTGGGAGAAAGGTTTATCTAACAGTGGCCAGCAGATCAGTATCTGAACTGTTTCATGTCATAAATGTAGCAGTCGAACAAAGTGATTTAGCAAGAATATGCTAAAGAGAAAAAATGGAATATAGGGGAATTTTTAATGTGCAGTTGAGACTGGGTCAGAAGAAATACCTAATAAGGGGCACTGGGCAGGATTTGGGAGCAATAATGCAGACTTCAGTGGCTGTCATGAAATCATCTTTGTTGCTAATTCAGCAATACTTTTACCATTCATGGAAACTGAATGATTAAGGAACACATCTTTGAGGGTTGAAAGTGGAAGCAGAGGAGGCATGCAAGCTTTTCAAATGTCTTTTCTTTTTTTTTTTTATAAGTTAACCTTTCCAAAGTCTAAATCATGCTAAAATTGGGAGCTTTGTTCCGTAAGAAGTATTGTGTGCAATCAGACCAAAGGCCATCTGATCTGCTGTTCTGCCTCGGAGAATAGCCTGTAACAGGTGATCACAGAGGCATAAAATACAAAGCTTGTATGCAGAGGTCTTTCTTTGACACCATTCCAGCAGTCTAGAGACTTTCTGAACTTTCTGGCAGCTCCTTCTGGACCTGGCCTTAATGAATGCACTTAGTCCCTTTCTAAAAATCCTTTTTTACTTTTGGCCTCCAAAGTGTTCTGTGGCAACAAACCCTAAATTCATTGCATGGTGCAAAAAAGAACTGTTGTCAGGATGTTTTAATGGTTTTCTTGATGATTTCCTTGAGTGCCTCTAATTCTTCCACTGTCAGACACAACGATGACCAACCCTCTTCCTTGTCTCCTTGCCACTTGTGATTTTACAGAGCTCTGCTATATATGCCCCCAGTCTTAACTTTTTTCAAGTTGCAGGTTCACAGTACTCATAGCTACTATGGGATCTGACTGGCACTTCTGTCCTCTTGTTCACTATCCGTTTTCCAGTTCTACTCACTAACAGAGTGGATAAACAGTTTGTTTTTGTCTCTACAGTGTGCAGATTGACATCTCAGTCTGCTTTCTTGCCACTTAAATTACATACTCTGCTGTCATAAGTAAGTCCTCTTGTGATACCTAAAAAAATTAGATCCTAATTTTAAGAAGACACCTGAAAACTAACATGCCTACCTGCCAAAAAAAAAAAAATTAAAAAATCAAACATCAGAAAAACACAGGTTTAGTTTTCTTTCTTTTTGTTTAGAGAAACCATCTGGGTTTTTTGCTGCACAACAAATTCACAGTAAAGGCAATTGATGCACTCCCAACACAGAAGAAGCTGATCCAAAGACTCTTTCAGGTGCTGGGTTGCAGTAGTGATTGTTACACTCAAACAGCTGTCTGTGGTTGATGATAAAATGCAATTCGATTGGTTCACTGATTGATTAATTGCCTTTCCTTGAAGTATATTTAGCTTGACTGGCAAGTAGGTCTGGTTTACTCTATTTACCCTGCAGAATTTCTTGAGACACTAGAACACCAAAGGTATTGTGCCCTCTGTTAAACATATCTTCACTCAGTGGGTTGAATGCATGCTACTCTATATAATCTATATAGCCTTCTGGAAACAAGCTGTTGTTTTACAGCTTGATCTGTCGGCTCATATTATGAGCAGTGTTTCATAAAATTGTTCCTGGTAATGGGGGAAAAAAAGAGGTGTTGGAAATGACACCACCACTTGGACGGAGAAGTAACTTGATAGCTGAGTTATCGTGTTGACTTCATGTGTGTAGCTCCTGTGCCAAAAGCTACTTGCTGTGTTTATAGGAATGTCAAAAGTAGTTTGATTTTGCCATACTTTGGTTACTCTCCAGACACTTGGGAGACTTTTTTTTTCTCTCTTTATATTTATTTCACCTTGTTGGCAAAGATCACATATAAATTTATTAGGCTGATGTTTTTCCACTTTTTGTTCTGATAAGAACAGTGACATCTGGTGCTTCCTTGTCCTCCCAGGTTTTAAAATATTTATTTTTTTACTTGTGCAATAGATTAATTAACTAATTAGCACTGTGTTGATATATATGGTCAGGTTTTCCAGGAAGTCCTTTATCTCCTTGTTGTTTCATCTTGGGTGTAGTGACTTCACAAATGGTCCAAGAGGCTGATTTCACTTGCTCTTCCTTTCCTTCTGTGCTTACACATTAATGTGCTTTACTTTCTCTTTCCTATGGTGGATGTCAGAGCTCTTTTCTTTAACCTCGTCAACTAACAGGATCTCCATTCCAGAAAAAGTCTCTCATCTTTGTTGCCACACCAGTTCCTGAAATGTGATGTTCACTTGTTTTCAAATTCTTTCTGTGGAAGTCAGTCTCATGCCTAGACTCCAGGGGCTAGTAGAATTCCTTAGTCCTATCACACACTGCTTAATTACTTAATTTGAGAGAACAAACTTGCTTTTTTGCATGATATAAATCTGCCCCTTAAACTCAGCGTGACTCTGAGGATGCACACAGCCTTGTTGATCCAGAGTGGAGGTTTCAGGCTCTGGTGGAACTAGTTCTTCCCTGAAGATAAAATCAGCTGAACTTGAGCTATTTACGTGTTCCTATGGCACCAGAAGTGAGTCTGGCTGAGGTGACCACATTTATTTTGACTAGTTTTTGCTAATTGTAGTTCTTGATCAGTGCTAGAAACCTGAGGCTGTGACCTGTAAAATTAACCTCCCTTGCTCTCCAGATAAAATGTGGTTGATGGTGCTGGGGGTCAGAGGAGCAAAGAGCAGTTCTTGGGAATTATGTTGGAAGTCTGCTGGCAGAGGTTGAAGATACAGCAGTCTTCAAATAAGCTGTCATTTGGTCCTTGCCCAAAATGGCCCCTCTTGTAGTCAAGTCACCAACCTCCCGAGGGGGTGGGAAAGATGGTAGACAGTTGTTCTGTTGCTACTCAAAAGAGCCAGATTAGCTCTCTTTGGCATCTGTATCCTGACCCTGCACATCCCAAGAGGCTGCCTGTCCTCTGGATGGCTTTCCCTCTTTGGCTGACCGGGGTGGTGCACCATGGGGCCTACAGCTGAGGTCCTGGTTTTGGACAGAAAGTAACAGAGCTGGGGCTCACAGAGCTCCTTCTGGCCTCTCTCTCTGGCTCAGAAGGAGCCTCTTGGCTGAATGTGTGCCTTCTGTGTTTCTTTTGGTATGCATTTGTATATTGATTGTATATGTGTCCAGTTAATGATGCTGGAGACCTTTTCTAAGTCAAACAAATAAACTCTTTACTGTGTTACGTTTAGATACTGTGTTCATGGGTGTCACTTGTAATTTCTCTCCTACGGTTCCTGGATTGGGGGGATTTTTCTTGTTTATTTGTCAAGAACCTGTACTGTCTGGATTAGAGCAGGTTTCTGTGTAATAGGTCTTTGGTCAGTGTTTGGTGGTACTTGTTAAAAGAAATGCGGGCAGCTAAATTCTCCACAGGTACAGTGTTCTGTGGCTTTGAGTACCTTAGGAGAGACTGATTCATTCTTGCTTTCTTGCTGCTGAAATAGGCTGCAGCAGATGTCCACTGTAGTTTTTCTTTTTTTCCTTTTTTTTTGTTTTCCATTTTTAATTTTTTTTCTTTTTTATTACTCTGCAGCTGAAGTGTATCTTGCTGCAGCTATAAATGCATCTGACAAAGTGCCACCTCGGTTTCCCTTTCCATCTTTCTTATATAATTTGTACCCATCAGCAATGACATTTAATTTATGAAACTGAGTCCCTGTGCTACATTTCAGTTTTACCTGGTACAATGTAATCCTTGACATTTAAGTAACTCACAAGCTCTTGTTTCCCATGCTCTCTTTGTTTGTGTGTATAAAAGTCTGTTTTAAAATTCCTGACCATGTTTCAGAATAAATCCAGCCTCTATTTTGCTTTTGGGCATTAGGGTACATAAAAAAGTATTTGCAATAAACAAAATCTTCATCTTTCAGTGTTTTCAATCCATATAGCTTTCAGTGTTTTCAATCCATATAGCNAGCAGTTGCATTTGTACTGTTTAAGAGGAGTCTGTCTAATCCAAGCTTGTTCCAGTATCTCAAGGCTCTGTGGATCCTGAGCTTCTTTCTTTATGGCATTAGCACCACCATCACTTTGTGCCATTCCTTTTTCTGCACTTGTTTTAGGGAGGTTCTCCAAGAAAGATAAGATTGTCCTCCCCCTCATTTCACTGCTACTTGAATATTACACTTTTGGTTCTTGACACTTTTGTCTGTGCTCTTGCAAAATCAGGGAGCAGTCCAGGACTGAATGACCTCTTTGTGTCCCTAGACCTTACATCCCCTGTCCTTAGCCTGCTGAAGAAATGCAAATTTGGAAATCCTCATTAGTACATAAGGCTTAGGGAAAAGCACAGTCAGTGACTGTAGGAACCATCTTGGAAGAGAAACCTATGGATGCAGATGAAATGGTAAAGCCTTTATGCATGAAGTAAGGCCGGCACATGCTTACCTAACTTTGCACAACACGTATTTCTCATCTTTCTCGCAAGTCTGGGCATGTGTGCTTGGGGAGTTAGGCTACAGAAAACCACAGCATAACATACAGCACCCAGCATCCAAATGTGGGCAAATTTGCAGTGCTTTTCAGCAAGATAAGGAAGTAAGAGAGTAGGTGGAAGTGTCTGCACAAGAACTTAGGGGCACAGTAGCTGGTGTATCCTAAACTCAATCACATAATATGTTAATGTCTCGAGTTTTGGAGATGTTTCTAATTCTACTCCTTTCTCCCTTTTCAGCCTGCCTGTCTGCAGTATCAACTTCTGCCTTTCATCTGACTTGTCAGGTTTTATTTTCTTTTTCTAAAACATTAGAAACGTCACTGGTAGGAGAACTGTAGGCATAAAACAGCCCTCCTGCTTGCCTCGGGTAGAAGGCAGCAACTTCTAGATGACAGGGAGTGCTGAAAGCAATGATTTTATAAACACTGGACTATTTTTTTATAGATGCTGAAATTTCACTGGACATGTGAAATTGCATATAACAAGGAAAACGCAACCAAAAAAATTTGTGCAGAAAGCATAGAGGCAAAATACAACATTTGCATAATGAGGATTGTGGCTATTACAGAGAGCTTGCAACCTAGAACATAAAAATGAGAGCTGATTTTAATGCACTTACAGAGGCATAGGGAAGGATTGGGGAGGTCAGGTTAAGGATATTTCCATTTGTGAGTATTGACTCTATTCAAGGGGGCATTTGTCTTTTTACTTTAAATAAAGCAAAAGAGCTTCTGAGTTGTGAATTTCCAACATGTGAAAAAAAGTGTGTTGCACCAGTGGGCTGGGGACTGATCAGCATTTTGCATGGGCTTGGGGGTGGATTTGGCACATGCCTGCTGTGTGTTGAATGAACACCCATATTTCTTCAGCTATTTGATTTACCAGACTGGAGTGGCTTTTCTAGCAAGGATGCTGCTCTCTGCAATCAGACCAACAGCCAATTGATTGCAGGATGCAGCACTAATATCAAGATGCTCCAGTCTTTCTCCTGTGATACTTCTATTTAAAAGTGCCCAAAGCTGTACTCCCAGCCCAAGGGGCAAGACATCTGAGCTAAATGTACGTGAGAACATGGGGTGACAATGGAATAGCAACACTTCTGTGAGATCTGCTGGAACACCTTGGTTTATGCTTCCCCTGAGCTGCCTACAGATTCATGGCAGCATGGGGAATGGCGAAAAGACCCGAGTGCACAGGAGGGCAAGCTGTGTGCTCCAGAGCTGGATCCTTCACCAAGCATCAGAAACAAAGGCTACGTCTTGCACGCCACCAGGGTGTGTGGAATAGGAATGTCAGGTGTCTGTGTCAGCAGACAGGTCTGGGATTTTACACACTTGGGATTGTGAGGAATATAAATGTTCTAGCTGAGGGTTTATGTAGGCAGACCCTTGTGTCTGGAGGTTCCCCGAGGATGCAGGAAAAGGTAAGTGTTGCTGCTTGGTTATAAAGGGCAGAACTACACTTGCCCCTACTTACATTGTTTGGTGGGTGTTGTGCTTAAGAAACACAACACAGTAGGGGCTATCTTGTTGTTGTTATGCTCTGGCTTTTCTGAAGCTTCACTACTAGAGGAAAGGATAAGGACCTTCCAGGTACCTGGAATGTAACTCTTTTGGAAGGGATGCTTCCACAAAGAAAGATTGTTTAAAAGAAAAAGCTAGTTCCCTGAGAAGTTACAATATTTTTGGTGAAACTGTGTTAAATCTTAACATGTAGGTGCTAGACAACCTTGGGAAAAGGGCATTTACTTAAAGTGTTTGAAAAGAAAAGCTATTTAAACTTTGAAGGAGCTATTTGTTTTATTGTTGCAATATTTATGATCCGTTCTTTATAGGTCATGCAACCATTTCCTTAGTTCTCCTTAATCTCCTACCAGAAAATCTTTCACTTGGCTGGCAGCCCCCTTGGCTGAGCACTTGCACCACAGAAACAGAAAATAGCAAGTCTAAACAAAGCGTGGTCATCTATAGCTGCCTTGCTAAGTGCACAACACATCTGCAGGAGGACACATTGCTTTGATTTAGCATGGCCATTAGTGATATTTTGCCACTGAAAGGAAAAAAATATCTCTGTTTAGTATCCTGAGGTATAACAGCAGTAATCATAGGCATTAGAAATTGAAAAGGTCACTAGGTCATTTGGTCCATTGCCTATGTGCAATGCAAGGCAACTCACCTATATAACTTTTCTAGGACTTGGTAAATTATGCTGCCATTCATTTGAGGTTCTCCTTCACAGTCTAACAAATCTCATAGGAAGGAAGTTAAAAAATAACTTTTTGGAGAGCTACAGGAGGCAGATATTCTGACAGGCATTGCACTGAAATAATGACCTGTCTCCTGGTTTATCAAAGCACCTGCCATTGCCCTTTCACAATGAGGACATTGTAATATATTCACTTCCTTTGTTCTGTATTTATGAATGCAGCATTTCAACAAATCAAAGTTTTCTGGAAGGAAAAGTTGGGACAATCTCTACTGGCTTCTCACCAATTTCCATACCATGTTTAAAGATGTTGATTCAGCTATAGAGCTAAAGTTATGCTTCTGCAAAACCAGAGTAATTTCCCTGCATTCAATGGGGTTATGCTGGATTTAAACTGGAGTTACTGACAGCCCAGTGTGACCAACAGCTTCCTCTTTGCATCCAAGGAGACAGACTCCCAAGAACAAAGAGAGAGACAGACAAGCACAGGCGCCAGCTACAGATGCTGCACCCTGCAGCCAAAATGAGGGTGTTGTTCCGGGCAGGTTCCATCTTGTTTCAAGATCTTCCGCGTAAGTAGTGCTTGGTATAAGTAATTGGGAATTTATCCATGCACAGCAGTGTTGTTAACATGAGGACACCCTTGGAAATGCTGTAGGGTGTTTGCATTGAATATTGCTGCAAAAGAAAGTCTTCTGGAAGAATTGGGCTCCTTCAATAAACACAGTCTCCCTGTCTTCTTGAACACCTCTCTGGTCTGGAATATCTTGGAAAAGCGGCTTAAATCTGTATTTGCCACGCTCTTTGAGCATTAGCACTACCCTGTGGAAACAGGACCATAGGTTTTAACAGATACCAGGTCTGGATTAGGCTCTATAAAATCCTCAGAGACAATAAGGAATCGAGCAGCAGAAATCAAGTGTGGTCCAAGCAGAGGACCGAGCAGACTAGAACTGGGCTGCCAAGGGCTCTTGAGAGGGAACACACTTTCTTTTTGGCAAGGTTCTTGAATCCAGAACAGCAGTCATAAAAGAGAGGACATTTTGCTCTCTTTCAGGACATTTTACTCTTTTTTTTTTCAGGAAAAAAAAAAAGAAACCAAGCCTCAACATAATGTTTATTTTCCTCTACCAGTCCAAGAGTCTCTTTAGGGCAGAACTAGGAGAAAAGCCCTGGCTCTTTCTGAAATGAGAAAGAGAGAACCTGGTGTTTTTAGAAGGGCCATTTGTGCTTGATGAAATTTTGATTGTCTTTCCTTCCTCATGCAAAAAGCAAATAGCACAGTGGACCCAAATACTGTTGTAGCTCCTGAGCAAATGGGTCTTCTTTCGGCAGTGGTGCCTGCACACAGTTTTGGAATGTCTCCATAAAGATCATCTCCCAGTACCGAGAGGTCTTGTGATTGTTCCAGGTGTGGTCCTGAGGGCTTTGCCCACACAGCCCCACCTGGATCTCCCAGCAGCTGATCCCGTGGCAGCCACAGGGAAGCTGCTGGCAGATTTCCATTGAGGAGGTGACACAGCAAGCCGGGCTCACAAACCTGGGTTGACTTTGCTGCTAACTGTTGCAGAAGCAGAGCTGGGACACTGAGTGAGTCATGGGGTTTGCGAGTAATCAGGTTTGAGTAGTAAAGAAGAAAGAGCTTGGCTCACCCAGCGTGGCTGCTCTTTGTTCCCAAGCTGCTGGAGGCAAAGTCATGGGAACAGCTCCTGCCGCCTTCCTCAGGGCTCACACCACCTCACAGGGTGTCCCTGGGCCACTTTCCCTCACAGCTCTTCCTGCTGGCACTCGCAGCCCGCTGCTGTCGCCATGTCCCTTGTGTCTCCTCAGCCCTCTCGGCAGGGCCTTGGCCAGAGCCGTGCGAGGCCAGGATGTGCGCGCTCTTCTGCGAGCAGCGCTGGCCCACGATCCAAGAAACCTCCCAAAGAGCTTCCCCACGATTTTCCCACTGTTGTCTTCATTCTGCCTTGCACTGAGATTTTCAGTAACCACATTTTTAAACCAATCTCAGTTTTATGATGTCTTTCAGCTGTTTTTTTCCCCTCTTTCTTACTGATGATGTTCCCTTCCAGAATTATTCTCACTTTCTGCCTTGGGTCCTGTCACCCTGGACTGTGGCCCCTTTGCAAGTACCAGTGAGCTGTCCATTTAAAATTCATATGTGTGGGGTTTCTGGTGAGTGTTTTTTTGTTGTTTGGTTTTTATAAAAATATAACTATATACTTCTCCATGAAACACCGGTTTTGGAAACTTTGGGAAGGAAGCCCGTGAAGGGGGAATAATGCAACCACATTCCAGCGTGCATGAAAGTACAAATAGTCATATTGTATCTTTAAATTCCTAATCAAAACTGATAGCAACTTTTGTGGTTTGTTTTTTTGGCTTTTTTTCTTTTTCACCTGAGCTGCCTGGAGGAGGCACGATTTCCCACACAGTAGAGAAGGAAACTTATTTTTCCCCTCAGGTTTTCTGCCCTGCATTCTGCACACTCCATCGCCTCACCCCACAGTAACTCCTCAGTCTGCTCCCTGTTCTGCTGGTCCCATCCTTGTTTCCTCATCTGTTTTTCTGGCAGAGCATTACTCCTGCTCACTGTCTGTGTCCAGCTCACTAGAGCAAAGAAAGGCAGATGCTGTGCTGATGGTATTGCTTTCAGTGCTGCTGACAGGTGCAGACAGCACTGCGCTTTTCTACTACGGCCAGTTTCACTTCCAGACTAAGGAGAAATGGCAGCCATTCTGCTTGCTTTGATCTCATTAATAATAAAGGACAACAGGAGCCCTTTTGAATATGAGGAAAAAGCTTGAGTTAAAAAATTAAACAGCATACTCAATTAATTTAGAACCACAGCAAAGCCTTGGAAAGCTGCCATCTTAAATTACTACACAGATACAACTCCCAGAAAATAATAATAATTTAAGAAACAAAAAATAATCACATGCTCTTGCTGTCCTAATAAGAGTTTGCTATAGAAGGACAGGTGGGAGCTTTCCCCAACATCAGTGTTGATCACACATGCGTGCTATTTCCCTTTTGCAAGGGCATATATATCATAGCTCCTGTGGCATAGGGAAGGAACTGGCAGAAATGTGCCTTGTCCTCTTTTTTTTTCAAGACCTGATTTTTCTGTTGGGATGGAGCTGGGTGACATAAATTGGTACATAAATGAGTACTACACATGAAACTGCCTAACTTGGGAGAAATTGAAACACCAAGGTAGATCTGAACCTTGGAGATTAAAGGAAGAAAGTGCCTGTAGCAGTTACCTCACATCTAGCTGTAAAATTCTAATGCTGTCCTGATGATGACAGTGGACCTGTAACAATAAAATGCTATAATTGCTTTCACCTACCTATACCTTAGTTTCCATTTGGATTCAACTAAAGGTGACTCCAAACAGTTTTGCACTGCAGTAGGGCTGCTACTGGTGTTGAGTATCATAGCTCCAACCAAGCTGGTGGAATGGGAACGTTGAAACTTAATTAAAATCTTGTCTGAAGAGCTGCATGGCTTCTAGCCTCAGCATAACTGCTTGCTGATAACTCCTATATGCATGCTGGTTCATTTTCAGGACTAAACATAGTGAAAAAAAATGGCAAAAAGAGACTGCATAAAAGACTACAATATTTTTCAAAATATTTTCCTAATTGTCTTTTTTCATTAAGAAACCTCTACATGCTAGCATTGTTTTGCTGAAAATAGCTATATTTAAAATAACTTCAAATAATGTTAATGAAGCATTGTTTTAATTTTGCCTCCAGGAAAAACAAAACGAAGAAGTATTATAAATTATTCTCTATTTAAAACCACTGCTGTCATATTAGCAATTTTTTCCCTTTAGCTGTGGGCTGACAAAATTCTTTCTCCCTTTTCCTTCCAACAATATTATTTGAGCATGACAGCACAACAAATTGAAACTTCTGCTAAGCACTTTGCCCAAGACATGCATAAACTGCTCTTGTTTCTATTGCAACTACATGTCTTTCCTGGGTATGACACATAAAAATAGGTAATGTCAAAATAAGCCTGCTATATTAAGAACAGTTATAGATGTGGAGGTGTCTGACTGGGACTTAAAGATCAGGTCCTGAGCACTAACAGTCATTAAAGATATTTTTACAGTTTTTTGTAAAGCAGGAATGTTAGCACTAATCACGTGACCAACATACAAATTTGAAAATTACATCTGACATCTCCCTAATTTCCTCTTGCTGTTTAATTTAATTCTAGTATTCATTGCTTTCTTTTTCCTTAAATTGCTCTTTTGTGTTTCTTCTTCACTGTTATGGGTGGCATAGAAAGGAAAAAATAATTGTGTTGAAATCTGCTCTTCTCTATTTTAAATACAAGTTACTTTTTTCTATCCCCATTTTTACAGCTCACAGAATTATGAAGTATTACTTTCTCTCTCTCGCTTGGTCCCTGAAAAGTTCCAAGAAGGATGCACAAGAATGGCTGAGAAAAGTTCTCACCACTCAATTGAAGGAAATAGGAAATGCTGAATCCTTAGCAGGTGTCTCTGCTGAAAGTAATTATTAGGATAAATAATTTTAAATAAGGATAATTGGTATTTAAATAGGATCAAAATCTTTGTAAATATTTATGTTTTATTTCCCTTGTATATTGCTGCCATATGCCTGCTGAAACTTCCCTGAAGTCTTCTAGGAAAAGCATGGATTAAAAAGCAGCTTCCAGGGGAGAGACGCAAGTAAGAAAACAATCTAATCAGCCAGTGTTTATATATAACAAGAGAACATTAATTCTTTAATTACTTTTTTATGAATCACCTTTTAAACGTCAATCTTCTTTTCCAGTGCCGCCTGCGTTTAAGACACAGATAAAGTACAGCATTATATCATATGTTTCACATGAAAACACTTAAACACAGAGCACCATAAACAGCATCAGCACACAGTTGAGTGGCTTTCCAAAAAGTAACCTTTCTCTTAATGACTGTGCAGGTAAGTAGTCAGTTCATTTCTATGTTCACGAGACAGCTGCTGCTTGGGGTGTCTGAAGCAGAAAAAAGGCAGGGTTAGCAAGGACCTTTTTTTTAAAATATCAGTAGTTTTTAGTGACTGACTATCCAGAGTTAATTCAGGGACATTGCTTTAAAAACCTAGCAAGCCTATAAAAAATCATGTCACGGCACTTTTGGAAATAATAAACCAGTGTCAGACCTCAAAAACCCTGACTCCAAATTCCAAATATCAAAGCTGTTTCTAAATTCGTCCTCTCTCATTCCTGCATTCAGAATTGTCCCAAGCTGGCAGCACTCTCTGTTTGTTTACTGAAGTCCCTTCATGCAGGCTTTTTCTAGAATGTATCCCTGTCAGACACAGTATTTTTAACAAGTAAGCTTAATTTTAAAAAAGAAGAGGTCATGTGTTTTCATAACGTTAAGAGTGAAAAGGCTGTGGAATTGACCCCAACACTGAAGTCTGTCTCTCTGGCTTCAATCTGTGTGAGGTTTGATACTTGGGATGTCTGCAGGCAGGGTCCCAGCCTGTTTCTGGAAGAGCCAAAGGGCACACTCGTATTGCAACAAGACCATTCCCCAAAGCTATAATGGTTTTTCACATCACTTCACTATCAGAGGAGAAACCTCCACCCCAGAGAAATCCAACCTATCCCAGCACCTGGAAAGGCACCATCAGTGGTAGTGTAATACTGACATCCAGTGGATGAAAAAATGCAATGTCACTGTCCAACTTGGTCCCATTTTTGGATAGGATTGGCAGTGGGGGATTTATGAAAAAACCAGGAAGAACTATTTGGTTCCTAAGTGTTTGGACTTTGAGAACCAGAAACTAGTCTGGGAGCTGTGATTCCTTCCAAATCCACAGGTGAACCTGGGTGGGAACTCCTGAGTCATCCATTACAACTTCGGACAAACCAACAAAATCTGCTTGCTTTCTACAGTTCACATTTGTTTTGCAGTGTGAAACTACAGGGACAATGGAGAGTGGTATTTTTGCTCCTCTGAAATGGAAATATCTGGTTCCTTAGGCTTATGCAAAATAAATCATATTTCTTCATCTGCTACAAGCACACCAAAACCCTAGGAGCAAAACAGGAAGGAACACTCACAAAAGAACACCAATAAGGAGAAAGAGAATTTAAAGAGGGCAATTATTTTATTATTTTTGTACTCATGGCCAAGACCAGGTCAGCATCTTGGACACATCCATCCCTTCCAAAGTTTGCAGCCTGTAGTCTTGATGTATTAGTGATTTCTACTTACAACATGAAAAATACATGTGGATATGGACAGGATACAGACAGTTCCCACACGCTGAATAAACAATGAGGAAGAGAGGCAAAGTGCATCCAGAAGTTCTACTACTAATTGTATTGATTTATACAGAGCCTTTTGTATTCCTTACAGCACTACAGTAACAAATATGGACATATCTAGTATGAAGTCTTATTGATATTAATGGAGCTCTTTCCCCACCAATCAATGTAAAAATCAATTACCATTACTGAATGGAGAAGCCATCAAAAGATTCACTGCTTGCGTAGCCTGAGTTTGAATGGATCTTGTCTGCTGTCTGTGCCACCAGCACCCGCGGCTTTGCTGTGCTGGCAGCTGTCCCTCCTGCTGGTGACCAACCTGTGAAGGCTCCGTGGCTCCTCCAAGACAGAGCATGTTTCCACCGAACCCCCACAGACCTGTTCACTAACGGGACAGACACATCACATCTCTAGAGTGCTCCCTTCAGCACCAAAACTTCAGCTGCTCCACCGCTCTGCTGATCAGGTTGTAACAGGATTCTCCGGAGGAGATCAAATGGAAACATTGCACTGGCATGCAGCCCTGGGTGAGGTCCGATAGTGACACTTATCAATGGCACACCCGCCTTCAAATATACTGGAGAGTAAGGAAAATGAGAACGAGCACAGAAATTAGGTACAAGGCAAGGATAACCTCTTGTTCCCAGTTTATCCTCATGTGCTTATGTTATCCATGTATTCCCCATGGTGTTTTCTCTGTCAGTTTTGGAGACTTAATTGCTCCTCTGGCCCTGCTCTGCTAATTCTTTGTGCCATGCAGCTCCTGCTCACACATCTCCCATTTTTGTCCTTCTCTTCCTGAAATCCAGCAGTGCTGGCCCATACCGGCTCTGCACACGCTTCCAGCCCAAGGCTGCTGCAGCTCCTCCCGGGCTTCACGCCACCCCCCAGGAAAGCGGCCCCCGGCCCGCTCCTGCCTCAGCCTCCCCCTGACCACCCCCGCAGCCCTGCCTCTGGCTCGGCCCACTCCACCGCTAATGCAGATCAGCGTGTATTTGTAACGATTACATTTAGGAACGACGCTGTGGTCACCGTAAATCCCTTTTCCACAAGTTTTCCCGGCCGCGGGCCCCGTCACGTGCACGGCTGCCCGGGCCACGTGGGGCGCGGCGGGCACGCGCCACCGCCCCGCCCACTCTCCTCCCTCCCCGGAGATTGACAGTGAAACCAACCAATCAAAGACACGTCCCCTGCCTTTCCCCACCCCCGGCCTACCGTTGCTGTGTCATCCGGCAGGTGACATCGGCGGGCGGCCGCCGGTTGGCTGAGCGAGCGTCGGCTTC
>VZTX01011155.1:0-48782 GCA_013400915.1 Pardalotus punctatus
CCGGCACCGGGACCAGAACCGGGGCTGCGCCGAGCGGGGCTGCTCCTCCTGCTCGCTGGGACCGGCACCGGGATCGCCCCGCTGCGGGTCCCGCCCGCCCGGAGCCGCCGCTCGGGAGAACAAGGGACCCCACGGTGGGCGGGCGGCTCCGCATCCTCTTCCCCGGCCAAGCGGCCCCCGGTGAGGTGCGGTGTGTGCGGAGCGGAGCGGAGCGGGCGGCGCCATGCGGAGCGGAGCGGTGCGTGCGGTGCAGTGCAGCGCATTGTGTGCGCTGGGATGCGGTGGGTGCGGTGCCGCCCGGGTGTGCGGCTGCCCCTGGTCCCGGAGTTCGTAACTCCCTAAGTCAGCCCCAGCCCGAGGTTAGGAGGGGCCTGGAGAGGCTTCAGGAATGAGTAAATTAATTACAGACACGGTTTATGTCACATCCGCCGGGAGCACGGAGGGAGCCCGGGGCTGTCGCCTTTTCGGGAGTAGAAAATGGGATTGATGCAACTTCCTGCGGGTTTCGGGAGTCAGAGCCGGTGTTAGCGTGGTGGTTTGCCCCAGAACGTCCCTCTGGGATTTACAGCTGGACACTGAGACCGGCTGACATGTCCGTCCTTGCGCTTCTCCGCAGAGGTGCTGCTGTACTCGGGAGCCCCGTGCCATGATCACATCCTGCACAGTCTGGGATCTGGGATCCGGGCCCTCCGCCCGAGCCGCCTGGAAGACGAAGGACCTTGCCCCAGACGGTGAGTTCAGTGTGGTGGCTTGTCCTTGCCCCTTCGGGCTCAGCCTGCCACGCTCACGCCCTGCTCACTGGGGAAGGAGAGGCTGGGAACAGGCCAGCCTGCATTTTTCACATTTCTTTCCGGATGAAGGTCAAGATTTGAGAAACGGGGACTTGCAAGCAGACACAAAGCTCTGGGCAGCCAGCTGGTGAGAAGAGAGGGCTGCCTTCATCTCCCCCCAGGCCCTTCGGAGCGGGAAACTTAGGGAGAGAGGTTAAAATTTAACACTTGAGAAAGAAAACAGAGTGATCAGCATGGCAGGGTGAATGTGGGGCCTTTGCCTCTTCCCAGCCTTGGCTCCTTGGAAGGGCTCCTGATCCCTCCCTGGTGCATGGACCCCATGGGTGAGTTTAGTCGGAGTTTCCCTTCGCGGAGGCTGAGCTGCTTTACAGGCAGGCGGGCGGCTGCTTGCCCCAACCTGCAGCCACTTGCTGGGAAACAGCCCTTCCCACATCCCTCATCAGTGGTGCTGGATGGGTTTTGGCAAAGGGGGAGGCTGAATCCCCCTATTTGGGCTTTTTTTGCTCTTGGCTTCAGCATTTGCCATCCCTCTATGCTGGCAGCGTCTTCTCCGGGTATTGCTTCTTCTCTGGCGCTCGGGCCAGTCCAGCCAAATGCTGGTTGGCATCAAAGCCTCCAAAACCAGGGTTTTTCAGTGCTTCCTCTGCCCAACGGCTGCCGCTGCCTGTGTGCCAGGATGGGGAACTCATCTCCTGTTATCTGGGCATTCCCCAGTGCTTTGGAAACGCTCAATTTTCACAGCGCACGCGAAATGTTATGGATAATTAGAGCTGGGAAGAAGTCCAGAGTGGTGGACTAACTTCATCAGGGCACATCTCCCTCCAGACATTGCTTCCACCTCTGGCCCAAATTTCCTCCGGATGGTTTTAGAGGAAAAAAGCTGCATTATTGACGTTTGATCTGTGAATGATTGATTTTTTTCCCTGCCAGCTGGAGAAGAGATTTGGCCACCCTCAATGGTGGCAGCGCTTGTGGCAGACAGGTGGGGGTGGCACAGGGTCTCTGAGCAGTGGGATGTAGCCTTCACCAGCTGCTTTTCCTGTACCAGAGGAGGACACAGCCATGGGAGAAGGCTCCTTGAGTTGCTGTTTTCCTTCTGTGCGGCTCAGCAGGGCAGAGAACTGCTGCCCTGGCTGCTTTCAGGTTTGGCTGCCTTACAAATGAAGGAAGTATTTGGGGGCAGTGGAGGGAGGTGACGCCGTCAAGGTCCGTCCGTCTGGTTTCGGTGATGCAAGCTGGCTTTGGCAGCTTTTCTGAGATAGGATCGCAGGAAGTGGAGCAGCTTGGCAAGGGGTAGAGCTGGGATGTCCCTGGTGGGGGGACAGATCTGGTCCTGCAGAAGCCAGATGGACGCTACACCCTGAATGCTCTTTACTAGTCACTGGCAACCAGTCTCCACCCCCCGGAGGGCTAATTTTTATAATGAACATAATTAACATTTTTAATAAAAGTCATGCACTGTCTCTGCCACACCGGTGCGGTGGCAGCAGCAGGAAGGAGGGGGTGGGTTTGCTGAGGTAGCCAAAGGCTGTGTCCATCCTGGTCTCCCAGGTGGATCCAGTGATGCTCTTTGCTCCATCTCAGGCTGTGGGCAGGACAGGCTCGGTGCTGGGAGTGGAGCGGGCACCTCTTCCCAGGTTCCTCTGCTGCCACCACTGCTTCACCATAAAATCGTCAGTGTGAGCTGGCCGGACACCGCAAACCCCCGTGGGCTCTGCCGGGCTCTCCAGGTGAGGAGCGTCGAGCCAGCCATGGCTTGGGTGGAGAGGGTGGTTTTGGGTGGTGGAGAGGATGCCCTGCACCCGTCTGGGCCCTCCAGATGAGAGCCAACTGGTTCCCTCCCTCACCACTACCAGTTTCTGCCTGGACCCCAGCAGTGAGTGCCTCGAGCAGAGCTGGGTGGGGAGAGAAAAGCATCTCTGGGGAGTCAGAAGGCATCAAAAATGGAAAACAGTGTTCACAACAGAATAGCATTTTCTGGGTCACTTCTGGGTCATGTTGGCAGGAGAGCTCAAGGCAGAAGTGTGATAAGGAAATGGAGTGAGTGCTGTGAGGTGGTGTTTGCCAGTGGCATGGAGGAGGTGGAAGGATTCCATGGTCAGGAACAGTGTCAGGACATCATGTACTGGTGTAGCTGCCACTCATTCATTCCAGGCTTCAGGCAAATCATTCAAATTCTCCTTCTTTGAAAAGAAAGAAAATACCTTCTTATCACACACCAGCCTCGATGAATTCCCTTCGGCAAAACCCTCCCGGAGCCTCAGATGTAGAGGCACCGCAGACACGCGGCTTCTCCAGGAGGATGCTGCCGCCGCCTCCTTCCAAATTACTCTCAAATTACTGGCATATACTGAATATTTGCCCCTCTGCAGGGTGAGAGGGGTTTCCCCATAATTGCTGACCCTTGGGGTGATGTCACAGGCTCTGAGATAAGATTTCAGAGAGAAAAGGCATTCTTGAGCAGGATGAGCTTGGCCGATCATCATGTTTTATAGCAGCCTTATGAAAGCTCCTTCCAGTTTTCTCCTGATTGTTTTGGAGCTGGGCTTCATTCCACAGGGCATGAGCCATGTCTGCAAGTCAGAGTCCCTTTAAGGCCATAGAGAGAAAAATAGGAAATATTCAGTATAACTGTGTGGCCAAGCTGAAGGATGTTGTTTGTGGGCAGAACTAAGAACATGATAAGTTCATTGTGGCAGCTTCCCAAGGCAGAACTCCCTGGGAGGGAGGGTTTCCCCAGTCTTTGCTGTTCTGTCTTCTGTGCCTCCCTCCCTGCTAACTCCTCCTGGCCAGTCCAGTGAAGAGCCCGCTGCTGGCAGCATGTCCAGCACAATGTGGGCGGTCACTGTGTCTCAGCTCTCCAACCTGTTTCTCCTGACTGACACAGGCCCTGCGGGACACAACGTGCAAGCGGCAGGAGGAGACCCGGCACCGGGCCCCGACACTGGCCACGGAGGAGCTGCCGGCATGCCCCTGTGAGCCGGCAGCTGCCGCAGCGGGACAGGCAGCCTCCACCATGAACCTGGAGAAAACAGGTAAGGGGAGAGCAGGGATGCAGTGTTGGGTGTTCAGGAGGAGGGATGGGATAGGACGGGATGAGGGCTTGGTACCTGCCAGTGGGTATGAAGGGAAACCTCTCCTCTTTGGGGTGCACATGGATGTGTGGCTGCACTCTCTGCGGGGAACAGGTCACAGTAGAAATCCAACACCAGCCAGCTGCTGGCTGGTGACAGGGGCTGATGAATTATTGAGCTGGATGAACAGAGCAGGTGAGCTCCGATGAACCCACTGCTGTTTCCTCCTTCTTAAGGAAAATGTAGCGTGTGTGGAAACGCTTGCAGCATGCGTGGCTGTGCCAGAGTGGGGAAATCCCGTGGTTTCCTGTCTTTGTCAGTCAGGATTGAATTGTGTGAGCTTGTCAGGGCACATCTTGGGAGCTGCTCCTGGCATGGTCCCCAGTTGCATCCCAGAGCAGCTCCCAGTGCAGGGTGGTAGCTGGGAGGGGGCAGGGATGCAGGAGGAAGGGGGTCTGCATGGCAATGGTAACAGGGCAGAGCCAAGGAACAGGTGTCTTTCCAAATGGCTTTCAGAGCATTTTGGAAATCAGGAGGGTCACTGTGCCCTGCCTGCCATACTCTGACCCCGCATCACCACCAGCACATCTGCCAGGAGATGTAACACAGGGCTGGTTGCATCTCCTCTCCCACGGATGCTGTGGCAGTAAGAAGGTGCTGGAGTGTGGAGGAAGGCATGATCTGTGGGGGATTTTCCTACCTGGTAGTTTGACTTGCAGCTAAGTGTTGCCGCTCTGGACCTGGCTCTGCCTTGAGTCCCAGCCCAGGATGAGTGTGAATGATGTGTGCAGACATGCAGTGTGTCCACAGGAGCCTGGTGCTTCCTGTAATTTTGTTTTATCCCTGCACACTGCCCAAGGGGTGAAAGTTGGCATTCCTGTCAGCATTGGAGATTTCAGGGTCCGTTTTGTGAGTGTTGATTTTAAAGAGAAGACCACAGTCCCCTGCCTGAGCTGGGCTGAGCTTTCAGCATGGAAAGAAAGAAGAGCCAGCACCTGACAGTGCTCTTTTGGGGTATCCAGCCCATGGCAGGAAGACAAAACCTGGTGATCGCTTCTGCAGCCACTGCTGGATAAGTCCCATGGCATACAGTCAGCAGCAGAGCTGTGGTTTGGTCCCAGCATTTCACCTCTTTGCATGTTCTGCTGCCACCTTAACTCTATTTAAAGGTAGAAAGTCTGATTCACAGACAAAAAAGTCTCTCTTTTTGCATTCAGGACATTTCCCATGAAGCAGGCGGCATCTTCCTGCAGGCAGTGCCTGGTGATTCCCAGCACCAGCTCCTGCCTGTGAAACTTCAGGTTTCTGGTGGCAGCAGATGAAATCCACGGCAGGCAGGGAAGGGCGCCGGGCAGCCGGGATCCTGACCATCAGTTCTCCCGCCGCAGTGCCTCATCCCCACATTGGGAATGAGTCACGCCAGCTCATTGCTTCTTGGGAACTACCAGGTCATTTGGTAGGCTCTGATGTACAGCCAGGTTGGCCTCTGTCAGCACTGGTGGCTCTATTAACATGCAGAAAGCAATGTTTAAAATAATACTAGGAAGGTTAGAAAGCCAAATGCACAAGGATTAGGCAATATGGCCATTCAGGGTACCTGTATAATTTTAATTTTGCTTCCATTATGTTTGTGTGTAATGACGCACACTTTAATGACATGATCACACACTGCTTTTCCACTGGCACCTGCTCATTCAGAAGAAAGGATGCCGGGGTGAATCAGCACCGTGCTGAGGGCGGTTGTTATCTGAGCGAGGCAGCAGCATCTTTGTGTGTGCCGGGGCTGGGTCATGGCGCGGTGGCGTGGGCAGGTGTTCTGTGTTGCAGCCTGGGATGCTCTGCTGGCCTCAGCAGATCCCTTTGGCTCTCACCCAGCTGGATCCCACCGTTAGCCAGGCCTGCTCTGCTCAGCACCATGGCACTCGGGATGCACCTCTGACACATCACTGCACTCTGTGGAACTTGTGCAAGTCCGGTTTCCTGCGTTCCCATCTCCATCTCAGCCCTTGGGGACTCTCCATGGCTGGCATTCTGCTCCCCAGCGAGGTGGCCGGATCCTGACCAGCTCCATCTTTGCTCGCTCTGCAGGAGGGAGGCTCTGCAGTGGGAAACGCGCCAGCCTGCCAGCATCCCGGCCCTTCCCGGTGATCCCGGAGGTGATGTCTTCCATGGCACATCTGCAGAAGGAGAAGCTGCGGCTGAAGGAGAAGCTGCTGGGGCTGCAGGAGAAACTCACTGCCCAGGAGAACAATGAGCTCTCCCTCTCACTCCAGCTGCAAGGCCAGGTATGGTGGGTACAGGGTGACACAAGGGGGTCCGTCAGTGTCTCCAGCCTCAGGCTGTGGCTTGACTGGAGCACTGTGGCATGCAGTTAGTGACAACTGCGCTTGGAAGGAGTATAGGATCTCCATCACAGAGCATCTTCTCTGGGTGTTCCTGAGCACCAGCTTTGGCTATGCCTCCCTTGGGATGCTTGCCGTCCCCTAAGTGACACTGCAATAGTGCTGACAAGGGTGTGTGGCTCCATAGACATGGCCAAGAGGGCTTTGGGCATAAGGATGCAGCCCTGCACCAGTCATCCATCTGCCCAGCAAAGAATCAGCTCATTAGACCAACCCAGCAGTTTAATTTTAGTGACTTTCAGCAGGTGGAAAGTGAATCTGAAGGCACTGAGTTGTCTGATGAAGGGACAGGTTTTGGCCACCATGACACCCCCCCCAAAACCATCTCCTGAACCGATGCAGGCACATTGTCAGCACGAGTACTTGGGTCGTCCCAGGGACATGGAAATTTTGGCTGCTCGTAAAGGGATTTGCATGTGGCTGTTGTGGAAGCTGTTGCAGTCAGGTTCTGCTTGTTCCACGGGTGTCAAAAAGGAGGAGGTAATTGTCCTGCATTTGGTTGGCATGCTCTGCATGACACAAGCATGAGCACAGCAGGATCTGGCCCCACACTGGCCAGTTCGGCAGCAAGCACAGCCAGCGCCAGCCGGAGTGGAGAGCTGGCCCAAATTTCCAAAGCTTTGGGATGGCCGGGCCGTGGCTCGAGCCAGATCCAGCTGCCAAGGAGTCCCTGTCACGTCCAGAGAGCAGGATGCAGCTGGAGATGCCCGAGCAGGTAGGGGATGGAGGAATATTGGCATTTTTGGGCGCCACAGCACAGGGAATGGTGGGCAGGCTCCAGCGTGTGTGCCGACTGATTGGGCTGGCGGCTTTCCTGGAACAAGCCACAACTCTTTCCTTCTCAGTACCTCCCCTCTTTTAAAAACACTTTATAAAAATACCTTAATAATCTCCCTCAGTGGATATGGAAATGAGGTTTTCCCACTCAAGTGCTTGGCATTCGCTTGGTCCCCAGCCGGAGAGGGGGAGACCTGCTGTGGAAGGAGGGGAATTCCTCTCCTGGCTGGGAGCAGCTGCCTTCCCCTCCTGTAGCTGGGGAGCTCCCGCCATGCTCCAGCTCCCGGCTGTGCCCCACGGAGCACAGGGCACATGAAGGGGCTGCCCGCCCTGCTGCCATCTCTGCAAGGGCGCGGCTTAATAACTTTCCAGATTAATTACAGCCCCATGTCAGCGCATCTGCATTGGTTATTAATCAGCAGTTCCTAAATTATGGTCCACGGAGGGCCAGTTGCTGGCTGGTTATTGGGATGGGGTAATATCTAGGCACATCCCAGAGAGAGGTTTGGTGGCCCTCTGGAGCCAGGAAACTGGGAGCTGGGCTGGGGTCTGGGGGATGGTGGTCAAGCATGGTGGTCAAGCAATGGACAGAGCAGGTGGGCAAACCCCATGAAAACACAGCCCACGAGACTGCTGGCTTCACCAGGCACTCACTGCTGCTATTTATCCCAATAACTGCAGATTCTGGGAGAGCCTCACTGGTCTCTGCACAAAAAAAGGTTGAGGATTTTTGAAATGCACCTGGTTTTGCAGGGCGGGCAGCCTGGTCCCATGGGATGGGGGTTGATGGGGAGCATCCTCCCTCGGGACTCAGGCGTGTGGCCTTCTTGAAGAGCTCTTGCTCCCTCTTTGTACCAAGATAACTTTCCTAGAAAGAAAAATAGAGAAGGTAGAGCAAAGTTGGTTTGTTTTTTGCCTTCTCCAAAGATTATGCCTTTTTTTTTTAATAATGGTTTCTCCTAGTGCTCAGCATGGACAAATTATACCCATGGTTGAACAAGGTCAAAGCAAAGCTTTCATTAATGCTCATTTTAATCAGCTCGTGTGAATCAGGCACTCAGAGCCAGGTGGAAAATCAAAGCATAACAAAAGTGTGAGCCAGACTGGACGTTGTTGGCCAGGGCGGCACCGCGGGGTCTCCTCCGAGCGCTGCTGGGGTGCCTCCCAGTTAACCCGGTCTGTATTGACAGGTGGAAACTCTGAAGGCAAAGCTCCTGGAGCAGGCACAGGAGATCAACCGGCTGCGCTCGGAGCTGGTGAGCTGCCACTGGGATGGGACTGAGCCACCCTTGCCGCAAGGGACGTTGGAACTCTGGGTCCCCGAGGAGAAAGAGGGAATGTGGGGTGGGCAGAGATGGATTAAAGCTCCCCAGGGTCACAGTTTGGACCATGAGAGCCGAGAGACACTGTGGGACAAAAGCGTGAGATTTTCTGTCCAGTGCAATGTCACACCAGTGTTCCTGGGGCTGTTGCCCTGTGGTGGGAAGTGAAAGCCCTTCTGTGGGCTGGGGCTCCCTGAGGGCAGCAGGAGACTCCTCAGTGCAACAGGCTGAGTGATTCCCAGTGGGGCAGGCAGGGACTCTCTGGGAGTAGCACACTGAGGGCCCCTCCGTACAGTGGGCTGGGATCTATGATGGCAGCAGGCTGGGGCTCCCTGGGGTGCGTGGAGATTCCATGTCCTCTCCCATTTGCTCCCGGCACAGAGCGGCACGGATGTGGAGAAGCACCGCGACCAGCTGGCGGCCGAGAACGAGCGCCTGCGGCAGGAGATGAAGGCATGCGAGGGGGAGCTGCAGGAGCTGCGGCAGCAGCAGCAGCAGGCACCGTGCCAGGACTGCCCCCACCTGCAGGTGAGTCGCCGGTGGTGGCAGTTGTGGTGGCAGGGTCATGGGCAGCTATGAGTGACATGGCCTTGGCTGTCCTGTCCTGTCCTCTGCCAGGAGAACACCAGGCTGCAGGAGCAGCTGTCCCAGCTGCAGCGGGAGGCAGAGGAGATGCGGGCCAAGCTGGTGGAGCTGGACCTGGAGGTGCAGCAGAAGACGAACCGCTTGGCCGAGGTGGAGCTGCGGCTCAAGGACTCCCTGGCTGAGAGAGCTGAGGAGGAGGAGCGGCTCAGCCGGCGGCTGCGGGACAGCCAGGAGACCATTGCCAGCCTCAAGTCCCAGCCCCAGCAGATAAAGGTGAGCACCACAGGGCTCTCCATTTTTCCTGGTTGGGCTGGGTGCCATTTTCCTGGTTGCCTTGATGCCCAGTGGGTGCCCTGCAAGTGCCACCTGTCTCTCTGCCCTGAGCACATCAGCACAGCACCATGATTTCCTAAATATCTCCCCCTGGGCCAGCGACAGCTCCGTCCCAGGCCGCTCAGGTGCTGTTTCCCCAGTACACCCCATTTCTGGGTGCTTTCCCCTGCAGTACATCATCAAGGCGGTGGAGGTGGAGTCAGCCAAGGCAAAACAAGCCCTGTGCGAGACCCAGTCCCGAAACCAGTACCTGCAGGAGCAGGTGGGGATGCAGAAGCAGGTGCTGAAGGAGATGGAGCAGCAGCTGCAGAGGTCCCAGAAGACAGAGGCTCAGCTCCGAGCTCAGGTCTGAGTGCAACAGGTGTAAATCTGAACTCACCCCATGTTCTCTGCCTGCCTGGTGCTCACCGGGTGACACAGTGTGGCAGCAGGTGGGCACTGACTCAGTGTCATCCCCCACTTGCTCCTCTCCCAGATCGTGATGTACGAGGCCGAGCTAGAGCGAGCCCATGGGCAGATGCTGGAGGAGATGCAGGCGATGGAGGAGGAGAAGAACCGCGCCATCGAAGAGGCATTTTCCCGCGCCCAGGTGGAGATGAAGGCAGTGCATGAGAACCTGGCAGGTGAGGAGGGTGCAGGGGGCTCACAGGGTTGCCAGGCCAGTGTTGGGGTGTCATCATCTGCCCCTCACCCTGCCTCGTGCCTGCAGGTGTCCGGACCAACCTGCTGACGCTGCAGCCGGCGCTGCGCACCCTCACCCATGACTACAACAGCCTGAAGCGTCAGGTCCGCGACTTCCCCCTGCTTCTTCAGGAGACCCTACGCAGCGCCAGGACCGATGTGAGCCCCCCTGGGACCACTCCCCAGCACCCCTCCATGCACGGTAGCAGTGCTGTGGGGTCACTGAGCCGCTGGTCTCCCCTGTCCCCAGATCAGCGAGGCCATCGAGGAGGTGCACAGCACCAACCGGGAGCTGCTGCGCAAGTACCGGCGGGAGCTGCAGCTCCGCAAGAAGTGTCACAACGAGCTGGTGCGGCTGAAAGGTGTGGGAGGTGTGGTGTCCCTGAGGCAGGACGGGGGAGCATCCCCATAAGGTGGTTGGGTTGGCTGCAAGGTGCTTCAGCCCACCCGTTGTTTGATGGCTGACTCCCTGCTTCTCCCCTCCAAGGAAACATCCGTGTTTTTGGGCGAGTCCGTCCCATCACAAAAGAGGATGGTGAGGGCCCTGAGGCAGCCAACGCTGTGACCTTCGATGCTGATGATGACGCTGTCCTGCACCTCCTGCACAAGGGGAAGCAGGTGTCCTTCGAGCTGGATAAGGTCTTCCCCCCACAAGCGTCCCAGGAGGAGGTGGGTGCTGCCATCCACACTGCTGGTGTGAGGGGGGGACACAGCCACCTTCTCCTCACTCTCCCCTGTCTCCCCCAGGTGTTTCAGGAGGTTCAAGCCCTGGTCACCTCCTGCATTGATGGGTACAATGTCTGCATCTTTGCCTATGGGCAGACAGGGGCAGGAAAAACCTACACGATGGAGGTGAGTTTGCTTGGCTTTGCTTCCATCTTCTTCCTCAGCTTCCCACCCTGCAGTGCTTAGTCTTAGCACCCAGGCTGGTGGCTGGCTCAGACCCAGCGTGCACCAGTGATGGTCACTGCTGCTCCACAACATCCCCCTGGGCTTTGCTTCTGCGCAAAAAAAAATACAGAATAAAATGCAAAAGGGTGTTTCTCCCCGTTTCTCACCCCAATCCATCAGGGAACAGCAGCAAACCCAGGGATCAACCAGCGGGCCCTGCAGCTCCTCTTCTCTGAGGTGCGGGGCAAAGCAGCCGACTGGGACTACACCATCACCGTCAGCGCCGCCGAGATCTACAACGAGGCGCTCAGGTACGGGGAGGGGGAAGAAGCCATTTTGGACATCACCCCATGCTGCTCTCCCCCACATCCCTCCACCCCTGCCTAGGCCTCACAGCTTGTCCCAAGGCCCTGGGAGCTGCATTTGGCTGTGCAAGGATTTATTTTTCATTTATTTTGGTGCAACTTGCCCTTCCCATGAGCTCCATTGCTTACATGGGCTCCCAGCTGTGCCATCACTCCCACTCCTTGGCCCTGATGCAGCAGTGGGGCCATCCCCCTCTCCCCCCCTGCCCCTGCCCACGGACACTATATTTAGGAATTTGTAACTGGGAGCTGAAAGCATGAGAAATATTTTCCTCCCCTGTCCAGCCACAAGAGGGGAGGAGCCTGGGAGCACATCCATGAGAATAACCAGGAACAGGGATGGGAGCATGGTCTAAGTTGGGTGAGAGGATGCACATGGGAGCCAAGAGAGTTGAGGTCTATAAATAGGCTGTGCAGCTTTCCCAGGAAGAGACGACTGCTCTGGCGGTGCTGGCACACAGCCCTGAGCTGCGGGATGGATGCCAGCACCTGTCTGGGATGGGAATGATAATAGGTGCCCTTTTGCCCAGGGACTTGCTGGGGAAGGAGCCACAGGAGAAGCTGGAGATCAAGCTGTGCCCCGATGGCAGCGGGCAGCTCTATGTGCCCGGCCTCACCGAGTTCAGGGTGCAGAGCGTGGAGGACATCAACAAGGTGTGGGGAGATGGGGGGTGGCGGGCACAGGAGGGTGGCAGCAGGGGTGCAGTGAACTGGGGAGGGGTCTTTGGTGTGTGGCTCCTGGATTCAGGAGCATTTCTGAAGCCATGGGGAGCAACAGACCAAAATATGTCCCTGAGTGTGATGTGATGGTCACTGTCCCATGGGGTGAGCCACAGGGGGTTAAAAATAAAAGCGTGGGGCCCAGACAGTTCCTGAGGGATTAGTGGGATGCGGCTGTCACCGCAGTGGCCTGCCTGTCACCCCCTGCCTTTGGTGCATCACCCAGGCTGCGACCCGACAGTGGTCATCACCCTGATGGACCAGGCACACCGTGGGGGGCTGATGCTCAGGTTACAGGCCTGGGCATCCCTGGATCACAGGGGCTTTGTGGTGGGACTGGGGCAGGTTGGCCTCACCTCCCCAACTCCCCGGGCTCCCCCAGGTCTTCGAGTTCGGCCATGTCAAGCGGGTGACAGAGTGCACCAACCTGAACGAGCACAGCTCTCGCTCCCACGCCCTCCTCATCGTCACCGTCCATGGCCTTGACCGCAGCACAGGGCTCCGCACCACAGGTGGGTGCCACATGCCAAACCCCTCACCAGGGTGCCTGAGCCGCAGAATCCCAGGGTGTGTGGGGCTGGGCACTGATGCCAGCGGTGGGGTTTGGCTGTGTTTCCTCAGGGAAGCTGAACCTGGTGGACCTGGCGGGCTCGGAGCGGGTCGGGCGGTCGGGCGCCGAGGGCAGCCGGCTCCGTGAGGCGCAGCACATCAACAAGTCCCTGTCGGCACTGGGTGATGTCATTTATGCCCTGCGCTCCCGGCAGGGCCACGTGCCCTTCCGCAACTCCAAACTGACCTACCTGCTGCAGGACTCGCTCAGCGGCGACAGCAAGACCCTCATGATGGTGCAGGTAGGGGCTGGCCACCCCGGGCCTGTTGGTATCCCCACAGCCAGGCAATGTGGTTTTTGGAATGTTTGGTCCCTTCTTGCCCCAGTGCTGGGGCAGGTGGGAGGGATGCTGGAGGCAGGAGCTGGGCTGGAATCAAGGGCCAGGGCTTGCCCATGGGGACATCCTCCAGTCTGCAATGATGGTGCCAGAGGCAGCTCTGTCCCTGTCTCTGCACCCCAGATGAGGCCAAAGGATGGGGAATTAACTTGGAGGTCCATGATCCTGCCCTCCCTGCGGGCACATGGTTGCCATCCCTATGGGCACAATCTCCTCATATATTATCATCTCCCCATCCCCTTATTTTCTGGGAGGATTTTAAGCTCTGGCAACTCCTCCACCCCTGCACTGTGACCCCCCAATCCCAGCTGCTGGCACCCACACCGAGCTACTGTGGGGGCTGCCTGAGCCCCTGCACCTGCCAGAGCTATTCCCGGCTGCTCCTCGCTCTGGGGCAGTTGGTGACAGCAAATCCAGCTGGCTCAGATACTGGCCCAGGCATGGATGGATGGGGCTAGCTTGGGAGGGGCAGGTTAATAATAGCATCTCACCAGCCAGCAGCAGCAGGTTTTCTAGGGGGGAGCCCCCAGGGTGCACAGGCAGCTGACAGGGTGACTTTTTGCCTGCTCCTCCCTGACCACAGGTCTCCCCTGCCGAGAAGGACACCAGTGAGACGCTGTGCTCGCTGAAGTTTGCTGAGAGGGTTCGCTCCGTGGAGCTGGGTCCTGTTTCCCGCAAGGCTGAGCTGGTCTCCTGGCCCAGCCAGGAGCACCTGGAGGTACCCAAGACGCTGCTGGTGCGCTTCCTCTTCACCCTCACCCCAGGGATCCCCCCTGTTTTGCCCCCACACAGTTGGGTGTTCCCCTGGAGCCATCTCCATTGGGGACCATCACCTGGTGGGATGCAGGTTGTCCCCAAACTGCAGTGCCCAGCCAATGCTTCCACCTTGGCTGCTCGAAGCTGTTTTGCAACAGCCCCATGGTACCCCCCCCCCCCAAGGACATTTGAATACCACTATCCAGGCATGCACAATCTGCCTGTGAGCCCACCCCCATTCCTTCCCTCTGGGGCCTGGCATGGGCTGACCCTGGGGCTGTGTCCCCTCTCCTCCCAGGGTGACTCGCCGGGTTCTGCAGCACCACCTGGCCGGGGCCATGCATCCCTCAGCCCGGGACAGCTTTCCAGTCGCTCTGCCTCCATCCGCAGGAAGCTCCAGACCTCAGGTGGGTGGTGGGACACTTTATGAGCCCAGACAGGGTCCCTCCATCCCCAGACACTCCAGCCACCAGCCTGTGGCAAAGCCTGTGAGGGGAAGGGAGCAGATTTGTAGTCAGCTCATTAGTTAAGGACTAATTAGCCATGGTTAGCACTTCCCCAAGAGTGCCCTGGTGCGAAGCCACTGCTGGTGGCTTGCTGGGCAAGGGGAGGGCAATGCCACCAGGCTGAACCTCTCTCCCCTTTGATTTCAGCCTGACTTAGGGTCAGCCCTGGCTGCCAGGTGAGTGCCTGTGGCCGGCACTGGTGGAGGGCTCTGCTTCTCCTCGCTTCCCAGGCAGGGCAGGGCTGCTGGGCTATGCACGGGTGCACCTGGGGATGCTTGTGGTACCAGCTCCTGCTTCAATGCCACCAGACGGGGCTGGGGCACAGGTGGCTGTGCCCCTGCCTGCTGTAACCCATGCATGTCTTCCCCCAGGGAAGCTGAGGCCAGTCCCCCTGTGACGAGTGCCAGCCACGGCATCAAACCCGCTGCAGGACACAGCCCCTCATGGTGACACGGAGATGGCTGCTGGAAGACATGAAGGCTTTGGTGCTGTTCCCTTGGCCACCAGGACCTGTGACCAGAGGGTGATTGCACCTCTCACCGTAAGCAGCATGGGGGTCAGGATCTCCCAGCAGCCAGCCCCACCTCTCTGGGTGGGGGATAGTGGTGCTGGGCAGAGATCTGCCCCCTCGGATGTTCAGATGTTCATTTTTGCTGGACAGATGATTTTAGCCAGAGCAGGGAGCTGCTGGGTGCTCCCTCCGTCTCTCCAGCTTTGCTTTTACAATGAGATCTGGCTGGAAGGGGTGCTCAGTGCCAGGCCAGCCCCTGGCCATGCCTTTGCTACCCCCACAGGGCCAGCCTGGCCACAGCTCCTGCAAGACTGTGTCTGGGCAGCTGCCCAGTGTCTTTCAGAGCAGCACTTCCTCCATGTTAAGCCACAAAAAATCCCAGCAGCTCCTCTCCCTGTTGGTTTCTCAAGCCCTGTTGTTGCATGAAGGCCCCCGGTGCTGTGCATGAGCTGAGCTGCTGTTCCTCATGGTGCCACGCTGGCACCAGGGGGGTTGAGCGGTCTCGAATGAAGCTATTGTAAAGTTATTTACCAGTTGTCTTGTCAAGAGAGATCACAGTGTGGTCGAGATGAAAGTGTTTGAAATATTTATACCTGTTTACATGGTCTTGGAATGGAAAACTAGTGGAAAACAAACAAAAAGACCCCAAACCTCCAGCCCAAAAGCCTTTTGGCTTATGTATGGGGCTGGTGGTTGGCAGGGGATTGGGAGGGGATGGCACTGCCCTTGGACCTCTAAACACCCACCTGTGGGTACATTTCCTCCTGCTGCAAATCCCTGCTGGATGCACTGATGGCTCTTTCCACCACAGGCCTCTCCTCTCGCGCTTCCATGGCGAATTCTATTTAAAAAAAAAAAAAAGGGAAGAATAAATTTAGCCTTTTGTAAGATTAGATGTTTCTATGTATTTTAATAATAAAAAAAATTCCTGTTTTGTAACAAAACTTATTTTAAATAAACTGTTAAAGCCAGTCCTCCTGCGCTGCTGTTCTTGAGCCCTGCTTGAGGGGGGTGGGTGCTTCTTCCCTCCTCCCAGCATCTCCCCTAGGGCTGGAAAAGCCCTTCGTATCCTTCCCCTTGCAGCTGCCCCCAGGCCAACCTGGCAGCATGGTCCCCACCCCATTTGGCAGCTATCAGGCTCCCACAATTAGTGGGAGAGCAAGTGGTTAAATCCGAAGTGAGTCCCAATGTGCCCACATCCTGCTCCACCTCGTCCTGCTCCACCTCGCATCCCAACAATAGGCTGGTGCCTGGCAGAGCCTTTTCACACTTCATGGGGGTCCAGGCATGGGATTTCCACCAGATGAGGCAGGAAGCAACTGCAGAGCAAGAGCACACACACCCTGTGAGTCTCCTGGTGCTCGAAGCAGGCAGCACTCCTTGCCAGTCCTGCAGTGGTTCAGTGCCAGGGCCTCTTGCTGCACAAACCACCTTCAGAGCCACTCCTCCAGAGCCACGGAGAAGGGCAGGCACTCCCCTTTGTTCCCAGAACTTGACTGTGCTTGGATGAAGCATCAGCAATGTGGACTGGCTTTTGCTTTCCTGACGGCCCCACTGCACCTCCCCAGAACAGCCTTCCCAACATCCTCACTGGCTCAGGAGCTCAGAGAAGGCAGGAAGGCAGCACTGCCATTCCGCGGGGATCCTCTGGAGAGCTGGGGAGGGAGATCTGTGTGCAGCCAGGGAGAAGGATGAGCCCCAAATGATGACGCTGCTCCTTGGGCTGGGAACGACCCAGCAGAGTGAAACCGCCCCCGGGATTTCCACAAACCACCTGGAAAGTGCTGGCGCTCCTGTTGCTCACCACAGCCTCCCAGCAGGAACGATGAGAATGGTCAGCTTCCCCTGGGACAGGCAGGGAACACAGCCCTGCTTTTCCCGGGTACTCCCAGCCAGGAGCTGTACCAAGATGAAGAGAACTTCAAGAGATTCAGGCATTTAACACAACTTAAAAAAAAAATTACAAATATTTTAATAAAATCCATTATAAGTTACAGATTCCTGGAGAACAGGCTCCAGTGTATAAAATGGGAGACAGGCTGGGAAGAGCAGGGAAAGCACCAACAGGACCTCTTTCCCCAGAGGAAAGAAGAAAGAGGGACAGAAAGGTTCTGACAGACATTTATTGGGGGAAAGAAACCAAAAACAAACCTCTAAGAATGGTCCAGTGGATGTAGAAAGACATAAGACAGTCCATGTCCCTCTGTTCCTCCACCCTCCCAAATCCTCACCCCCAAAGGCAAACACACACGATGAGTCCTCTTTAAGTCACATATTTTAACAGGTCCAGGTAGACCCCAGATCCAAGCACAGTCTGAAGACACTGATCTTCTGCAGCCCTGGGTGCCAGGAGGGATGTCTGAGAAGCCAAGAGAAAGTCTCTTGGTTCAGGTCCTTGAGATGCACTGGCAGTGGCACAGTGTCCATGTCAGATGAAGCCAAAGGGGCTGGTCCCTCATGGCAGTTCAAGTCCCTTCTGTATGGAAAGAGTATCCACCCCACAGCAGGCGTTTGTGGGGTGGTGGCTGCAGTCCTCAGCAGCTGAACAGCGAGAGCGGGGCCCTGGCCCACAGGGCCAAGCAACAAGAACCGACAGCACAAGCAGGAAGGAGGGGTGACAGCAGGCTCAGAGCCCTCCTGCAGGGACAGGCTAGAACACAGAGCAGCCCAGAGCTTGATGCTGAGATGAAGAGCTGAAATGAAGCAGCTTCCCTACACGACTCTGTGGGGCCTTCCACCTGCCAGGGCCCCTCACACAGCACACAGGTCTCTCCACTCAGGTCCTCCATCCAGCCCGTAAGGCACCAGGGCTGGGTGGGCGACCAGGCAGCCAGATTCCACTTCCCTACCATGCTGGAAGGGGGCAGGGGGAAAAGACGGACACACGGAGAGATCTGAAATCCAGCCAGATCACGAGCAGAAGGAAGCTTGGCCATCTGTATTTGTACACGAGGAGGTGGTGGCTGTTAGTCCAGGACAACCATGAGGAGAAGCAGTTCCCGAAAGGCACTACCATGGCGGCCACTGAGCCCAGACTTGTTCTTGACAACGTTGCTGATGTTTTTCAGCTGCTTGTAGCACAACTTGCATTTCTGAAGCCTGGAAAAAAATGGCAGTAGACACAGCACGAATCCTTAGTTGCCTGGTGTGAGGCTGTTCCTGCACTGCCAGAGAGGCAACTCAAGCAGGAGAGGAAAGCCCTGAACATGGCCTGGAAGAGGCTGAAATATGAGCACAGCTCTGCAAAAACACCAGGCATTCAGCCCACGTCCTGATGAGACCGGCAAATGGCATCCACATAAGGGCTCTTTCACCCCTCTTCACCCTTTGGCAGTACAGCCCAGGGAGGAAGGAGGTGCTGTTTTCCAAAGGCCAATTCTCAGAGCACAGCTATCCTGTGAATGCATTGGAAATCCAGGGCCTGGCTACCAACTCCTGTCTTGTGAGGCAGACGGGGAAGCCACAGGGTGGTTTTACTCCCACTACTTTGTTTCGGTATGACTCAATGCACAGACACAAAGGGAAAAGCAGTCCTCGGCCTTTTCCTCTGAGCAGGAGGGTTTGGTGTTTGCAGACAAAGGGAAGGCATGTCCAGTCTGGTATCAGAGCCTTAATGCAAGGACAAAGCTCACCCAAGAGAAAGGCTGGTCCCAATGGGGAGTAAGCAGAAGCATGCACCTCACCTTTCCTCTCTGCTTATGTCCACTCCAACAGAAGGCGGTGCAGCGAGGATGTCTGTGATGAGTGGCAGGAATCTCTGGAGAATGAGTTTCAAGGATGTGCAGCCAGTCTGCACATAACTGAAAAACAGAGAGTCGAGTCCCACTTGAACGTTATTCCTGTCCCCCTCAGCATACAGCCCTCAAACAACCCCACTCCACCACCCGTAACCAGGGAAGGAGGGCAACAGCCAAGTACCAACAACGCATCTTAGTTCCAAAGCTTTCACAAAGGGAGCCTGTTCCAAAGGTCCTGGCACATACCCTGCCAAGTGGGACCTCTCTGCTCAAGGGCAGAGATGTCCTGCCAAGGGAACCTGGCAGGAGCCTCTCTCCCAGAAGAAAGGAAGAGCAGAAACTTCATCTTAAGAGAGAGGCTGCAATTTTTTCCCCCTAAAGGTAAGTCCCCAGGGCCGTTGCAGGACTTCATCCCCCTTGTTCCAAGCTGACAGCTTCACTCCCATCAGTGTGCAAAACCCATTCATTTTACATTGACGTGACCCCTCCTGGCTGCCAGAGCTGTCTTCAACACACCTGCAACAAATCCCACTATCCTGCTCTTCCTGCACATGCATACTTTCCGTGTCTTTTCCAACACCCACCTGGCAACTCCATCATTCTTTTCCAGGCGTCATATCAGCATGATACGGTATCTGCACTGATTTCTCAGGATTTTCTTCCAGGTACAAATGCCCAGCAGAGCTCCCCTATCACTATCTATACCCTGTCCCCCAAGCACACCATGTCCTTGGGGCCTCACCTTTCATATTTACTTTGGAGTAGTTTTTCTATCTGTGGAAGGACTATAGTACATAAATCCAGCTTCCAGAGAGACCTGAAAAGAAAAGGACATATCCTGAGACTGGATACAGAAGCTTTACAAAGCTGAGCAGACACAAATAAGAATTCCTGGCAAATGTCCATGCAGAGACACTCAGGTTCACTGAGCAAGTTCACTGACTCCCCCTCGTGAGAGAAAGTGGCAAGTTCTGACATATTTCATTGACTCCCAGCAGAATCACGTTAGGAAGCCTCAATACTTCATTTTCCCTTGGTCCCAAACAACTTCAACAGTTACTGCACTGCAGACTTGAAGATGTGACTACAAGCATATGAATTTCATGCTGCCATGGCCCACTGGACACAGGGCAGTTTCAAGGCAGAGCTCCCAACTCCCAGCCAGGCAGCTCTCGAGCATCCCAGGGGCTGTCCCCACCCAGGACTCACGCTTTTTGGTTGACAATATTCAAGAGATCCACGACAACAGACAGATCATTGATTGCCACTGCAGAGTCCAGAGAGTTCTGAGAGAGACGGGAAAGAAAAAGTCATCTATTTCAGAGATCAAACTGGTTGGGCTAATGCAAATCAGAATCAAGTGCTGCTTTTCCAAAACATGTTAGAGGAAACATGAAACTGGCTAGGGAAGAGAACTCTCTCATGGGAAAGTTTTCTCTGTGTTTCTTTGTGACCATTCAGCTGCAGGTGGAACACAGCAGCACTCTGTGGAACACCCCTGGGGACAAGAGCTGTGAGACCCTGTGTTTGTATGAGGCAGAATCAGCCCCAGACAAGCCAACAGAGCTGCTCAGCTGCTCCCCTCATGAGCCTCAGGTATCTCCACATCTTGCCTTGATGTCACTGGTGCTCCATACAGCCCGCACGGTGTCCAGGTTCTTGTGGCGGCTGGTGAGCACCACACACATGGTCTCGTGGCCTTTCCTGATCTGGGACATGGCTTCCTCATCCACCAGCTCAGTCTGGCTTTGGTTTTTCACAGCCTGGAAGTACAGACACCAATAACAGAGCAGGATGGCACAGAAGGGTGGGAGCTTTCTCTGGCCTAGGTGAGAGCCAATTTTGGTGCACAGAATGTCAGTGAATACTGACTTCCTTGCAGATAGTTGTAAAAACCTTTTAAATGGAAATGCTCAATTTGTTCTCATTTCAGTTACTGATTTTCTGCTTTTTCTACTATGTCAATCACAAACATGTTTAAAGCTTTGGAAAAACTCTAAAAAAAGGTGAATTTAAAGTAAGTTTTCAAACCCAGTATGTTTTAATGAAGAAATGCTTTCACATAAACCCTATTTTTAAATGTGAAACACTTGTCTGGAAACTGCAAATTTTATTACAAAGCATAGATCTTACACAATTATTAGCCTCTCAATTTACTTCCTGCCCAGGCCATGCTAGAACCACTACTTCCTTTGCTCACATTTAGAGTCTAGGATCATCAGGATGCTCTGCTCTTTCCCCCTTTTTAGGACAAGGGCATACCCTCCCCAAGACAGACCAAGAAGCCTACAAGATGCAAGAGGCAGAGATTCCCGTGAAATTATTATGTACATGCAACGGCAGACACCAATTTTTTTAATTAATCACCGTCTGGTACTTGGAATAGTTCAGTGACTCTGTCTCACCCCTTGCTCTCTGCTTTGGTAACAAGTTCTTCATGAACAGGGCTCAACTCTGCTGTATTCATACCACCCAGCTGCCAATCACAGCGAGACACCTCAGAGAATCCCCTTTCTGATGCCACCCAACACCAACACTGGCTGGAAAACATTGTCCAGAGACACTTACTGGGAGAAAGTCAGAGGCTTTCAGGCCGATGGGCTCATTCCTGGCTGCAGGAATCACTGACGGCTCTGTTCTGGTCAAAGAAGTTGAGGAGGCAATCGGTGGCCTCTGGACTGGATCAGGCTGCAGGACAAATTGGGATAAAAGCTCTAGCAGGAGCAGTCTGGCCCTAGACTGATGACATTTATTTCTGACCTGCTTTCTTCTCACAGCAGGGTCCTAATGCAGAAGCAGCCTCCAGTTTGCTAGCATAGTTTTAAGAGGCAATAAATTCTCAGGTACACACCAAGATGTAATTAAGGTTTGTAAAGAACAAGGAATTGCCCCAACAGAAGTGCCAAGTGCTGTTATTGTTATCTGAAATTAGGGCAATGGGCTGAGGCCAGCCTGAAGGCTAAGAGAGAATTCTAAAGAAGCCAGTATAATGAATTCTGGCCCATCAGCTGCTTGCAGTTTTGGCAACAAAACAGCTTCTGTTCAAGCATTTGTAGAAACCTGGCACTTCGTTCTCTTGAGTGCCCCAATTTTGAGGTGCAAGGAGAAGCACCACTGCAAGCCCAAGCAGCAAACTAAAACAATAGAGCCCATCGGAGGCTTGGCCTTGGTTCTGCTGCTGAGGCAAGACACTTGGCAGGACAAGGCCTGGAGCTGCACTTCTACTGCCCTTCAGTAAAGGAATCAGCCTAAGTAGAAATCACAAAGTCTCCAGCTCATCGCTCACAGAGGGAGCAGGAACAGCAATTCACAGATCACACAGTACATACGAGCTCTTGCTTTGGCAATGAGGTCTGGACATCCACAGCTTGGCTGGGCTTCACTGCTTCCTTTGCAGCTCCAGGCTCTAGCAAGAGGGAGAGAAGTGGGAAGGCAGAAACTGATTGTTACTTTCAATAGTTGAGAGCAAAGGTTCTGTTTAGCTACACTGCAAGGAGTTTTTTCTGCCTTCAGGCAACTCTTCCTCTTTTGGGGGCCACTAATCCCATCCCCACCAAGGGGTTATTTCCATACTCACCATCCTCAGGAGGGGCTGGAAAGGGCTCATTTCGAGGAGGAGTTCGGCCTACAGAAAAAGATTAAAAAAATAAACACGTGAAGAAGCATCCAAGGCTACAGATAAGTGCTAAGTTAACCTTTGAGTAGAGAAATCTCTAACAACTCCACACATGAGGGTAATAATGATACAACAAGCAGACTTATCTCCTTTGGGCCTTGACATTATTGTTGAGTTTAGCTAAAGGCTTTCAGCCTCCATGGATAGGAGGGACAAAACTGACCCGTGGTTCACTGCTGCTGTAGAGGTGTGAAGCACAAGACAAAGCACTGTCAGAACAAATGATATTACAAAAAATCCACCTCCTGTTATTGATTTATATAAGTAAACAAAAATAATTGCTATTAATTCCTCAGAAAGGGTATCTCATTTTTATCACTTACATAAAAAGGAGACACAGACACTGCACCATGCTTCCTAAACAACAATCTCTGCTTTAACAAAACATTTTGCCTTTCCTTCTTAAATGAAGACTGCCAATCTTATACATACCAAAATGCTCAGCTAATAAAATTCTCTTAACACTAATCAGGATAGGAAGGTGGCACATTTACAATGAAGTTCTGGATTCTGAACCAGGCTTCAAACAGACATCACCCTAGTAAAGATGCCACCTTCCAGCCATTCACTAACATGATCTGTGCTTCAGTGTCCAAGCACAAAATATTAAAGAAAAGCTTTCTGAACTCTCCATGCACAGGTGAAGTCTCTGTTACAGTAAGCCAAAGTTCAGCTCTACCAAATCAGTTTAGTGTCCTGACCTCATACCCAAACACTACTCAAAAGCACAATAAATGCTGGTACTGACAGATGGCATTCTTGGGCTGGAAGATCTCTTTGTAATCCTCCTGGTTCTGGATCTCAGCCTTTGATTCCTTCTCATCCCGGTCATCTTCACTGCTAGGACTGTGCCTCTCACTCTCTGAGTTGTGCTTCACTCTGCTGTGAAAAAAGTTTTCGTCAGGGGAAGCCATATTGTCAGAGAGAGAGAGAGAGAGAGAGCACTGAGTGCATGGTATATTTCCTTAAAACCTTGAAATTCAACCAGCCAGCAGACTCCCTCACCTCTGTGGCTTGCTGCAGCTCGTTGAGGGCCTGTCATAGATGCGGCGAAGGGACGACCCTGTGGGGGTAGGTGGCACAAGAGGCTGGTCGTCCCTGATCAGCCCGTGAGGAATAGAATCTGATTTTGGGACTCTGCTGAGATCCACAACAAAGGAAGAGACTGTGCTTTGTGCAAAGGAAACTCCTATCTGCAGAGGCAAAAGATCAAGGTAATTCACCAAGGAGTGGGATGCACACCAGCCCTTTTGAGAACAAGTATGATGGAACGACCCTGAGCAACCGTGCTTGAGGATTGCTCAGGGCTGCGGATTTTTCAGCCTGAAGTTGCCAGTGATTTATGAAAAGCTTGGATAAAACTTTTGCCAAGCATAACTTCTAAATACTGGTCAAACTAAGCCCCACTTCTTTCCTCCGGAAGCCAAAGGGAGGTAAAGTGGAGCACAAGGCACGCAACCTTTGGGCATGCTGCAAGCCCTGACACAAGCTTACAGGTCTGAAGGCCTGCAAGGAGGCAGCAGGATTTTATCTTGCATTTCACAGCTGCTTCCCCCCACCTTGGGAGCAGTGGCTTACCAGCTGGTTGTTGCTGATAGACAAGTCAGCTACTTTTCCCCAGTTCACCAAGACCACATCAAAACAGCGCTCTGGCTCCCAGCCATACACACGCAGCGAATCCTGGAAGCCACTGTATAAGCAGCAGCCATCGGGGTTGAAGAGCACACACCTAGGAGGAAGGCAGGAGGAGAATCAGGCACAGCATTCCTACCTTGCTCAGTCCCTGTGGATCTCTGACTACACTGAATACCTTCAGCTCTGTTTCTAACAATGAACCTTCCAATGCAGTGTTCACCTGCGCAACTTCATGGACCTGTGCAACATCTCCAGCAGCCCAAACTTCTCCCCAGTAACATCTCTCTCTGATGAAATCCTCCTTTCACCCCACCTTTAGTCTCTGCCTAGTGCACTTCAGTAGGAATTTACAGTACCTGACAGGAGTAGCCTCCTCTTCAATACAGCTCACAACCTGAAACTTCTCCAAGTCCCAGAACCGAACAGTCCTGTACACACAAAACAACAAAATTAATTGCTCAACCCTCTAGAAAACTGTGTGATCCAAATTTTAAACAAAATGCTAATAGTTAGAATGACTTCTGCTGTTGTGCACATATGGCGACCCTACACAGAAGGCTGGTGTAGCTAAGATCCATGAATCCAGACAGAGATATTAGAGGCCCTAGACACAGACAGACATTTAGAGCTGACCCAGAGCTAAGAGAACACCCTGCCAGCTGAGCAGGGCTGGCTGCTGTTCACACAGGATATCAGCTGGATTAGTGAGATGCTTGGGGCTACACATTGGTTTCGAGTGTGGCAGAAGGTGCCATCAATTTTGGATGAGAAGGGAAGATGTGCATGTTCTGCCCATCACAGATGTCATGTCCTGCTGTCTAGATGTCTGCCTCCTGCAATGGCAGGTTTGAGTTGTGTGACATTCCTGTTTCTCATGTTCCTATGAGGAAGGGCATCAGGAAATGGAAGACACATACACTTCCCTTCTTTCTCCCTCCCCTTATGTACCTGTCAGAGCTGCCCGAAGCCAAAAGGTATTCATTGGGATGGAATTCAACAACGTTTACTGGGCCGGTGTGTCCTGTAAACTCAAACATTAACTTCCCAGCGGTCAGATCCCACAGCTGAAAAGAGGAAAGAACAGAGACTCTTGAAGAGATTTAATGTTAGAGAATTCCAATACACTTGGGATTTCCTTGTACTGGCAACCTTGTAACACTTCCCCCCTTCAAGAACAGACTCAAGTCTGTTAAAAGCAATAATCAGGAAAAAAGTACCATCTCAGCTATTTAAGGCTTTGTTTTGTTTTGGAGTTTTTTTTGCATTATCTTTTATTTTCCATGTAATTTGTCCCCTAGAAGTTTCTGTTTATATTTAGAGACTGAGACAAAACATAGCAGTTCCATCTGTCCCCACAGACTGTATCTCAAAAGTGAACAAATAAAAATCCAAAATCTCTGAATCACTTAGCAATTCCTTCTTCATGTGCTCTAGTCTCCACTTAAAAATGCAGTGAAATAACTGATCAGTTAATTTCATGTGAAACTGAAAATAAAATCAGTCCTTCATCCCTATTCCTCCATATTCCACTTGAAACAACTGAAGTTACTACTTTTCTGAACTCCTTCTCTTGCTCTGCTCAGTCCTGGCAGCAATTTTAAGACTGATAGTAACATGTAATGTGAATAACACAAGCAGAGCCAGAAATTAGTCTGGCAAAGCCATGTGCTGTGGGTAACTCATTCCACAAGGTTTACTGAGGCTAACATTCACGTATCACAATTCTACCGCCATCAAAACTCAAACTTTTCTGGGCATAGTCTCTCCCAATGTGTCTGCTGGATAAGGGTATTTCAGTCCATGCAGCTCTTCTATGGGTGTTGTGGGCCACCAGACATGATCCCCACAAGAAAACTGGTCTCTGCAAAGCCGTGCAGCTCAGCCAGCTGCCTAATGAACTAAGGGTGTTTGTAAGTGAGTGCTGGTAATGCCTGGTAAAAAGACAATCCCAGCATTCCCATGTGCCACAAGCACATAAGGACGGTGTCACAATAAATTACCTTTACAGTGTGATCATCAGCAGCAGAGGCCACCCATTTCCCATCAGGGCTAAAGCGGAGACACCGAACTGCTTCTGTGTGACCCTGAAATGAAGAAAACAAACAGTATTTTGGCTTTTGTCTTTCAATCCTATAAAATATAATAAAACAAAATCAATTAAGTGTTTTGAAGAGTTCACATCTTGCAGAACACAACACTGTACTCAAGGCACTACACCCAGCCACACTACATGTGTATAATCTCTCTCATCTAGATATTTATGCCATCATTTTAAGAATGGTAAATATAGATCTGGCTTCATTAATAAGAATCAGTTCTAAATTAAACAGATTTACATATGGACAGATAGAAGTGCTGTGACACTAAGTCTCGCTTCTATATGAAAGTAGGAAATTCTCTGGGTAGAAAAAGGCCCCAAAAATAGAACCATCTCAGTGGAGTAGGAAAAACCATTAACAATATAATGAAACCCTCACAAACACTCTCCATCCCCCACTGAAGCCATCCACACTATAGCACATGATATCCATTGGTATCCCATAATATCCATTTTGTATTGCTATACAGCTCACAGAGGCCTGCTGAGGTTTTCCAGACCACTTCACTAATTGCGCAGATCTTATTTTCATGCTGGAAAACTAGGAAGTTAATTGTACATAACCACATATATGTTTGCTCAAAAGTCCTCAAAAGAAATATTTCTCCCTTCTTTGCCTGAAAACTAACAAAGCATTTTACCTTGAATGTGAAGATACAGCCTTTTCTTCTTACATCCCAGAGCTACAAGGAAGAAAAAAACAAAGGATATGTTTAGAGCAGCATGGGGGGAGCCCAATGGGTCCTGCCAGAACAAGAGGTCTCTGCGTCACCACGCTTACAGACACTGCAGAATGAAGGGGCTGCTGAACACCTGTTGGCCTCAGGGGTATTTTCTAACCTAACTCCCCAAGTGAGAATCACTCCTGGAAGGTAATTTTTAACTACAGCAGATCAGTCCTGACAGTCAAACAACAGTTTCTGAGGAAGCAGATACAATCCACAGCAACCAGGACATCTGTGTTTGCTGACACTAGGTCTTGGCTGGCACCTTACTCAGAGTCACATTCCATACCAGAGAAGTCACATTCATGAGCTGGCTGTGAAAATACACGCACAGATTTCACAAGCACTCACAAACACACCTGCCCACACATGGAAATGATGATGTGCAGCATCTACCAACAGCTTGACACAAAACACGTTCTGGCACTCTTCAAAACAAAGACACTGCAAGTAAAGAGGGAAATCTCTAGTGGAAACTGGATTTACCTTAATGTTGGTGTCCAAAGAGCCAGATGCCACAAAGCTTCCAAAAGGATGGAAATGAAGGCTGCAGATATTCGCTTTGTGACCTGGTAAGGTACGAAGAACTGGGAAAAGGAGAGGCAGAGCAGAGAGAAGGAATAGGGGGCAAATATTCAGTAGTTCATATAACGTATTTTATGGAAATATACATTATTTTGTGCATGCATCTGACTTTACCCTGGCAATGCAAAGAAACAGAGGGCCCATGATCAATGAACCTAATGAAAGTCCTGTCCTTAGGTATGGAAACTACAGGTAGAACTCCAAAGGTCTCCATTCTGAAAATGAGACAGCTGGCAGGCAGCACATCTTCCCATTTGTTACACAGACAGCAAAATGGGCCAGAGGAAGAGCAGTTTTAGCTAGGAAGTGAAACGGTCTAAACTGCCTGCAGCATTCACCTTGCAGTTATTAGACAGACCCTCTCCCACGACTCTGTACCCCACCCAGGCACCACCTCTTAGGTTCCAATATTCACCCTGAACTCCTTCAACTGACCCTTGCAAGAATCATCATACAGACAGGAAATGGATGCTTAGGAAGCAGGAGACAAAGAAACGATCAGAGTGTTTCAGCAAGTCATCAAGTAACACCCCCTGTAATTCTGGAAACCAGAAAGGACCAGTAGGACTGGTATACCATATCTCGGCAAGCAGAGACAAATGCAGAACTCAACTCTAAGAAAAAATGCTCAGATAATAACAAGGGCAATCCCTCTCCATCATTTGTCACCTGGAACAAGCTGATGATTCCCCTGGCAGAAACTAGCTCTTGAGTCAGAGCTGGGATGGTCATTTGTATAGACACTGGCTCATAGGTCTCCTAATGAATGCAGTCAGATCAGCTACTCCCCACAGGCAGAGCCAAACTATTCCATAACTGAACTGATTCTACTGATTCTAACAGTCTGAATGACAAAAGTGCTTTTCGTTATTGATGTTGCCTGTGGTTTGCCTTCTTAGCTCAGCCAGTGTAAGTCTATTTGCATTATACATTCCTTCTATGAACTTATAAAAAATATTCAGTCATCTTCTGGTATTCCTCCTGGAATGCACTCAAGTGATTTGTGACAGCTTTGCAAATTCATTCTAGGATTTGAGGAAAATGCAATAAATAAAGCATGACTCAACAGTGGCCTTTAAAGGATCAGCGCTTGATGAGTTCATAGCTTTTACAGTTTATTAAAAATTAGGTCTTTGTTTTTTTATGCAGCCATGCAAGAGCAGGAGAGCAGAAAAGCTGCTTAAGGAAAAAAGAAAAATTAGAACCTAAGAACAAGAAGTCAACAGGGGATTCCTGTATTTATGCAGAACCTACTAAAATTAAAATTTCCAATCTGGTTTGGGATCCTTTTATTAAGGTTGAAATTTTAAGCTGAGATTGAATACAAATTCTATATGCCTAGTTATCTACACATGCATGGAAACTGATATGGAATACAGATTTTGACACTCTAAGGTTAAAACGACAGAAACCAGTTTCTCTGATCAGTGTCCCCAATACATGTCCAAAGTTCTGCTTGAGCATGAATACACAGCTCTACAGTCTCAGTAGAAGGGCAAAAAAGAGATGCGTACAAAGATGAAAGCAATGCCAGGCTCCTGCTCCTTCAAACATCAGGATCCTTCTGGGTCAGCAAAGACATTAAGCATAAGGATTCTCCAAAAAATGTGCATGAACAGAAGCAAAAACTCCTGGACACATACCTTTGGCAGCTTCCAGGTCCCAAACTCGAATGGACCCTGACCGGGACCCTGCAACTATGAGCTTCTCATTTGGGTTGACCTGCAGACTCTCAATGGGGGTTGTGTGGCCTGTCAAGCTCTGCAGAGAAAACCATTAGTCACAGTCAACAGTTGCTGACACAGCCCTGTATGAACCTATGTGAACATGGCACTGCTCATACCCGAGGGGTGACTCTTTACCCATGAGTTGGGACCACCTGGCTGTGCCACTGGTCCTTTTTCCTCAGTAGAAGTATGGCAGAGCCATAAAGCCACTAAAGCCCATCACTGCACCCATCACAGCACACCTGTCTTCCCACATTATCCCATTTGTGTGGGCACACTGACTAAGTTTTAAAGGATGCATCAACAGAGACACAGGTAGTTAAACATTAGGTGCAGATGCTCAGACAAGGTTGACACATTCTTACATCATAAAAATTACGCTGTGCAAGCACAATGGCACCGTGTTTACTCTAAATGGGTCATGTAAGTGTCATGAACCAGTTACAAAATCAAAGCAAGAGCAAAAGCAGAGCTACTTTGAAAGCTTCACACAAGCACGGAGCCATAGGTTGCTGCCAGCAATGGATGTCAGTGATAATGTGGTGCTAATACTGAAGTACTGACTTGAGGCATAAGGCTATAATTCACATGTATGAAGTTCCTTTCATCCTTGAGCACCCGAAAGCTTACAAATTACATCAGCATTTTGAAAAGGCATGTATTTAAGTAAAACACAAGAATATTTAAAACTAGCTCCAGAAAACAAATTCCACCATTGCAGACTTTCTGCTTGCCAAACAAGCAATATTCTCTGCTTTACTCCATCCTCAAATAGGTATTTTTAAATAGCTACACTAGCTCTGTGCCTCCCACACACATACAGAGGCTGGGAATGCCAGTTGGAAGCTGCCTGTTCTGATGGGGCTTCCTTAGGAATCCATGCGCAATTGAAATCCTCTACAAACTTCACAGCTGCAACCACCACTGCTTAGTGAGAACCAGAGCTCAAACTTAAACCGAGTTGCAATGTTACTTGGCGAGTTCCTCTTCTCCCCCTTTCCCAACATGTAAATATCCAGAATCCTTACAATACAAGCACATAAAAATTTCAGAGGACAAGTCCAAAAATCAAGATTCTTTTTGTATACAAGAACAGCACAAGCAGCTTCAGTCAGCCTCTGCCTCTCAGAAACAGCAGCTCCCAATAGCTGTGGTTCCCAGGAAGCACAGGAGAGGTGCAACTCTCTGCTCCCACAGAAATGGTACAGAGTTAGTCCTTCAACCTTCTCCTTGAGTAAGGAAATACTTCAGTTTTTACTAGAGTCATGCAACCACCAAGGGCCAGAAAAGACAGTGCTTAACTACACTAAGCAAGAAGCACAGTTCTGCCAAAGGTGACCCTTCATACACTCAATGAACAGAAAAATAAAGCGGACACATTCCCTTTTTAGCCTTTTTCACCCTACTTTCCCAATTTCTTCTTCTCAAGGTTCACACTGGCTACAGCAACGCCTTCAATACCACAACATTATTGTGTTATTAATTAAACAAATGACAAGGAACATGTGCTAAAGTTGGTTTTATACAACACCCACTCGAAGAAAAAGTGATGCAGGATAGATAACTGCTAAATATATATTTATGATGCACTTTAGTGATCACTGCTGGGGTAACCCTCCCCTTGCTAAAAGGATACACCCAGTTACTCCTCCCCAGCCCACAACAAACTATTGTGGCAGCCTTTGTGCTGACCATCAGGGACTGTGGCACAGGTGGGAATGCATTCTGCTGGGGATATCTCCAGCTGTGACTGCAAACCTCAGAGTATAAAGCTGGCCCCTCTAGCCTGGACAATATGAAACTAGCTGTTCTTGTACAAAACTCCTCATTTAATTATTTGTAGCCTGGTAATATATAAAGCACAATATTCATTATCTAAGTAAGCACAGGCCCAGCTCAAGCATTGCCCCAATGTCTCTAGAGCAGTGGTCTCAACAGGCACCCAGTTGTGTCCCTATCTTTAGCTAGAATCTGGTTACACAGCTTTGTGTTGGCAAACTCTATTCACAAGTCCCACAGACTCCACCTCAGCAATCTTTCCCCTCATTCCCTACCCTCCAAACCTCAGAATTAATATTCCCATCCCCCCAAAAGCTGGAAACAGGCCTGTTCTTACCATGATGCAGTTTGGCTTGCTAACTGACCATATGTTGACCCGACAGTCATCTCCTCCAGTGGCCAGCATCCGGCCTGAACCTTTTCCCAGGACTACTGATGATACATTGCTGCTGTGGGCCATGATCTCTTCTGCACAAAACAAGGCAAAGTTATTACAGATTAGTATAAAAATTTCCATCCCATCCTTCCAAAAGGACTAAAAAAATATTCTTCCTCCAGAAACATTTTCCAGTTTCCACTAGACAAGCTGCAGCAGCCCCCTGTTCAGATAAGAAGTCACACTACTATCGTGCTTTTAACAGTCCCTCCTGGCTCTGCTGCTGCACTTGAGACATTTGCTGACCAAAGCTCCATGACTTCAGTGCACACATGGCTTACAAAAAGCATCTTCTCTCACTTGAAGCAGCTCATGAACTTTTGAAGATTTGCTTAAGTGCACAGAAGGTGCTTTACCTGCAATAATGCCCAGCAGCCACAGTCATCTAGTGAGAGGCCCTCTAATCCTGTTCTAGAGAGCAGTAGCAGACAATCCAACCTCAGAGGAACTGGCAGAGGAGCAGCAGTACAGTTTACTACCTTACACAGACAAAAAGTCAGACTCAGCAGCGGGGAGAGGTGGAGCTCCCTCCCCTAAGTTTTGGCAGAGGCTTTGCTACATCCCCACTAGGTAACACAGGCAAAACTGAGCACTGCACAGTGGGCAACTGTGACAATGGAGGGTGAATATCTACGCAAAAAGGCAGAAAAGAACGTATCTGATTGATGCTAAATGACCATTAAAAACTGGGAGCTGAAGGGAAGCTCTGGCACTGCAACAACAGAACTCTATGGAAACCTCATCACGAAGAAACCAATTTGGGGCAAAAAAGAAGCTGAACGAGCATCTTTGCTTAGACATCTCAAAGTGGAATTTTAACTTCACTCAAAATTTTGGCAGGGGCTTTTGGCAGATGCATTTACCAATATCTTCATTGTACTGTTCACTTCCCTTGAAAGGTCACAGGATCTGCATGCCTAATAGTTATGAAACTGTAAAAATAGTTATGAGTGTAAAAAGGCTAGGTAGCATCTATTCAGCTTTTGTTCAGATTGTTTGGCTGGGAGGAGCAATTTGATCATTTTACATGCAACGCTAATCCAAAAGGATATTAGATGAATGCAACAGTAATTACAGGTACTTTGATCTCAAACTTCCAAGAGTGCTTTTTTGAAAGCAAAACTGCACAACTTTCACTTGGGCTGAAGAAACGCCTTTCAAATTACAAAGGTAACTGGACCATAAATTACATGTGAAGGACAAATCTGAAAATATGCCTGCATTGTGTTGAAAGACCAAACTTCCACATAAAAAATGCTAAAACAAAGCCTGTATGGATACATGGACTAGAAGGTAACCAAAAGTACAATTAGCATTAACAGACCAACTCCCCAGTTAAAATTGAAAGGACAGATGTTGAGCATTGCTGCTGAAATGAATGTGTCAGCAGCTCCACATTTTCCCCTCTTGATTTCCTTCTTAATAATATATTGTAAGTTTAAAAGTCATTGTGGAAGCATCCAACCCTCTGTTCATAAAGCCAGGTGATAACCTGCTATCTGCCTTGGCCAGAGAGGTTCATTCACTACCCCACCAATCCCTTAAACCCACAAATTTTTTGTTTAATGAAGTTCTTGTCACCAACTATCACCCACCAGCCCAGTAATACTAAACTCCTAACTAGCATTGCTGAAACATCCCTAACACTCAGAATGCTTCTCACTCTGGAGAGGATGCCAAGATGGGCAAGGCCTAGCAAAAATGAAGATCAAGAACCTAAGGAGAATGGAGATGGATAGACTTCCAGCTTTTCCTATAACTGGAGTTTCAGGAATGGGAAGATAACATAGCAAACTGCCTTTCTGCTCAAAAAGATACAAAATTCCTAAGTCAGTTATCTCAGATGACTTCATGTATTACCAGCCAAGGACACTATTTTTGCCAGTCAACGTCCAGACCCCACTCACTGACTAAGGCAACTGATCAGGTCTTATTGCTTCTAAGCATTCCTCTACAGCCCCTTTGAAATAACTCATCAGTGACCAGCCAGAAACTGATAGTCAGCAACTGTCTACTGCTCTTGCAGAGGAATAAAAATGGACATAATATCTGCAGATTCTTACTGTCTCTTGCAAAGCAATTTCAAGAGAGTGGGACACACAGGCCCTGCAAAGATCACCCCATTCCTCCTGCAGCAGAAAGCTCAGTGAGGCTTCTGTAACAAGTGAGCACCAATGATGGACAACCCTGCTGAGGTTAAGTTTGGGGCCTTTTCTCTGACACTGAGGGGATTCCCCACCATAATCTGGCTCTCAAGAGTGGCTTCCATTGAATGACAGAATATTCTGAGTTGGAAGGGACCCACAAGGATCACCAAGTCCTACTCCTGCTTATCCTGCACAGGACAATCCCACCCTTTGCCTGAGAGCATTGTCCAAACACTGACTTGATGCTGTGACCACCTCAGTGGGGAGCCTGACTGCCCTCTGGGTGAAGAACCTTTTCCTAATATTCAACCTAAACTTCCCCTGGCACAGCTCCAGAGGCTCCCTCATGTCCTGTCACTGGTCACATAGAGCAGAGATCAGAGCTGTCTCTCCACTGCCTCTCCAGAGGAAGCTGCAGCCCACGATAAGCTCTGCCCTCAGTCTCCTCCAGGGTGAACAAGCCAAGAGACCTCAGTCACTCCTTTGCATGGCTTCCCCACTAGACCCTTCACCATACTCATAGACCTTCTTTGGATGCTCTCCAAAAGCTTTATACCCTTCTTAAACTGTGGTGCCCAAACCTGTCCCCAGGACTCGAGGTGAGGCTGCACCAGCACAGAGCAGAGTGGGACCATCACTTTCCTCCATGCACCCCAGGACACGGCTGGCCCTTTGGGCTAGCAGGGCACACTGGTGACTCATGTTCAACTTGCCATCGACCCGGAACCCCACGTCCCTTCCTGCGGGGCTGCTCTCCACCCTCTCATTCCCCAGTCTGCCCGTACATCCAGGGATGCCCCTTGACAGGTGCCCAATCCTTCACCGCCTAGGTTGTTCGTGTACTACAGTAAAATCATGTGGGCTTAGACAGGCACTTAGCCTAGTGCTGCAGATGACCCTTTTTGAAAATAGAACTGACAAGGCCACGCTGTTCACTGTGCCGCTATGTTTTCCAAGAGGACATCCAGGAGCTAAAAATTCCAGTCAGCAATGTAGAAAGGGGGCCAGGGCACCATATCCAGAGCAGGGAAGAGGTGGCTCCTATCCCTCCCCGCTCCCAGCCGGGGCGGCTCCCACGCCCGGCACTCACGCAGCTTCCATGCCGTCTTCGTGGTGACGGCCACGGCCATGGCTCAGCGCGGCGCCTCTCGGGCGGGCAGCGCGTTCCTCCTCCCGGCGAGGCTCCGCTTCGCTGGCGCGTCCTACGGCCAGGCCGTGCACAGGGGCTGCCCCGGCCGTCCTGCGGGCACACAAGCACGGTCACGGCGAGACCCTCCCAAGAGGTGGCGCGGCTGGGTACGAGGCCTCACAGCTGATGAACATCACGGGAAGGGAGCGCTGGTCGGGCCGAGGGCGATCGCCTAAACGCTGGTGGCGGCGGGGCCCGGCGGTACCGGAGCGGGACCCCCAGCCCGCCACCGCCCCACAACCGGCCCCTCACAACAACCCCGCGCCGCGCCGGGCGGTTGCCCGGGCTCCGCGCACCGCTCGGCCAATAGGAAGCGAGGGCGGGGCGGCTGCCATAGAGACGGCAGAGCCGCCGCCACTCGCAGCGCGGCTTCTTGGAGGAGTCCCGCGGGCGAGACCAATGAGAAGGCGGTGCTGGATGGGGGCCGCCATTTTGAGGGGCCGCCCTGAGGGGCGGGGGCTGGGCCGTTCCCGCTCGCCGGCGGGTTCGGGGCGCGCTGCCGCGCTGGAGCGTTCCCGCGGGTGGCCGGGGTCCTTCCCGCGCCTCGCAGCTCACGGCCCGCCGGCGGTCGAGGCCGTCGTATCCCTGGGCTGCAGCCGGGGTGTCCCAGGAGGCGGTGCCCGGCTGTCACGGGCACAACCCCCGTGGGAGCGGGACCCTTGCGGGAGTTCTGTACCTCCCGCTGCCCGGCTGAGGTGCGGTCGCGCCGCTTGTGCGTGTTTCTCGCCGTCTCTGACGCCAATTCCTCCATCAACAGAGAAAAGTCAAGTTAATTTGACGCTACTCCGTGATAATGACCCAAGAATGCAGGCTGAATTCCAAGGATCATATCCTTCAAGCAGAGGAGCGATGCATCCCGACAAGAGGGAAATCGGGCAAGAGTGCCAGGAGGCCTCCGTGGATGGATAAGGAGCTGCTGAGCAGCAGAGGAGAGAAAAAGGGGAAAAAAAAAAAAAAAGACTGTAGAAAATAAGACTTTTTTCTCAGAAAGGAAAAAGAAATTTTCAGGAAGTGGAAACGGGGACAGGTGGCCTTGGAGTAATACAGGGAAATCCCATGGCCAGGGGGCTTGGGGCTACATGATCTTTAAAGTCCTTTCTAACCCCGTAATGTTCTGTGATTCTATAATATGCATTTGCTGATGGTTTGGCAGCTGCTGTGTTCCTAATGCCTGTAAAAGGATTTTAAAATTAATTTATTCTGGTGTCTTCTCTGGTATTGAATTAACACTGATGAATTCATAACCGCAGCGTTGTACAGGGCAAGGTTTTGTCATTACAGGGCTCTAAATTAGGTCAAAGAAATGTTATATTTGTGAACTCACCAGTTCAAAACCTTTGCTTGTGCAAAATTGAATTATAAATTCCTTAAAATATTACGTTGGAAAAGAATCAGTATTCCCAAATAATCCTGCTCCTGATGCCATCAGCTATGGAGCAGATCTGAAAAAGCCCTGAAAGACTATGGTTTGTCTCCCCTTCTGAAGCAGACCTTAGAGCTAAGGCCCCATTCTGAGTTGAGTCTCAGACATGATGCAGTTTCATGAAGACACAATGTAATTGCAGATGGGGCTTAGAACAAAAGAGGGAAAAGGAAAACCTGCAGAATAGTGCAAATTCATTTTAATCTCCGCAAATCTGATGATAGTGAAAGATTTACTGCAGGCAACTCCAGAAGAGCAGTGAAGAAATCAATCAATCAATCAATCAAACCAGCCAGGTGAGGATTCCTGAGCAGCATCTCTTTAAGAGAATGGTGTTTCTATTGTGCCAACTACTTTTCCCTAGAACAAGAAGGAGAATATCAGAGGAAAACTGCAGTATTTTACAGAGTAGTTTCAGCACCAAGTCCTTGGGGGATTGACTTATAAACCTCCCCTGGGCACTGCTCCGGCAGTCATTCCCAGTCCCTGCAGAGTCTCTCTTTTAGAGTGTGGAGTTGGGTCCAGTGTGACGGGTGAGGGATTCATCCTCCCCTCTGATAAGCTGATTCTCATTCTCCAAAACACTCTGGGAGCTCTTCTGCTCCTCTTCCAGAGCCTGTGAGGAAACAAGCAACCACAAGTCAGGGAAATTGAGAGGAAAGCAATGAGCAAAGGCACACAAAACACAACTCTGAATTCGGGGAGCTGAGATGAAGGAAACCACAAATTGGAGCTGATGTATTTTTGAGGGGGGCAAAAAGTTGGAGATGAGAGTTCTTATGAGAAGAAGAAAACAAGGGGAATCAAACCATGGAGAGGAAGAGGCAGCAAATCCAAATGTGTTGCCTCACTAGAGTCAAGAAGCCCTGGAGAACCAAATAATCTGTGATTGAGATAAGGCCTAAATTTTACCCTGGAGCTATTTTGTTCTTTGATCTCATGTGCTAATTAAAATAAGTACATACATATATATATATATATACACACAGGCATATTTGTGGCTCATTTTAAATACACACAGGCATATTTGTGGCTCATTTTAAATACCCCCCCCATAATCCCAATTATCAATTAATCATTCTGAATTATTTTCTTTATTAACTAAACAAAATAACACAGTAATCTTTCTTGGTGATGCAAGTTTTTCCAGAAAGTCAGAAGGTGACCATAGCATGATCATGTTGTATTTCCCTGGGAAGGCAATTGAAACTGTGCTGACTTACACCATACTGTGATTTGTTCAAATATATTTTATTGATATTAAAAGCTCTTCAAAGATAATTTCTGAGAGAGAAAAAGCTGACTCTGGATTTCTTTGAGTACATGTGTCGAATGCTCACATTAATGAAGTTTACCTACCGTGGCTTCACACTGTTGTCCTCTTTGCAGCGTCATACATTGAAACTGTCAGTTTAATATTGGCTTCTTCATCCTTACGGACCATCAAAATATTTAACATCTTCCAAGAAATCAGAAGAAAGACCCCTCAGCTTTCCCACAAAATGACTGTACCTGTACATGCTTGACCTGCTAACAGAGCAGATGCTGCATACAAGAATTGTAGAATAAGGTTAAATATGGATCTGTACAAATAAGTCCATGTCCTGCTGATAGATCAAGCTGATAGTAGTCTTTATTTTAGATTGTTATTCTGTATGAAATTCTTAATCCAATTATTGATGTTAACTGATAAGAAAGCTTTTCTGGAGTCACAGTTTTGGCATTACTTTTGAAATTCCACTGATAGCTTTAGCTTATTCTTTGTCTTAAACAGGATATGCAACACAAGCAATGGGAATATTTTGTCTGTTGATACAAGACTGAGAAATTTGGCAAGGTAGTTCATGAGGTCACTAGCTTCAAATTTCTGAGGAAAAATTGTGTTTTTTGCAAAATTATTCTTAATTATTACTAATATTCTGGGCTAATATAGTTGAGCATTCCCTCTGCAGCTCCTTCAGGGAGTTCTCTTCCTCAACATTAAAAGAAATCCAATAGCTGTGCCTACATCTGCTAAAATGGTTATATTTATCATGAAATAATTACAAAGAACATGGATCTGTTACACCAGTCAGTGTGATTAGCAGTACAAGCAAAGTATTTTATGAAGTATTTCCCTAGAGTTGCTCATGCAACAAGTCACTTCAATATTTTGGATAGGATTTCCTGGCAATGCCTAGCACCTAGATACAGCATTACATACCATGTCCTTTCTTTTTGGTCTCATTTCTGGGCAAATGGCAGATAGGCTTCCAGATGCCCAATTAATATATTGTCATTTGCTCTCTGAAACTCTCTTAGAAGAGCAGAAGCAGTAAAGTGTGTGACTCTCCATAAATGTATTACAGCTACGTCTTCACTGAACAATGCCTGGGTAGCAAGAATGATAATTTAGCATGGAGACCAGCTTTGTGCCACCAGTCTTATCACAGTTTATGCTGAGGAGGCTTTGGCAACCAGTCAGCTGAAACTGTTTCCACACCTGATCAACTCTGACACTGTGGACATCTCCCTGTTACCTCTGCTTCAGAGTTCTGGACTTGTTGCTTCAGCAGCTTCTGTTCCGCTCTCAGCTTCCACAGCAAGTGGTACAGATGGAGCATGTTCTTGTGTTTCTCTGAGGACCACGGCTGGAAGCAGATAAGTTAGTGAATAACAGCAGCACTCTCTGGGTGCATGGGATCAGGTACTCTCCTGGCAGAAACTGGCACAATCCTGCTATAGCTAATAATCAGCACTAATTTCCATCATGGAAACATCAACCATGGTCAGCATGGGTTTATTAGGTTTCATTTTGATTTGGAATCCATCCATAATGTGAGCCAAATGGCACATTTTGCACTTTGCTGATGCTGCTGTTTTATAGTTGGAATGAAATGAGATTAATAGGAATGAATAGAAAGAGAGATTAAAAAAATGGGACTCCAGCAATGCTATTCTGCGTATTCTCTCCACAGGGAAATAAAAATTTTAAAAACCTGTAACATTAAAAAAATTCATATTTTTAATCTCTCTTTGATTTTCTTAAGTGTAATTGTGCAGCATCACTGCAGAATTTACTGGCATACTTCTGCTTCTGATTACAGACTCGTGTTGATGATGTTCGTCGGGTGACCCCTCACCCCTAATGAGATGACTTGGCTTAATGGCAGGACTCCACTCTTTTTGGAATATCTTTTATTTAAGGCTATCTATCTGTCTGTCTGTCTTGTCTGTCTATCTGTCTATGTGTCTATCTATTTGCAACACATTAAGCCTCAGCATCTTGCTCTACATCTGCAGGGTAAACACTGGGAGATTTAAGGAATTATAGAACCCAAGAAGTCCATGTTAGAAACAGAACTAGAACACAGAGTGTCTGCTGCTCTGTTCTCTCTCTTCTTGAAGAGGGAACAGCTGAGGAAATTTTAGCTTCCCTGCCATGAATCTGAAAAGCATCATGGAATATGTCATGCTTGTAGTTCTTTCACTGACATTTCACCTTCTCTTTGTATCTTGTGATCTTAGTACCTCATATTTGACAGCGTTTTCTCGGCTCAAGAAGATTTCATCTTCTCTCTTCTCCCTTCCTATTACTCTGGAGAAAACCACCTTTGAGGCAATGATGTCATGAACCTCCAGGTGATATGTCAGCTGGATGATATCATCTATGACCATAAAGATACGTTCCTCTATATCTTCGTCAGCAGGCTTTTCTGGATTTCTGTGGAAACGCTCCTTGATTTGCTAATGGAGAGTGAAAAAAAGATACAGAAGCAACTGAGACAACAAAACCAGCATGATTTACAGATTTGGGTAAAAAGCTGAAGTAAAAATTGTGCTTTTCTGCCTGGACTTGCATCTCTTGGCTCATGGTCCTACTGTTCTTGCCTATGTCTTAAAAAAACCGAACCACAAAGTTGCTTAAAGCAATACAGGAATTTCCTATTTGTGGAGCTGAGTATGCTTTCCAAGCTCCAAGTTAGCTTGGGATGCATCCCTACCTGGGGGAACTGCAGGAAGCAAGGTATTTTGGAGAAAGGCAGTTTCCCACATTTCCCAGCATAGGGAGGGAAAAGGTAGCATGTTGGCTGCTGGTCCAAAGACAGGCCACTGCATGGCTCTGTCTTGGCAGGTGAAGTGTCTGAGCCATACATACTGCCAGATGTCAGATTTCCTCCTCTTTCTGTTCTGCGAACCAGACCTGACAAGAGGAAGAGGTAGATTACCTGCCTATAACAAATCAGGGTGATGGGACAATTCATCAGGAACCTAAAATGGTATTAGTTTGGGCTCAGCACACAAAATCATTTTCCTAGTTTTCAATCTTGTGAAAATTTTGTTCCAAAGTCATAGTCAAGTTTTTTTCTTTCCTCTGACACACACTTTCCAAGCCTCAGTGTCCTAGTTTAATTCTAGCTGCTCAGTGCTAGTGACAACTGGGCACACTGTGGCTCTCTGTCAGGCAAGCAGCTGTGAGACACAGCAGCTGAACAGCTCTTGGATGTCTCATCTGGAGTTTTGCCTCAGCCGTGCCCACTGAAAATGAACTAAAGCCCCAGGCAGTATGTTTTGCATAGTATAAATATCACAGTGACACATATTTTTCAGTTCCAGCCTTGGTCATACCACTATAGGCCGGGGCTTAGCATCAGTTCTGCTGCCAGCCATTTCCATTTTCTTTTCTCTTTCACCAAACTCTACGTGCCGCATGTGCAGGAAGTCATCCCGCCCCATGAAGTACTCTGTCATCTCAGTAGCATTTTCAAAACGTTTGCAGAGGTTATCAACTCGTGCCTTGTGGTAAAACTCCACTGTGTGTCCAGTCTCAGGTTCCAGCGATGTGTAGGAGTGAGCTAAGGACATAGCACACACATTTTCAGAGTTAGCAACCATAATACATTGAACACAAGCATGTCCAAGGGAGGTCTCATTTTCTTCAGCTTTAGCAACAGATCTGATGCGGGACTTTCCCCCAGCTGCACAACACTGAGAGAACAAATATAATCCTGAAGAGAAAGTTTCAACTTTTATCAATTCTACTGATAAAAGTACAAATGTATCACCTTGATATACATGATAACTATGTATTTTTCTAATACACAGAAAACTACATAGCTGGGGAAGCACTGCCCAGGACTGCAAGCCACCAACCCAATTCTCTACTCATCACTGGAGACCATTTTATTTACCTAGGCAATTTATCCCACAAGTATCCTGTCCCCCCTGCCTTTCAACTTTGGGCTTTTGCCACTGCTAGAAGGGAGTTGTGAAATCCCATCAGCTGCACAGGCTACCCAGATAAGCTGTAATACCTTTAAGAAGGAGGGGGTGTCCTGGCATGAAATGGTCTGTCTTCAGCTGTGTTTGTTTATTCATTTCTCTCATATACAACAGGTCTTCTCGGTGTTTGAACCACTCCTTCACCTCCACTCCTTCAGTACCTGGCAGGAGACAAGTAATTTTGCAACCTTAGGTCACCCTGTTGCAGGTGGCAAAATTCTGATGAGCTCTCAGTGTCTGTGCCATCACCCTGTGCTCCTGATACAGCCACAGTGGACATAATATGGCCACTGGGATTGGCCCTGTGCACAGGGGAATTTTGTAAGTGAATTCTAATCTACATTTGAGTAGATGAATTATACCCTAAGAGGGTCTATTCCTCTCTGTCAATCAGAACTAGAGTAATCAGATCAGGAGTAGAACATAGCATGGCAAAGGGCTATGGATAGGCAAGAGAAATTCCATACGAAATACTTAATGATGGTGTCAGGAGATTGGAGCACCACACTATCCAATAAAGCTGAGGGTAGGATACTGTATATCCAGTTAGGAATCTGCATGGTTTCTTGGACCAGCTGTTAAAAAATAATGCTTTCAAGTACTGAGATATCCTCAGGCTGTAGCTGCCCCTTTCTATGGCCCCTTTTGACACCAATGAGGAAATGAGGATAGTGATACTGTTGGATCAAATCAAACCAGCCTTCCATTTCTCTGAAGAATGAAAATCCAAATAGCTGATCTGTGACACTGAACAGTTGCACCGGTGTATAAAACAAATTCAAACTCTCATGAAAACCCCTAGCAATGCTGGAAAGTTCAGGGGCTTGACAGAGTGAGCGTGATGAAGAGTTTGAGGATATGGTAGATAATTCCTCCACAAAGGTGAGAGGAGAATGAGAAAGCACAAAAGAGACTCTGGCAGAAAGGGGACCACCTCCCCCTTCCCATCAGCATGGGCCAGGCTGTTTGCTCAGTGTGTAGAGTGTGTTTATTCATCCCTCTTACGGTCTGAGTCTGCATAGACAGTGAGGCGCTGCACCAGCCCATCCGCATTCGCATATGCCGCCCATTTCTCCAATTTTGATTTATCGTACAGGATCACCTTCTTCCCCTGGGAAAAGGGATTTTCGTATTCTGCAGTGGGTAAGAGAGATGTCAGACAAATTGACTCCACTGTACTCAGACAAAAAAAAAAAAGAATTTAAAAGGGAGAAAACCAAGGTCTAAGGGACACTATGCATTTTTTTATTGTGTTCTGCTGCCAATAAAGCTGTTCAGACCCTGCCTGTTGTCCTTTAATGTTATAATGGCATAATAACCTTTTTCCTCTCTCAATGATAATGCAGGGGCAGTTCCTTGTGCATAGCAGTAACAGAAAGACCATCCCAGGCAAAATTTCCAGCTGGCAGGAAAACACAGTGTGGGTGTGGATGTGTGTCTGAGGTCGATGAGACAGTGCAGCACTGAGGGCAGACACTTGAACCAATAGCTGTTGTGGCCTTCATCTATTGTGCTTCACTGCTACACCTTGACCATCCTAAAGGGAGAACCATCAAGTGAGATAAACACACATCCCAAATGCACTGAAAGATCAGCTGGGAGCAAGCAAAAGGCAAAGGAAGAACACATACCTCTGCGAGATACCTTAATTTGGGCTACCCATGAGAGTGGCATCTCAAAAGTCATGTCTGTTTCCCCCTTTTCCTGCTGAAACAGAAGCAAAGATTTGTGGTTTTGGCAGCTTCTCTTACTGTGCCAGGAGGCATTTTGGTTCTGGTGAACCTCAGTGATCAGAGCTCAGCTCGTGCGAGGCTATGCTCTGTTATGACAGCACATCCCTACTCGAGCCTGATTAAATGATCTCCTGGCTACTGCTCATGCTGGACAGGGAATTAATGTGACAATCACCAAAATGATTATGTAGACCATGGACGACTCTTTTCTCCCTGGTTATGAGCACAGGCTAAGAGTAAATAGCAGGAAGGAATCGTTACTGGCCTTCTTCTGTCCTGCTGTGTGGGTGCAATGCCTGTTTTATCATGCTGTCTTCTCCCAAAGGACAGCATTTTTTGCTTCTAGTACACAGAGGTTTTTTGTATATTAGAGGACATGCATTATTTCTGCATTTTGTTGGCAGCTCCACCTTGCAGCCAGGAGGGGAAGGTGAGCAGCACAGAGAGAATGTCCAGAAAAATGTCATTCTGGATTTTACTTTTTTTAATTATTTCACCCCAAATGTCAATGCACTGGAGGCATACAGAGATCCCTAGCCACTTATGACACCTGAAGTGACACTTGGGGTCCTGCTTCAGAAAGCATCAGAACTCTTTAAGATTGAGAAGGAATCTAACCTGGCCAGAGTAGAAGGGATCTTACCTGGAGAGGGCAGCAGGCAGGCAGACAAACACAGGCCTATGGACACACTTGTTCCATACAGCACCCCTACTGCACCCCCACTGCACAAGAGCATCAATGGGTAACTCACCAGGAAATCAGTGTCTTGTGGCGGTGACTCTGTGAGCAACTCAGAGGGGTTGTTGCTCTCTGAAAACATAATTTCCCAGCAGATACAATCACTCAAGTCAAAGCTGAGATCCTAGGGCACACAGGAAAAACTCTTTTAACTACAGGGCAGTGTCATGGGCCTGACACTAAATTGATCACTGCATCAGTATGTCTGTGGTGCCCTGGACCTGGCTGGGTGTCAGACAGTTTAAGGACTCTAGAGATCTGGACTTCAGTGAGGTGAGCTCCTCAGACCCTTGGCTGGCTTGTAGGACCCCAAAAACTGTTCCTGTGCCTGGAGGCTGCAGAACCCCTTCCTCATGGTGCCTCTTCCACAGATGAGAGGAAGTGGCTGGAAATGCTTCTGTCTCCTTCCTCGGGGCAAGCATGGCCCCAAGGGCAAGCTGATCTAACTCAGACACTCAATTCCCAGACTTTGTGTCCACTGGGCAGTAGCTGAGCTGTGGGAAGAGCCTAATCAAGATTTTACCTGCCTTGAGCCATGCCTGACAGACCCAAAACATCCTCTGCCTCAAAAGCTGTTGTTTAAGAGAATGAGTGCCTAGCCCGCCTTAAAAGGTGAAACTCTAGCACTGTTGGGATTTAATAGATGTGATCTATATTTGCTAGCTCAGAGTCTGGGATGTCCTGGAGTAGTTCCAGAGTTTATGTAATCAGAGCAACATAACCAGAACCAACACAAGAAATGGTTACATGGAAACTGGACCTCTACTGGTCTTGGACTTCCCCAGGACTCAGGTTAACCCAACTGTCCCTCACATGCCCAGGGTGCTAAGGGCTCCCTACCTTGCAGCCTTTCCGGCAGTCCTGCATGTTCACCCAGTAGTTCTTGTGGTTCCAGATGCTCTCAATCCCAAGGAAGCACTCATCTGTGGTGCTGTGGTGGTTTCCCGTGAAGGGGTTGATGAAGAAGGTTTCGGGAACCTTCCTCTTCCCAGACAGAACCAGAACCCATGCATGCACTCGTAAGCCATGTAAACGGTCTCGGTTGGGCTTGTCTACCTCCTGTAGCACAGAGGATACAGCAATAATTACGGCCATTTTATTGCCACTTTAATCCAACCTAAGGGCAATTTTTTTCCTTTCCTCTGCCCACTTCTAAAGAACTCCAGGCTCTTAATGCTCTTTAAGAGTGAGGTAGTACATACCCAGCACATATCCCTGTGCCAGCATACACTGTGCTCTGGGAAGCCCAGTGCTCATGACCATGATCAAGGTTGTGTCATACTTCACAGAGGAGGGTGTGAGCTCCTTCCTTTGGCCAGCCATTGCCTGTGTCTCAGCTCTTCTTCCTGAAGTTTACAGTAAGACAGACCTTGCTAACTCACCGTGACCATCTCTTCTCTTTCCTCGTCTTGTACAGCTTCACTTTCTTCCTCCTTGGCCTTCTGCTGAAGCTCAAATTTGCTCTGCGGCTCTAAAGGGTACTTAATTCTATACTTGTTGGGGTCTATCTCTTCTGGTACCTGCAAAAGCAGGGTATTACTATGAAACCCAGCAGAGGTCAAGAGAAGGAAGTAAATGTATGGCTTATAGGTACCTCCCAGTTCCCAACACTTGGCAGTTTGCAATATTGCAGCCGGTGAGCAGAAATTCAGTGAAGCCAAAGAGGCCTTGTAAGGAACTGCAGAAAATCACTCAAAGGATTCCTTTGGTGAGGTGCCTGGTGCAGACTGAAACCCAATGTGGACCTAAAGCTGTTCTCCCTAGCTCAGCTCTGGAGCTCACTGGACATGAACAGGCTGAGCATGAATGCTGGGCACCTCCCTGCGCGCTCACTGCAGGTCTCACCTCTGGTGGCTTCCTGAGCAGTGGGCACACGTCCTGAGTCTGGTCAAAGGAGCACATCTCAAGGGTGGCATATCCATGTACACAGTAGGCATCATAGCCAGCCCCAATCAGCAGGGAGCACAGCAGCACAGTGAAGTCAAAGCAGTTCCCCTGCTGGTATTTCAGGATGGTGGTTGGGGAATAGAGTGAACTGGGCTTGAAAGAGAGAGATACGTGTTCACAGTGCTTGTCTTGTGGAGCTGAAATATGCACCAGGCAGAGAGCAAGGGAGAGAGGAATTGCCCACATCCCTGGGCTCTGCACCTTGAGGGAATCTGTTACATAACATTCCTCTAAAAGCCACAGACTCTAAAAGTCCCCTCCAAAGTGATCTGCAGAAATTCTGACCCCAAATCTGGTGATAAATTTAACCACAGGAAGAGAAGGGCATGACAAACTCATCAAACTGCCAAAAACTTAATGCCAATCACAATCCTGGAATGGGATTTCCCTCTATCTTCTGCTCTGTCTGCAGCATTTCCAAGGAAAACACCCATAAGCTAAATTATAGTTCACAGGAGGAAACATATTTCCTTCTGGCCCTCACTAGAGAGCAAGAAAAAGGATCAGCACACACATACTGCATACAGAGAGGTTCTACTCCCACTCAGATCTCAGACACCACCTAAGGTGATCAAAGCAGTCTCCCTAAGCTTTATATGCTCCTCTGTTTCAAGGTGTCTTGGTTTTTGGAGGGGAAGCTTGTCAGCCATTGCCTCCCACAGTGCACCAGTCATCTGGGCTGGTGGAAAGCAGGGTCTGGTCTTGAAGAAATAGTCCTTAATGACTTAAAAGGTACCACACTGAACATGCCATGCACTGAGACTGTGGGTCCAACAGAGTGCACAGGGTCTGGGAAAATCAGGGGGTTACCTAAATAGTGAGGGGATGGTGGAAGTGTCAAAGACATTTGTCATCCCAGCCACTGGGACTTCCCCACTGTGTCCTGCTGAAAGGCCCTTCTGTCACCTCTGTTATGTCTCTGATGGGACTGCAGCCCCTTTCTTACCAGTGTGATTGGGCACTTGAGGGGCTCCATGATGAGGTAATCAGCAACAAAGCTGGCACAGCCTGACCAGTAGTACATGTCTGGATAAGGCAGAAGGGTTGGCCTCACCGTGGTACTCACAAACTTCTGTGGGGCAACAAGAAGATTTTGGTTAGCCAACAGGCCCTTGACAGAGTCTCCCATCCAAAGCCATCCTCAGACCATGCCTGGATGTTGCAGCTCATATTCTGGACCTCTCTAGAGTACAGCAACAGCATCAATATCCCTTGTCTCCAGTTCCAAGATGGAAATTTAATGGGATTGGGAAGCTGTCTGCTTGCCTCTGGCTGAAACTTCAAGCTCATCTCAGACACATTACAGATGTGAGCCAGTTCTTCTCTTCATTTTCAAGCAAGTCAAATAGCTACTGCCCTTTCTGGCTTTTACATCCTCCAGCATTTTTTGCCTTACATGTTAATGATACAACAAATTTTGGGCAAAGCTGGTACAAAATAGCAATTCCAGGTGCCCAGGGGGAACACCAGGTCCAGAACTAGACAATGGTTGTGCAGTTTGGGCCCAGCAAAAACAAAACCAAACCAAAAACTTCCACATTTACTTCCTTCCCTCTAACTTCTGTGAAGTTCAGAGTAAGACCTAACTCTGGATCTATACTCTGTATCTGTGGCTGAGCCTAAGCCTTATCTATTTCATTTGTTCCTTTTACTTCCCTTTATGTTTCTGTGCTCTCTCCTGTTCTCTAAGCATCATGCTGCAGCCCACATGGCAACACCACCATTGATATGGCACAACATGCTCATGAATTTGGACAGCTGGGGTGTTCCTGAGATTCTGTGTGTCTTCTTAGGGGTTATGGGTTCAGCCAGCAGGTTCCCATTCCCTTTGGCCAGGAGGGAGGGCAGGAAGGGCTGCTGTTCTTTCACAGCATTTCACACTACGGAAACCAAGTGGTCCCTGTGCTGTGGCCCAGCCCCACACCACCCCATACCTGCACTCCACACTCGTTGACCGGGTGGACAAAGAGCGGCTTGCGGTCAGGGCACAGGTGAGTGTATTGCTGGACGAAATGGTCAGCAAGCTGCAGCACTTTCTTCTCCTGCCAGGAATTTGTCTTGTACGAAGATGGAAAGTGGGATGTGTCAATGGAGCTCCAGTCAAAACCACTTACGTGGCAGTGGGAGGCAGAGAGACACAGGTAATAAGCCAGGAGCAATACAGGTAAGATGACCTGCTATCAAAACATGGCAGGGCTTCCCTGTTTCACAGGTAAAAAACAGGGACCATATCCAAGGATATGATTTTGACATAGCCAAGCATCTCTGGAGCAGTGGCAAACTGATGCATACCCAGAGTCTCAGGGGATCTTTATACACTGGTACAATTAACTGAGTTACCTTGTCTTACTTGTACATGCACACTCTTGGACAAACTCATCAGGCACATGAAACTTTCTCGCTCTCATCCCTGTGCAAGGGGACCACACATGCCATCTACACGTGTGCAATCTCCCTGTGGGCCCCAAAGGGACCATCTCCGCTCATCCCAGCCATGGGCAGACACACACAACTTACAGTACATCACTTGGGACAGAGGTTTCCTCCACATTTTCATCTATCTCAAGGTCATTGAGGACATCACTGATATCCAAAGAGTTCTCATCTTCTGTTTGATCTGTCTCCTCCAGGGCCTCCATTCTGCCTGGCACTACAGAAATGCTCGCACCAGGGTGAATTCAGGGGTGGGACCCAGCTACACAGGAACAGAGAAAGACATTGTGGCCGCAGTGGTTTGGTACACGAGCATGGCTGAGGCAGCCAGAAGCATGACAGTAAGGGGAGTGCACTGAGTTTGGGCTTGGCTTGCTAAGTAAGTGGCTCCATGTTCCTGGCCACCCTAAGCGTGGCAGAGCAGGCAGAGCCTGGCTCGGTAGAGCAGAACACGTCTCCATGTTCAGGCTGTGTGCCCCGTGTCCTCCCTCCTGCCCGGGGTGCTGCTGGCTGGCCAGCAGCTCCATCAGCCCGCTCGGCACCGGCCGTGCCGCAGCCCGCAGCCGCCCAGGGGCCTTGGAGCGATAGGGACGCTCCGCGGAGCCGGCAGCCCCCAAGGGCAACGGCTGTCGGGTATCACCGCCCGGCACGGGGCGTGTTTATGTGCCGTCCCTGCGGTCAGGCTGACCCCGAGCGGGGCACACCGCGAGCACAGGAGGCACAGACCTTGCCCGAGGGCCCCGCTCCCCTCCCGGCCCTGCCCCGCCCGGCCGCCCCCTCACCCGCGGCTCCAAGGGCAGCGCGGCCGCTCCCGGGCCCAGCGCGGCTCCGGAGCGCTCACCATGGCAAC
>VZTX01011159.1:0-27294 GCA_013400915.1 Pardalotus punctatus
CAGCTTCCCCCCCGCCCCCCCCGCCCCAAACTGCCCTCCGCAGAGTCGGGCGCCGAGAGTCGCCCTCATTTCCCCGGGTGGCGGGGATGGGGCTCCCCGTGCTCCCGGTGCCCGCCCGGTACCGCAGGGGAGGCGCCCTCGGTGGGGCTGGGGAGGGGCCCTCGCGCTCCCCCTGAGGCGGCGCGCGCGGGGGGCCCGCCCGCCCACCTCCCCCTTCAGCGGCGGCACCCCCGTAACGGAAACGGCGCGCGGGGCCCCTGAGGGGCCGCGCGGTCCCCCGGGGGGATGTGGGATACGGGATGGCGCTGCCCGATGGCGCTGCCCGGCCCGAGCTGGTGCCCTGCCCGCTCTCCTCGGCACCGGCCTGCTCAGGCCCACCCCGCTGCCGGTGCCACGGTTCCCCCACCCCTCAGCCTCGCTGCACCCCCCCGTGAGGGGGATTCCACGCGCCCTGGGAACCGAGGTGGGCACCGGGATTCGCCGCCAGCCCGATGGCACAGCCCGGAGGAGCCGCTGGACCATCGTGGAGAGGCTCGGGCTGCTGGCACTTGTCCCTTCCACACGCTTCTGAGGAAGGCGGGATGAGAGCGGCGGCGGCGGGGAACTTGTGGAGGAGAAGCGCGTCCCTCCTCCCCGGGGTTGAGCACCCCGACTGCCCACCCGCCGAGTGACCTGAGGGCTTTCTTCTGGTGGGAGAAAGCTCCGGGGCGAGCGGCAGCTTGGAACTGAACAGGGAGGGACCACGCAGTAATGGCAAACAGACACAACCTATCAACTCCTAAAAATGCTCAAGGGCCCCATCCTGGACAAATGCTCCGTGCTTGGGGGATTAGACATCAATGTTGTTTGGTTTCAAACTGGCAGTGAAGAGTTTTGAAGATTTGTAGCAATCCCCCGCCCTTTTCAGTCTGAGACTTACTCTGTGAAAAGACGGCTTTCAACATCCACTAATCCTTCTCCTTCACCTCCACAAAATGTTCTTAAGATGGGCGATCTCGTGGCTATAAGGAATAGGTTTCCAAGCCACCGGTGGCACACCGACGCAGCCGAACAGAGAAAGTCAGCGGATCAGCTTTGCTTATCCGTGCTGCCTGAATAACCTGTTTAGCCAATACAACATCAGTGAACAGCAATGCAGTGTCCTCCCTCCCCCTTTATCCTCAAACGACCCATTCTTTGTCCAACTCCCATCTTGTCCAACTCCCACTTTTAAGTAACTCAAGTCTTTGGAAGAAGACCCTTTTAGCGCAACATTCACGCTGGGCGTTGCTCTTGGCAGATAAAACCACCTCCTCTTTGCTCAGCCCTCAATCCCTTTTTCTCTTTTTGTCCCTCTCTCCTCCTTCCCTTGTCCATGCCCACTTGCAAACACTGTTAAAGAACTCTTTACAGCTTCCTGAACACTACAACAGTAGCTAATTATCACCTCTTACCCCAAACAGATACTCTTCTTTCGGGGGCGATACTTCTTAACAGTGGGTTTTCAGTGCCTTCCGATTTGCAGACCAGAGACCCGAAGTATTTCCCGCTGGACAGAGTTTCAGCCCACTGACACCTTTTCTAGACAGGTCCCCGGGGCTACAAGTTCCCAGGATCCACGACCCGAAGGTGGAAATCTTTGGTCTCTGACAAGTCTTTCCACCTACTGACGCCAGCCCCACCTGCATCTTTCCAGTGATCGCAGCCAGCACCTTCTACACCTGAAGTGTTGGTGAAACTGGAACCACCAGCTTTTTCTGCCATCGGTTCCACAAGCTCCTTTACCCGATCTTTAAACCTTCCTCATTTTTACATTTCTACCGGTCTTTTTTAATGCAACACCTACAATTCCTCCTCTCCCTTACACATCCCTCCTTGCTGGCCAGGCAAGACCAGCGTTGTGTAAGGAAGAGAATGTACCTCACAGTGCTTCCAAAGAATCGAAGATCCAGCCCTGCTCTCACCAACACCAGGAACCCATCGTGCTTTGCTTAAGTTTGTTTGCCCTGGGCACTAGAGGCTATGATTTTTCTAAGGAGCCTAAGGAAGCCAGGCACCCAACTTCTGTTTTCCAAAGGTACCTTTGAAAATCCTGTGTCTCAATCCCGACATATGCAAGAGCAGCGATGAAATACGAGGAGTTAGCGAACTGCCTTTTTTGTTCTCCTCCCTCCTCTGACCCAGTACTTTGCTGTCATCCCTTTAGGAGTCAGACCAGGGAAAACGAGCACAAAATGCTACTAGTTTGCAGATGCTGTGGTTCCTCCGACTCCCCTCCCATCCCCCCGACCCCATCCCCCCACATTTCAAACAGTTATAAATGACTGTGCAACTCTGCAGGCAGCGGTCTCAAATAACCACACCAAGCCTCTCCCCTCCAACGGCTTTAAGTCTCTTCCTTCCTCTCTTTGGGGCTCCGGAGAGCAGCGATCAAGGTGCTTTGCTTCACTCTCAAGAGTTAAAGTTGCTACTTCATCCACCACCTTTGGGAATCCGCCACAGCAGTGAATTCCCAAGGCTGCCCTTGAAGGGTTTTACCATGGGAACTGACAACAACAGGCTCCAAAACGATCCTAACTGCGAAGAGAGGTTGTAAGTCAGGATTTCAGGTAGCAGAGCCCCAGATGGTGGGACCATCACTGCTAGCCTCGAGAACAGTCCCCAGTATTGGGGCCTTGCCCTCCTTTGGCTAAGATCAGCTTTTAAGCTGCCCCAGAGCAGCCAGCTGTCCCAGCTCTTTAGAACACTCCAGCAAATCCAAGAACATCTTGGAAGCATTACAGCTCTCACCACACTGTGTACGCTTTCCTCACAACTCCCTGTCTGCAACAAGGGCAGGAGATCAGCCCGTCTATTCAAAAGCAGGGCCCTCTTCCATTAGAGCAAACCAAGCCTAAGGAAAGTTGCCACAGGAGCTCCGGTTCTGTGGAGCAGACAGATCAGACGAGATAGCCCAGCCAGCAAAATACATTTACATGACACTTTCTGTACATGGTTCAGAGCATGGCACACCCTGATCACGGCTTTTATTCTCTTTAAGGGCCTGGCCCTGCAAAACACTTAATTTTACATGTGTAAGTAGAGTCCCACTGAAGCACAATGGAGCTACTCATGCAAATAACATTGAGAGCGTGTAGGGCTGTGGCTCTGTTTCACTATTCCATCTGCAGCAGACCCAGTTTTAGAGGATCCTGCCATGCTCTCTCAGTTATTGCCGCTCACTTGTGCCAGTTAAACTATTTATGTAGCTACACTCATAGGTGAGCTGTTTAAATGATCCAACTTTTTTTTAAAAGCCCTACTAACAGGAACAATCCTTAACACCACACCAGCTGATGTAGATTTCATCCCCACAAGCGGCTGAACCGGCACAACTGGAGGAGGTGGAAACATCTGAGAAACAAGAACTTTTGAAGATGGGACTGAGGGAAGGCAAAATGGCTACATGGAACCTTAGCATGTGAAGGCTGGAGATATTACCCTCTTCTGAAGTCACACCCTGCTCCTGACCATCGGCTCTCTGAAGTGGAGCCTTCTCCAACCACACAAGTCATTCCACATGAAACAATTTCACCTCAAAGGCAACAGCAGATTGGCTCTTTTCAGCCAATAATACTTAAAAACCTTGCCTCAAGGAAAGCTGTCAGCAGTACGAAGAATCTGCCAACAGTCCCCATACCCAGGATCAGGGATGTGCACTCCTCCTTCCAGGTAAAGGATGTCATCACCACGCACATCCATGGCCAGTACACCACTGCTTCTGCAGTCACAGGATCCCTTACTATTAGCTTTGACATGGCACATTTGTGCCATGCAGAGTGTTCCCTACAATTTTTTGGTTTTTTTTGTTTATGGGCTATTCTATCTCTAGCAACTCTGTGTTGAAATTGCATCACATATTTCCTGTCTGCCGAGGCAAGATTTCCCCCTTTCAGTGCGATTATAACCTTCCAGCAGGGAAGCTCCACTAACTCCTTAAGAGCTTTGCTCTCTACACTGCTTCCTGACCTGCATTCGCATACACCTGAGCAAAGTGGGTGTAAAACACCATCACTGTTGGAAGTGAAGAACACACACCATTAGGAGGATGTTTGGCTTTGTTTGTTTGCCTTAGGTTTGGGGGTTTTTTGCCCTCTTTTGTGCTCCAGTGTAAATGATCAGAGGAGCTGCAGGACAAGAGAGATCAGGCTCTATGAAACCATTTTCTTACAAGCTTTGAGTTTTAGACTGCTGCATGCTCTAACGAGCCTTCTCGAAAGGAAACAACCCATTTCTGTAAGGAATCCAGGTGATTATGGTTTGCATACCGCCGTGATCTCTCTGCATGGGCACAGGGGAGCTGCCTTCATGAATCTTGCTGCAGGATGAAGTCTAAAGCTGGACAGTGTGAAAGAAATGGCAAAGGACCACAGGGAGGGGTAGTTTAATATCCATTGTTAACTTGGAAAAAAAACCTTCTTTCAGAAAGTCTTTTATTTATTGTAAATCATTCCTAAAAGATTAGGAAATCAGGCCTGGGGGAGGGGGAGAGATTGTTGTGGCTTTCTTTCTTGTTCAACGTCTTTTAGTATTAGACATTAACTCGAGTCTCCTCAGTTTTGCTGAGCCTCCATGCTGCAAACCACCAGAGAACATTTTTAACATGCTTGGGGTGAACAGTCCCTCTGCACCCCATCGTGGGTGCAGCCTCCCAGAGGAGGGAAATGCTTCTCTATCCATATCAATGTCAATATCCACATACAGTCACACACATCCCCCCAAAATACACATATACAAACCCTATCTCTGTCCCCACTGCTGGTTAAAAACGACCTGTAGGTCACCTACAGCAATGACTACTGCCTGCCTGGCTGCACAGGGCATGGAGCTGTGTTGGGAAGGAGACTGGCTGATGGATCTGACCAGCACTGGCTGCACAACATCACCCCAAGGCAACAGTGTGCAGATGATGGCAAATTCACCCGGGCAAGAAAGACCCTGCTCTCACTTTCCTGTCTGCACTGAAAAGAGAGAAACAGTTGATGTCGTGTTTTCCTGTTCACATGAACACCCAAACAATCTGAGCCTTAATCAAGATTAGGCTAGAACATGGGACTGTGCCTATGGTTAAAATATTCTCCTAGATCACCAGAGAGACTGAAAGTTGATCTGCCCTCCTTCAAGACATTATCTCACATCAAAAACTCTGGTGTGATGAACAAATCCCACGTATTAAAACATTTCAGTTGCAGGAAGCTCTTGCCCTATTTAGAAAGTCATCTCTCAAGTCAATAAGCAGGTGTGAGGCAAATATCATGCAGCCAATAGAGATAAATGCTCGCTCAGCTCTATCCCCTATGATTAAAAAAAAAACAGGGAGAAGAAAAAAGAGAGAACAGATACTGATTCAGAAGGGAAATCAGGTAAACAGAATCTGGGGAAACATATGCTCATGCAACACATGAAAAATATGAATTCATACCAAACAAAGGTGGAAATTTTTGGTATAGAGGAGACTCCAGAACCAATGATTGCCCAGGAATACTGCTCCCACCACACTGTTCCCATGCTTTACAGGGAACCACTAACACACACTGAGTGCTGTGGTGCTGCCAGGAGAATTTCTCTATGGAATTGCCTGACCCTTGAGCCTTTTAAGATTCTCAGCCATGACTTTACACTCCCTTTGTGTGTGTACAGCCATCTTTGACATGAATCAGAAGAGATATGGCAGTAGATCACACAATTGCCAAAATCACCTCCTGCTTCCCTTCAGCCACCTGCTGAGCCTGGTACAAGCCACCAAGCCCCCTTGCACAGCCACACAGCCACGTTCTCTGTGCTGCCTGCCCACAGCGCTAAGAGCACCTTCATGGTGTAAAACCAAGCAAACAAAACTTCATTCCCAAAGCAATATTTCTGAGAAAGCCAGGACCAGATGAAGAAAGCACCTCTCATTAGAAGCATCCTTCTCACAGGATAAAAAGGAGGCTAAGTCTGCCCTCAGACAGACAGAAGAAGTCATCTGTCTCCAACACATACAACAGCTCCCTTAGCATAACGGGCTTTTTGTGCCTTCCAGTGCTGCTCCTCCAGCATCCAGCTGCTCAGGGTACCCGTCCGCTGCACAACAGGCCAGCAACATAAACAGTTTCCACTCATGCTGCCCCTACAGTCAGCACAGAGGTGTTTGAGGATAACATTTTGCACATGTCTCTCCTTCAAGGATACAATAAAATAAAAACAACTTCAGCATGAATTCCCCTCTAGACTGTGCACAAAGAAAACAAGCCCCCACTGTACCGCAGACTGGCCCATTAAAGCGAATGGTTAAATTCTTGCTATGAAAAAGTAGGCGTTGTTGTCTGTTTTGCGAGGCAGAAATCAATATTCCCGCCTCCTCTCCTTCTGTTATTTCACCTTGAGATACTCATGCTCAGTTAGATGAGATCTGAGTCTTACTCACTGTTACTTCAACTTTTCTCTCTCCAGCATTTCACAGGGTCACAGATGTTCTTGGAGTCCTAACCTGGCTGTAATTTACCACTCAGCTCCCTAAACTGATCGCCACTGGTGCCTGAAGTAGTGACTGATTTTCCTTCCAAATGACACCACTGCGACCATTTCTAACTATTTATCTACACCCTCTGTCTCCATCATTTTGCTCCCTGTGTCCTCCAATAACAACCCTCTTTCTGCCACAGCCTCTCTCTGCTCCAGACCCCTATAATTCACTCCCTGGTGCTAGCCTCTCCCATACTGTGGCCATCTTGTAGAAATGATGTTTCACTGTAAAATGCCCCTTCTGCTCTCACTCTCCCTTTCATCTGACTGTGGGGGGTAGGTTGGTTAAGTCTATTAATTTGGGGAGTAGGGGGCGGGGTAAGGGGGGAAGGACCCTGGGTGACTGATGCTCAGCCCAGACAAGCCTGCAGCAATGTTGGCTGGGGAGAGACAGGCAGGGAAAGATAAGCCAGCACCATTCCTTAACAGCTGCTCCTTCAACCAGGTTTCCCTGCGGCAGTTCAGATCCAGGGCCTGGACCAATTCCCACAGATCAGGTAGCAATAATGCCAGGCTGACTGGGCTGTTCTGATGAGTCCTCTTGGATGCAGTTCTGCCTACAATCATGCCTGCCTCTGTCACCTAAGGATTAGACAACTGCAATATGGTCTGTTTGGCACCATGCTTTAAATCCATTCATAAACTGAAGGCAGTGCAGAATTCAGCACTCAGTTAGATAAGCCATGTCTCTCACCCACGATCATTCTCACATTTGTGCTCCATTTTTATGCCATCTGACCACTGGCTCCCAGACAGATTTTAACATGTTCCTATTGACCTCTACTGCCTCACATTGCAGAACCCTTTCCAGCTGACAAATCACCTCCTATATTTCCTAAAAGCTGAAAAGATACCAGGTACTCTAGTATAGGTACCTTGGAGAGTAGAGTTGGGGGTTGCTCAATCTTTAATTTGCCATTGTTTGCTGGTGACAGTCTAATGAAATTGCTTGAGTTATAATGAAGACAGTTTTCATTATCTGTCATTTAAAAATGTCAAGGGAGCTTAGACTGAATGGATAGGTGCAGCCTGTTGTCTCAAATAGCTTTTGATGAAAGAAATACATTTCAAAAGTAGCAGTCACTGATTTACAGGTGTTGTACCAAAATTACATAAAACAGTGAGATGCCTCCAAAGAAAACAAGCAGATTTTCTCCCTTGTTCTTTAGACATTGGCTTATCATCAGTATCGTACTGACTTTCTTCTGCAGTAATCATCAGCTTTCAGATCTGTAAGGTCTTAGATGATAGAGGACAATACCAACAAAAACAGGACTCTCCATTATTAGAGGGCACTCATCAAGAGTTTTGGCTTATATATATAAACACTTCACTCTTGTTCTTTTCCATTTTTACTTATGCACTTTTATGGTGCAAACTGTGGACCACTTTAGCAACAGATGTCATGACTGGACATACTTCTGCCCAAACATTTTGCCAGTTCCTCTCTGCTAATGGTACTGGCCTCTCACAGCTGAACTGCAATAACAGGCTGTGTAAATGTTCCTAGTCCATCTGAGCACAAAATCTGCCAGCTTATTTTAAATCATATCAGGTTATTCCCTAGTGTGAATACATCTGCTGACAATACCTGCCTTGCAGGTCCTGAGAGACACCTAGGACAGCATGCTTCTTTTCATCTATATGGATGTGAGCTGGTTCTGCACAGGGGACCTTGCCTTGGTAATGTAATTCTGATGGGACACTCCCTGTGCCTTGACTTGCTCACAACATGGGCTATTCCTACACACAACCTGCACTTTTTGCCTGCCCTCTCTATCAAACGAAGACAAATACCAGCAGTCTATCCAGCATGCAAGAAATGCAGGTAATACTCTGTGTACAGTGTCCTTAGAAATCACTTGTATTTTTGGTTATTGCTTTTATAAGAGTATCCAGCATCAAAGACTGTAGCTTGAATATCCTGTAAACATTTAAATGCTGAAGCACACCTTCCACCTTAGAATCCAATAACAGATTGCTGCTGCTTTGTCCAGTGACACAATTCAGCCTGCCTGGATCCCATGCAAGTCAGCTGGATTCCTCTGCCAAGTCCCTATTTCCCCCATGTGCAGAGACTGAAGTGTCTCCCGTGGTGTTCCTGCTCTTGGTGGTGTATATGATGTTCAAAACTAAGATGATAATGAGGAAGGAGAGAAGGACTGAGCCTTAGGATGGTGGATTCTGAAAGTCACAGATGTGGGGAAGAAATAAGAGTTGTTCTGAGACCTGATAATTTCCACGTCTTGTTTCCATTAGGGCAATGTTTCCCAGGCATTCACTTGAGTCATCCTTACAAAGCATCTCCCAAAGAAAAGGGTTTATGTTCCTGGCAACATGTTCCAAAGAATGCATCCCCAGCTCCCTGATGCCATAAGCAAGCACAACTCCAATGATTTCAATAAAGCTGCACTATCTGTGGCCCTAAGGCTATAACACTACAATAAACAAAGCCAAATTCCATAAGCCAGATGCTTTAAGGTCTGAATCCAAGTCTCCAACACCTTACAGATATGATCCACCAAAAGATGGCTGAACCCACACCATCAGCTGGCTGTCACTGAGCTGTTTCAGCCACCAGCAGAACATGGACTCGAGGGCCTCATCCTGGAGCACAGCAATGGCTGATGGACACCAGCCTACTCCTTGAAAGGATAGTGGTACCTCGCTCCTCTAGGACCTGTGCTGTGCCAGCAACTCTCAGCCTCCCTGCTGAGTCCTCTGCCCTCTCCAAAAAGAAACCCCCATTCCCCACTCTAGTGGCCTCAAGAATGAGTTTGAGAAATGAAATGCTGACATCGAAACCAAATGACCTTACAATATCAGCTGCTTACCCCTCCAGTTTCTTCATCTCCTTCAAATACAGCTTATTTTTCCTTTACATCTAAAACATCCAGACAAATACTGCTCAGTCCAAGGAAGGGACAGCTCAAGGCTCTTGCCAGACTAGGTCTGGGACCTCCAGGCACATGGTGAAAGCAGAGCCACGGCTCAGTTAGATGACAGCGTACATCCTGGAATAATAAGGATGTAATGCTAGATAGTTGCTCAGGACTGAGTGAACACAACAAATGAATGGTCTTTCCAGCTTCAGAAGTGGTCCCTGAAGAGCAGCAGTAAGGGACTCTGGCTTGATAGTAGAGTCTGGGGAATGTACTGCACAGAGCTCCAGTGAGTAATGCTGAAAATCCATAGGCAAAGGAAATGTTTTAAAACAGAGGAGGAAAATCTACTTGAAATCAATACCGTGAAGGTCTCTAAAAGGAAACACACTGCAGAAAAGGACACATTTGCCACATATAAATCTTTAATGATATCTTGTAGTTTTAACAAAGCATTAAAAAAACCAAACAAACAAAAAAAGAAACCCCAATTGCTGTAATACACCTGAGAGAGCAATCATCCTCACATGGCAAAATATGATTTTCACACCTGGTAAATGAAATAACTCTGCTGAATCCCAAGGCCAGGGTTAGGGTCTAAGGTGAGCTGTTAATGGAAGGTTAGAGACCACAAAATGGCTCTTCAGGGAGCACCTTTCAGATGCTCTTTTCATGTACAGCAGTGCACAGTAATCGGAAGGCACTGGCAGTACATACTAAAGTCACTGTCACTGACAGTGGTTCTAACTGTGCAGTCACCAGCTGATAGCTCGGATTAAGATAGCTGGTTCGCGTGCCCATGCTCCTCTGACTCAGGAGAAGGCTCATGCTCTTGTAAGAGCAATTCTGTATTCTTTCATCTCCCTCCTGGCATGCCTTCTGCAGCACACCAGGGTTAACGACTCGCTCTCTTCTTGCAGATGAAGAGTGAAGCTGTAGAACTGAGACAACAAACTTTACGACCACATACTGCTAAAGCCTCCACACCATCAAAAGAAAAGTAAGCACTGAAAATCAAGAAAAATCCTGATCACAGGCCATGCCGGAAGGAACCAGATGACATTCAGAATCTGTCCTGTATCAGCATGCTAGACTGCTAAATCCAGGCAGGATGGCTACACAATTTGCCAATCACTCAGGAACATGAGAGAAGTGAGGTCTGTGGGGAGCCAACAGGCCCCAGAGGTACATACAGATATTGACAACAAAAAAATCCAAGTGGAATCAGCAGGACGAATAAGCACAGAGAAAAACACTACAAGATCTAGCACCAAACAAGACACATGGCTTAACAAGATGCTTTAGAATATCTGGCTCCATAAATTAGACTGTGATTCCCAGATCTTTAGCTCCCAGCTCCTGCTGATTTCTGAGTATAAAGGGGATGTTTGTCACTCCCAAGATCAGACGCCAGCTCGACTGCCTTTCAAGAAGTACACAGATGAGTATGTTCCTAGGGAAGAATGAGCTAGAGCTAAGCCTTCAAACGAGCACAAGGAGAACCTCCTGCCCACAGACAGGAAAGTGGTAACCTCCTTCACTTCCTTTGTGGCTTTAACCTAAACCACAACTCCTCCCTTTGGGTTAGAAGTCTCTTCCACTCATTCAGATGTTTGTCAGCTTGTCTCTCTAATACCCAGCATTCGTCACTGCCATACAGGGAAAAAAACCCAGCGCTCTTCTATTTTCCTCTCTCCCACACCCCTTTTGCAGTTTCTTCCCTAAACAAAAATGGCTTCAATGCATGGGAAAGCAAGTCTAAACTACAGCTCTTCAAGCACAGGCACAGAAATTAGCAATTGCAACATGTGGGGGCAGGGAGAAGGGAGACGTTGGCATACAGGCTACACCAACATTTGGGAATACTGGCAGTGAGGAAACATTGCTGCCAGCAGGAAGAGTGATGCCAAAATAACTCACAGGGCTTTTCCATGAGTGCGAGCACTCCTTCCCAGACCAGGGTGCAACATCCCTCCTGCTCCCCCAGAGAGCTTCAGAGCATGGATGAGGTGCTGGAAGTGAGGGGCAGAGCGGGATGATCACAGGGAAGAGCTGCGCTGCCACTCGGGAGGACGGTGAGAAGGAGAGGTCCCATCATCCCCAGTGTGGGCAGGGAGAGGTGGCAGCTCCCCCTCAGAGATCCCATCATCTGCTGAATCGAGGTTTAACGATGTGAGAAACAGTGGCTCCCACCCAAAACACTCCTGGTCCAAAGTCTTAACCTTATCATATCCAGGTGATACTGGGTTGTTTTTTTTACAGCGAGTTGAGCCTTGTGAAAGATTTGAGCAGTTTTTTGAGCAGGCATTTTTTGCTACGTGCCTTTACCAGGTAGTCAGAGAGGTATTCAGTGGGAAACCTCTCCCACTGCTCCCATTGCAACACACAACCGGGCAACCACACATTGTGAAGGGTGATGGAGTCACTCCCTTGTCACCTGGCACTCCCAGGACAGTTAAGGACTATGTAGTGTGAAAGAACAAGCTTTCAATTTCTTCAAGATTTTCAGAATTTCAAATAACTGCTCTACATTGACCAGGTTAAAAAAAAAAATCGTTTTCAAAATTTATACCTAGAAACTATGACTAAATGAATTAAATGCAAGGTTTCATTTTACCTTCTTGAAATGCTTAATTTTGACACCTTTTAAATTTTTCTCTATTTTTTTTCAAGATGAAACACAAAACTGGAGTCAACTTTTCCTGAAAATAGCAACAATTCTGGTAAATCAGCAATTTTCTAAGAAAAATTATCTCTGGAGAAAAATCCTAACAAAACCTAGTTCCATTATTTCCTCCCAACACCACACAAGAATATGCCTCCATGGTGTAATTCACCCTTAAGTTTCATAGCAACTCTGATTCAGACATATTGCACACACAGATATTAGAATATGCCTTTGACATCACCAGCACAATGCAAAACAGTGTACATACAATATGGCCAAGCAATGCTGCTATGGAAACCCTTGCTTTGAATTCCCGTGTATGGGGTGTTTAAATTCTTATCCCTAATATTGCTTTAACAGAATTCTGTGTACTTTATTTCCTTGCTCAAGTCATCTCCTCCTTTCTAGGAGGACTCTCCCTCCTGGAAAAGAAAGATGTTTTTGTGAGTGAAGCAGAAGGTGATGAGACCTGCACTGCATTCCTGGTGCTGCCATATACAGCAGCTCCATGAGCTGCAGTAAGAGAAGTAACGGATCTGTGCCTCAGTTTCTGCAGCTGTAAAATGGAATTAAGATGACGTTTTACTTCGGATATGATTCGAATGTGCTTTGAAATCCTTTGTGACAGCCAGAGGATACATGCATTCCTATTTGTTACTTTCTGTAGGCGAGGAGTTACTGTCCTCTACAGACCTATGCTGATGATCTCTCTATGTTGGAGAACCAAATCAGGAAGTGCAGTCGCCCACTCATGTAGCGAACAGATAAGTAATAAAGCAGCACACTTGCCAACTCCTAAGGAGGTGGTTTCTTAAAAAGACATAGGAAGCTTTCGTGTTTTGATGCTGACTAATTTCAGAAAGTTCCCGTTTCACTCTCTTCATTTTAAACTTCTTCAAAAAAACATGTTTACCTGCTATTCTGAAGGGTCTTCTGCCAGGGAGGATCAGACCAGCCAGACTGAAGGTAACAATGCTGCAAGAAAAGAGTACTCTTTGTCCATCTCCTGCAGTTGCAAGGTACTCCTGGTGGCCGGAGCGGTACCTTCCAGGTCTCACCTCGACAAGGAGAGGACACTGCAGCAAGCAGTGGCCATCTGAAACTATGTCAGCTGCATCCTGGGACATACGGCACCACCTCCCACAAAATCTGAGCAGAACGTGCAACCTAATAACCATCACCCAGCAGCCAAACTCACCCCTGCAATCCAGTGATCGCGAATGCAGATTAACTCACTTGCATTTGTCTGATGGCGTAATTGCCAGACTGCACATTCAAATGAGTATTTGTTTAACTGTGTGATACACAGATAGAGCTTATACACTTGAGGCCAAATTTACCCCTGTTGTAATTTCCCTAACTCCAGTAGCAATTACTCAAAGGACTAATTTGGCCCACAGTGTTTCCTAGTACATGTGATTCATCATTTCTTTCCTATAACAAAGAATAATACACTGTTTCAATCAGTGGTGATGTCCTGGCCTCCTTGAGGCTGCCGGACTCCCTGTTTAATCAGACATAAAACAAATCACTTGCAGAGGCAGAGGCGTACAAGCATGCTTTAATTACAATATTGTAACACCAATTAGAGATCTATCTAATCGAGGACTCAGTACTTCCTACTCGAGTATTACTCCCATGTTGGGATAATTACTGCTAATTAAGCTTGGAACTAATTAGGCCAAATGATCTCATTTATACCAACATAGATGACTTCTAGGAGTTCACACACACACACACAAGAAGTCCAAGGGTGATTTTATGATTCCTGGACTCATCAGCACTTCACTTTCAAAATGGACTGTCCTTTCCCAATGGATAATCCCTGCTAGAACTCAAGTCCCAGATCTCAATGATCCCACATTCTCCCAAGGTAGACAAAAGCTCTCTGAAGGCATTTCAGTTGGTTGGCCCAAGTCACCTTCTATTCCAATAGACAGACAGTGGATTAACAGAGAGTCGTGTCCCATCATGGCCTGGTTAATTCCAAACCTCCAGGCCACTCTCACACAGTTACTGTCACAGCTCTCAGTGCACTTAGCACTACCCACACCCCCAAGATTTCTGCACAAAATAAGGAGGTTTGCTGTAGGGTGCTGTAGGGTGCAGTGCAGTGTTAAGACAATAACTGAAAAAAAAAAAAAAAGAAAAACCTCTTGAACACACCAACATTCCCAGGTACTTGTTGAATGATTTGCATCAATCCTGCTCAAAATTAGAAATAGCTACCTAACACTGCTCAGTAACGGTAGCTCAGCTGTGCTGTACGTGATGGCTGAGGGCAGACAGTGACTCCAGCTAATGCAGCTCCTGTCGGTGCTACAGGACTGCCCATGTTCCTAGTGTGACTGTATCTAACAAAGATGGCTTCATACTGCAGTCAGAAAAATAAAGGACAGCCCATGAAATTGTGTTTATATTGCAGTTTCTCCTCCTCCCCCTCCAGCCCCAAAATTCTGCACCAGCTCAGCACTGAGATTCTCAGGTTGAAGAGTCACCAAGGCAACTTCCATTTAGACCTGCTCTTGGCTCATGGAAACAAGTCACAAGCAGTAAGGAGGGTGTTCCCCGCCCAATGGTTGAACGTGGTGGGGTAAAACAAACCTTAAAAATAAAACCTTTACATTTTGTCTGGGTATTTTGGGGACTATGAGTTAGCTTCTCACCCAAAGACAGTTTGCACCAGTGGCATGATTTCCTCCTCCAGTATTGGCTGATTTCAGATTCATGGCTGAGTGAAAGAAGAATGCCACCAACCAGAATACCAGTCCCACCTCTCAAAGTGACTGGACATCTTTCAAATGCAAGGAAGGACCGGTATCCAAGAACTGGCTGGGGACACCCATCCTGGCACCCCTCTGTCTGCACTACAAACTTCATAAACCTACCCAGTCTCCTACTGCTGGGTACCTCAACACCTCTGCTTTGCCTTTTGCGCCTGCTGAGGCTGCAAACCAGCAGGTCTGTGCTAACAGACACCACAGGTAACTCAGTAAGGGTTCAGTCAGTCACTGCACAGGCCACTTCTTTCTGCACATCCATTCTTGAGACTCCTGCCTCAAAATCAAGCCTTACAGGACCCACTTCAAGGTGCAGCATTGCTTTCTCCTTACTTCTGGGCTTTCTCTCACCAGCTGCCTTTATTACACCTAAAGCTTCCTCCTAAACACTTCATTTTCTCACGCCTTCTTGTACTTTAGGCTGGAATCCTGAAGCAGCTGAACCCAGGAATTCACCATTGTCTCCAGGTCTTCTTCCAGCCTGCCCCTTTATCCTCACAGTGATCATTGTTCCCTGGTGAGTCACAGACAACCCCCCCCCTTTCTCCCCTCCAAATGCCTCCTGAACAATCTTCTCTTTTCCAAAGCCTGTCAAAACTGAGCCCAGCAGGATTCCCTACACCAACCTGACCTGGTTACAATACCTCCTGGAACTGATCCTCCAGCTGTCTGTGAAATTTCTGTAGAAGTGCCACTTCTTTATGCAGTACCATTAGCAGAAGACTAATAAATAATGCACAGGAATAACACAATCCCCAATAAACAATGTACTGCTTCTTCTCTTATTTTCTTAAGTGAGCAACATGGATCCTAAATCTGATCTCCCCCTCCAGTTGTTACCCAATCCTCATCTCAGCTACCAAACTCTCTCCTCCCTCCCCTAGCAAGCCTGTCATTCCTTTCTTCCCAGCTGCCAGGGCCTTTGCTGCTACCTCCTCCAGCCCAAATACACTGGCAGACATGAATGCAAGCGTCCACACAACACGAATGCAAACATCCAGGCACGTATCAGGTTGCATGCTGAAAATGCACATTTCCATACCCTGCAATAGTGTATGGAAATATGTGCACAGCCCACTGAATATCGTATTTATTTGGGTATCTGCTGGAACCCCTGCAGGAAGAGGTGAGTTGGAGGAGATCTTCTAATGAAAACAAAATCACTGAACCCGAAGTCTGGGCAAGACAGTGGTAGATATATGATCAGGGCAGTCTACAGCAGAAGCACACATTGGGCCCAAGGGGCCTCTGAATGGCTTCTTTAGCGTTAAAAGGGAGGGATTCAGGAGCTTTAGATCAGAAGTACATCCCAAACGGACATTAGACTCTAATAAATAAGGTGCTTTACACTGACAGAGTGCCAGAAACCTCCCAACATCCTCCCCACGGTCTGCATACAGGCGTCTCTTCAGCTGTTGGTGGTTTGGATGGCAGAAACCAAGCAAACAATCTCCCCATGTCACAGGGGAGGGAAGGGAAGTAACATCCTGCCGAAAGAACATCGAGTCACAGCCACTACAGAAAGTACCTTGCATGCTCTAATTTGTGATTGCAGTAAGTCCTTCAGGACAGGGACTGTCTCTTTCCAGGGTCTGGACAACACACAGCATGATGGGACTCCAGCCCCATATCAGCACTTCAGCATGCAGTATACAAATATTTACTGTCACCAGCGGCCTGCAGAGAGAGGCTGTCTCAGATGGACCTCCCCAGGGGCATCTGTGGAGATGATGGAAGTCTGAGTCAGTGACCTAAGACCCAGACCTGGGGAGCTTGCTGCAAGCCACTGTTCAGCACATCCTCCTTCTAAACAGGTTCCCTTATTTTCAAACACTCACTGATTTGAAGGTTTTAACACTATTTTTTTTTTTCAAATGAGCAAATCCCCCAATCTTATCATCCAGGCTCTGCGTACATGCAGAGGTCTAGCTGGTGGCCACCTTTGCATGGCCCTAAATGGTCAACCCTATATTTGAAAACAAGAGGCAGAAAGTGCAAAGAAACACACACAGGCCAGAAACAATCAAATTCTCCTTCTCTCAGCACACCAGCCACAGGAAAACATGCAGAGTCCCAGCAGCAAGATGGCAGCAGTGTGGGGATGTTGGCCCTGTCCCTTCACATCCTGAATATCTGGACTGGTTCCAGCTCCATTTACAAAAGGAAAGCAAAGGGGCTGCTGCTTACTGCAGGCAGCTACCAGGTTCGTAACCTCAGCCCTCCCAAGAGCTCAGGCTGTTGTTGAATAAGGCAGGGACATATCCCTAAGTCTGAGGTTTAGAAACAAGATGTATTTATTTGTTATTATTTTCAGTTATCTGCGTGCAGTAAAGGTCAGAACACTTATCTTCTGGGGTTGGTTCCTGCTCCCACTCATGTGGTTCAAAACCAATTGAGTGATTTTCTGCATACTTCTCAGGCAGAAAAAAAAAAAAATCCAGGGGGAATGAAACCTGATACAGGGCATTTTCTAAAGAGGATCTGTGGGAAACAAGGATCCACCGCAATGGGAGGAAGGGCTTGTGGACATTCCTGGGTACCTCCTCCCTAGTCCCTGTTACACACAATGAAACATGAACAAAGATAACTGAGGAGGCCACAGCTTTTTACCTACGTTTCAGCCTAAGCTGATATCAAGGACTGGAGTGGACAGTATCACCTACGTGACACTCCCAGAGCTGCATTTTGGGTGACAAGATTCAAGGACAATGGTGCATATCCTGTGCCCTATGCATCGACTGCTCCATAATCTCCAAGATTAATTTATGCAAAACATGGGAAGATGTGCTTTTTTCCTTTTGCAGTGAATGACTTCATTAACCTTTCAGGAGCTTGCCAATAGTGAAGTAGAAGCAATGGGAAAATCACACTTCTGGGAAAAGGGGACTTCTGCCGTGTAGCTTAGAGTGCATACCTGGGAGAGGCGAAAGACACCAGGAAATGATGGACCCTCGTTTAGGAATCTGCCTTCCCTCTCTGCTCTCCCTGACACCCTCCAGTCTCTGCTCTACTCTTGCAATGGTCCTCCTCCCCTGGCTTCTGACAGCTCACGGCATGACCAGAGAGACAAGGAAGCCAGATGGGAAGGCAAATGAGGCAGAGTGTTTTAGACAGAGTCTGGAGAGAGACCTAGCCCAGAGGCAGAGCAGGAGGGAAAAAGCAGGTAAAACAGGTGAAGCAGGTATGGAGAGGGAGAAAAACGGCTGTGGGAAAAACGGGAAAAGATGCACAGCACCTCAATGGAGCGCGAGGGAGATCATCCAGCCTGCTAAGGAAGGGTCCAACTGTTCAGAGACAGAAAGGAGAAATCAGGAATTGTCTGGTCAGGGGAACTGAGGCTTGCGACTTTAATGAGCCTGGGACTGAAGGACACCTGGCAGAGGCAAATGTGGTGTTATCTAGGAAAAGAGCTGAATTCCCACTGAAGGCCAAAAAAACCCCTTGCCCTGTCCCATAGGACACTGGATGAGCTTCAGCACATGGTCATCTGCTTGACCTTTTTGTGCCTTGCTGTCAGGAACACCTCATGAGCTCTGATTTGGCTGTCTCTCCCATCAACCTAGATTCAGCCACCCTTCCCTTCCCTGAGGAAGGGACTTGTCCATGCCACACATCCCCTATGTGGGAAGAAAATAGAGTCCATGAAGAGATCTAAAAAAAACCACCACCTTTCAAATGTTGCTGCTGGACATGATCTGTGCAGCCAAAATCCTGTCCCTGAAGAGAGGTGGTTAAATACACCGCAACCACTCCGGCTGACTTGGAGGAAACTCTACCCCACATCAGATAGTGGGATAGCCTCTTTGTGGGATCAGGTGGCTCTCTCAGGCCGATGGGAGAGGGGTTCTCCCCAAGGCAGTGACCCTGTTGTTCCTGTCCTGTTGCAACAGCAGGACACTCAGCACAGGTCTCCCAGGAACACAGCACAGCTGTCCTGACCTGCTGGGTACTCTGGGCTCAATGCAAGATCTCCATCAAGGTGGACAGGGCTTCCCAGACCTTTGGTGCTCGTCCTCTCCCTCCTCCCTCATGATGGCTTTCCACAGCAGAGCATAGGGCTCTGAACTCAGCTGGAAGTGACACAGTGGGACAGTCATCCATCCTCTCAATAACCAGAGATGTCAACACACAGCCAGGCACAACACAATCCATGTTTTCAGGACAGAGTGTCTATAACCAGGGGGAAGTTGCGGGAATGGGAATAGGACAATGGGTCAGGGCCAGAGTAAGTCACAGGGTCATATCCAAGGAGGTGAGGTGACATCAGAAGACAAAATATGAGACTATGGACTTCATCAAGCTTCCAGGCAGAAACAAAGTACTCAGACATTAAAGTGACAACCATGCTGCAGCTCTGAACAAGACTTGAGGCATCTCCATCCAGAGCTGGTGGCACACACACCGAGGGAGTCTCACCTTGCTCCCTGAGAGGGCAAACCTCACCCTGCCCAGCTGGCCATGGCTGCAGCAGGGGGCTGTCCGGCTGATCCCACACCCTGTCCTTCTCCTGGCCAGCCAGCCCCGGTGGCAGCTCCCAGGCAGCCAGGCTGCAGGGACACGCAGCCGGCAACAACAAAAAGGGGTCTGCGGTGGAGACACACATAAGGGAGGAATTTGGAGGATAAACTAGAGGGAAGCGATAGGAGTGTGCAGCGCATGAATAGTGGGGGAGGGTAGAAGATACAGGGTGAGAGAAGAAAATGACATGAACAGAAGGAAGAGAGCTGCAAATAGAAGGGGATATGGAAACAGCAGAGAGAGACAGATTGCAGGAGCGGTGGAAGTAGAGGAGACCTAAAGGGACAGAATATAATAATAACAACAACTCTTAAAATGAGAAGAAAAGGGGAGAGAGGAGAGGGCAAAAAAGGTAGAAAGGAGAAGGGAGAGGGGTGAGGGGAGAGGGGAGGGATTTATGATTTCCTGGAGAGGGAAGACAAATGCCCTGCATGTTTTTCTCCTTAGTTTTCAAAGGTTTTGTGGAAGCAGAGTGAGGAGTTGTCATCCTCATTTGAAGGAGAGAGTAACTACGGCACAGAGACAGAGAGGCAGTGAATGAGTGAGGTGGTAGAAAGAAGCTTAGCTCCCTACTTTGTATCTTCCATCAAAGATACAGGTGAGGAACAGTCCAGACTTTCTTCTCCTGCACATACCACAGAGAATCCACTACTCAAAGATGGTAGGAAGAAAGTCTGCTAGAAGAGTAAGAGATAACCCAAAGTACCATAAGAAAAAGAGGGGTACCTGCTCTTTTTGTCAGCACCACCAGTGTCTCTGGACATCTGTGTTTAGATGCACTCAGAGTAAATTAACCCAGAACACACCAAAATGGGCACTGTCTGAGTGTTTATGGGGAGAACTGCCCCCAGGGAGATGTTGCAGTGAGGGTTCAGGTACTTGCCAACCCTATCAGCTCACAGCCAGCTGCAAGGAAAATGGAAGGGTGGTGCATGGGAGGTAGCGCGATGAGGGCTCTGCTCCTGCAACACTCACTGATGTCTTTTGTTTGCAGCTTTTTTTTTTTTTAGGTGTCTAATATTTATCCAGTTTAATTTGTACCACCTTTTTGTTTCAGCTGCCACTATGGAAAACAGGCTTTTTGTGCCTACAAACAAACACCAAGCCCCCAAGTACACGTACACCGAAGCCAAACATAGTCTGCAAGAGCCCTGAATAAACCAAATACCTGGTGCCTGCTTGAGCTCCTGCACGCACTTGGGCAAACAGAGCTTCCCAGTTACTCCCTGCACACAGGAACCCAAAGGATCCAGCATTTTCCAAATCTCAGACAACACTACCTTATGGCTTGCTAGCACAAGAATTGTCTAGGATTCCCTCATCAATGAGTGACGAAGGTCTCTCTGCTATAAATTGATGTTAATGGCAGGTTGTGTACCTTGTTTGTTTATTGCCAAGGAGGAATGTTTGCCGTGGCTGTCAAGTTTATAAAAATATTTCCATGACTTCAGACAGCTTGGCATTTTTACATGCAGCTGAGAGAGTGGGTGAATATACAGATGAAAAATTGAAGAAACATTATTGAGGCTGGAAAAATAATATCTCCTAGCACCACCAAGGTGGCTCAGAAAGGCCACGGAGGTCAGCGATATTTCTGAATAAAATGCAGTTTTTTCCCACCAGGGGTTTCTGAAGAGCTGGCAATAATTAAGCATTACAACACCTTTCTGAAGTAGATAACCCAGCTGAGGCCATCTGAGGTTAAAGGACTTGCCTGTGATCACACAAAGCAAATCAGTGGCAGAGAGGAGAATTAAACCCAACAGGCTTAGCTTCCATGACCCAAGTCCTACACACCTGGCTGACGTCCAGAGGGAAGGATGGGAGCTGTACCAGCTGTGGACCTGACTGTCAAGCACAGGTCTTCCCAGGCAGTCTAGCAATTGGGCAAAGAGCTGAGTGACAGGCACCCACCCCAACTTCAGGCAGTAATTGTGAAAACAAGTGACAGAAGGCTGGGAAGCAGTGCCTAGTTACCAACCACGGTGCCAAGTGGATTAAATATACATCGATAGATTCAATTACAAAGAGCAGCATGCAAAATGGAACTGATTGCATACGAGGACCCAGGATGGCAAGAAATAACCTCAAAATAAAATCACAGGTTTCAGTAAGAAGAAATCCATGCCTCCAGAACTTGTGGAGAAAGTTGGGCCTTCAGTCCCCAGGGGTGTAATGTCCCAGGCCACCCCAGGCTGGGAGGGTACAGTGACACCCAAGCCCCAAGGGCTAGTGAGAAGCCTGCAGGACTCAAGTTTAGTGGGCTGAGAGATCCATATCACCTAATGCTGTGCAGCCCTTTGTTATCACTGTCACCAGAGAAGCTGGAGAGTGAAGTGTGGAGAAAGTGAGCTGTTCTCCTGTGTCCCCTCACCCTGCCCCCCACCAGCTGCCTGCATCTCGCTGGGGCAGGGCTGAGACACATCACTGAGTGAGGAGGAGGAGAAGACCTGTTTCATACTTTGTCCCGGGCTGGAAAATCCAAGGACACCCTTCCCAGTGTTGATATTCAGCCCCACATCCACCTGTGCCCAAATGCACATTCTGTTTGGGAGGGCCCTGAAAGTACTGGATTTGGCAGAAGCTAAGGTCATATCCTGACAGCACTGGCCAACTCAGCAGTTCAATACTCCTCATCTGTAGGGGGAACAGAAACACACTCTTTGCTCTCCTTCTGCACCCATGTATTTCCCCAGGATTTCAAAGCATTATGGAATTTTCATTGCAACCCCCCAGCCACCCCCATCCTGGACTTATCATGACACATGCACTGCCACGATCACTAGTAAAGATTTAATTTCCTTCTTCTTGGAGCAAAAATAGAAAGGATAATCATTCAGCACTCCATACACACAGCTGTCACCTGAAAAATGCAGGTGAACACAGTTAAATGGAAAAGCAAGTACAATCTCAGACCATTTTTTTGTACCTGGAGAACTAGACCAGCAGTATTTTGCATGCAAGATTACAGGTCTGTGTGTAGTTGCATTTTCACATTCCATTACTGCAATTGCACACAGCCAGTTACGTGCCTTAGCAGCAGCTTACAAAAGCAATTGCTGCTAAACATACAAAATCCAGCCCCCAGATGCACATGCACAAGACTAAAAAACTGGTCCTTATTTTTCTGCCACAGAAAAGATGTGTATTTGCAGGCTGCGCCTGCTCCCTGTGCAAACACCACACCGGCATATTTCCTTGCACTTGCATTTGTATGTTGAGCCACATATTCATTCAAGCTTTGCAATAACCCAAAATATATACAGCATTTTGCAATTAGAAGCATCCCAAAAATGCAAAAAAGGGCCTAGTTTTTGCATAAAAAATTCTTCTCCCAGCAAGCAACTCTCACCACCTCTCCAGCCAGAATGTACTGTCTGTTTAAGGCTCCAGAAAACACAGTGCTTACCCTTCAAGACAGTAAGAGATGAATACTTTTTTTCATTTAAACTATAGGGAGTTTTACCTAGATAGACTGCAATTTCCTGAGCTCAAATCTGGCAAAGTGCCCAGGGCTAAGACCACTCCCCCTTCTTCTTTTGGCAGAAATTACCATGGCGTCTTTAATAGTCAGAAGTAGTTTTTAGGGTTTTGTTTTCACAAAAGATGCTGACAAAAACCCAGTTGCAAGCAAGCAAGCCCGGCTACTGCAGAACTTCTTCTAAGAACTAGACCAATGTTTGACATCTGAAGAGTACTATCCCCAAATACCCTGCCGAGGGATGGTTCAGTTCTGAGTCACAGGGAAGTGGACTGAATCACAAATAGCCATTCCTGCTAACTGCTCTCACCCCCACCACCCATCCCAAGTTTACAATCCAAGGGCTGACCAGGTTGAGGTTAGCTTGGGAAAGCTGATGAGATCACAGTCTGGGGAGATACAGCCTAAGACAGCCTCAAGTTTTTGTTAACCGGCTCCTTGTTTTGCGTGGAGACACGGACAGTAGTTGTTATACCAGGTTTGCCATATGTTTATAATATTGTTGTTATGGGAATACATGTACAGTCCATGTCACTGGCAAGTTGTGCTGTTTTCTGCTGGAAGGACAAAACAGAATTCACTGTCCAACAGAGCGCCGAGTGTGTGCATACTTCGAGCAAAATTTATCGTCGCATGACTCACGCTCGGTGCAAAACCACAGGCTTTGTCCGTGGGCTGGTGTGCGAGCCCGCTGTGGTGTCTGCACAGACACACACAGCCCTTCAGGGTGCTGCTCCTCCCCGAGAGCTGGGCAAGCATTACCCCATCTCGCAGATTGCAGCAGGAAGATCCACACGAACTTTAAGGCAATTTGCCTAAGGCTGCCCAGCGGATCCGTGCCAGGATCTCAAGTTCTGTGAGACCTCCATGTCCGATGACCATTACTCAAGCAGGACAAGTGAAGGATAAAGCAGGGGAAATGTTAACTCAGTTAGGGTCATCACTCTGCATCACATAGCAAAAATATTTGCTTTCCCATGTGTCCCAAAATGGTGTTTAGGGCAGCAAGTTGGCTTATAGAACATAGGAGTTATGTCCTATAAGTTATGTCAAAACCACGGCACCTGGGCTGCCTGCACCCTTAGGTGTAGGGCAGAGAGCACCAGTGGTGCTCCCATCTCCAGTGGGCAGGAGCAATGTTTGTGGCTCAAGCGGTTCTGCCACGCAGAAGCGGCACTGAATAACTAACTGCTGAGGAGAAATCCTCTTGTCTGACAGCCCCCAACAAGATTCAGGCTGAAGGAGTGAAACACATTTGCTACCAGACCCACAAACTCCTGAGCGGCCACTGAAGACCTCTGAAGCAAGAGCAGCTGACAGGTACAACACACCACCAGTTCAAAGGAAAACTGATTTACCCTTTTAGTCTCCTTCTAGACATCAGCAAACAGCATAAGAAATGGCCAACTCCCCTCCCCGCCTCCACCCCCCCCAGCCCTGACACGTTGCCATTTTCTGTCCCCGTCTCCATGCAGCTCGTCACATCCCATGCCGTAGTTGAAGAACGCCGTGCAGGGTTTAATTGTGCACACGTTCTCCGGGGAAGGGCGGCATGGGATGTCCACAAAGGAGCGGAGGCAGGAGGCCAAGGCTGGTTATTGGCCTCGAGTCATACTTGCTGATTGGCGCGTCAAGGATTTTAAAGTGCATAGCTGATCAGATCAGCAGCTTGTCCTAGAAGGAGAAAAGTGACATAAAATATGCACAAGCCTTCCTTCTGTCCTGACAGCAGGTTGAGTTTTCAGATGATGTGGAAACAGCAGCCTGCTCTCCTCCCCCCAACATGGTCTCCTCTCGCGCCTTTGCTGCAGCGCTGCCGCCTTATTCCCGACTCCAGAGACTCTGCTCTCTCCCCAGCCTTCATGCCAAGGCTCAGTCTCCGGCCAAGGGGCTCCATGCCACTGTTTTTATGCCCACTCAGCCCTTGGCCTTTCTTCTCAGCATGCCAAGCAGGGGCTCATTAGTGTTCCCTGTTGTTAAGCTTTTGTGGCTCAAGCCCATCCAGCGCCAAGCTGGAACAGAAAGGCCATCAAATCCTCATCCAGGAGGGTGCAAAACTTCCCTGTGCTGCCAACCCAGCTGGAATTCAAACAGGTGATCCTGGAGAGAAAAGGTGGAGCATGCACGTGTGTGATCTGCGTGTGTGGGAGCAGAGTGTGAGCTCTGCCTGCAACAAGCTGGTTCTGCTTCAGCTTCTTCTCAAAGAGAGTGACGTGGGCTGCATTTCACCTGAGATCTGTCCTCTGCATGTGTATGTGTGTAACATTTTTATTGTGCATGTGAGATGCCTGTGGTGTGTGCCTGCTCCATCATGGGAATGCTGTCGTGAATGGAAAAGCTAAAACATGTCACATACTGGTTTCAAGTCTCAGCCACCTCACATGCAGTTTGTGCTATCACAAAGTCGGCTGTCAAATACTACTGCTACCAGGCTGATGGAATAAGCTCTTCTGTAAACTGAGGAAAACACAAGAGTTGGGCCATGTCTGTGCAGGAACCACGCTCACAGCATGTGCACATTTCCCCTCAGAAGGATGCGCGACACAAGCAGGTGTGTTTGCACAAACTTGCTGTTTCCATGTGCATGGAGGTGCTGAGTGCATGGAAATATTGATAAAGTGATAAAGCTTTATTGCATCCTGACACTTATTTTCTCAAGGGACGGATTATTTTCTCCTTGCTATTGTCAGATTCCAGCAAAATTAACAGAAATTTACAAAGACATTTTAACAGAAGGCCCCTCTACCAGAGAAACCACATATGGAAAAGGCAAGCCACATGCTCTCTCCTCATCCTCTCAGCTGCAATCTTTGCCCAAGTCACAATCAGCCCGGCTACAAAAATCTCTTCCCTTCACCAAATGCCCCAAACTCTGCCAAGTCAGAAAACTCAACCTCTGTGTTCTTCTATACTGAAAAGTCCTGCTACATCACACTTAGCTTAGCTATGCTTTAGCCTTGCTCATGTCCTGATTCGGTTCAAAATTTCCCCTCTTTTTAAAGCCCTCCAAGGAGATGGTCCAAGGTCTTAGACATCCTTCCTCCCTGCTCCCCCATCTGCCTACATCCCCTCTCCACCGATTTTCCACCCAGCTTCAGAACCGGAGGTGCTGGAGCCGCCTCCTTCTTCTCCCCAGGTCCAGCTGCCTAGAGCAGGCATTTTTCCTCCCTACCTCATTGCCTGACAAGTCTCCTTTCAAACATGATCTGATACTTCTCCCCTTCCTGTGACGATAAACCTCAGAGTCTCTCTCCCTGCTTCTCACATACCTCCATCACTGGACTGACTGCAAGGCATGTGGGATAAAGGTATCATGGAAAACGTTACAGCAAATCGCAGGGTTTTGCTTTGATTCTGTTTCTGCTTATTTATTTATTTTTTGAAGGGAGGTAACAAGTCAGGGAGAAGCTGGCTGAGATTTCTGCCGTACATTTTTTTGCAGCAGCAAGATCCTCCATCTTCCTTGCTGGATTGAATAGGGTCTCAGGACAATTTAGACTCCCTCCCCCATCTCCCATTCCTGCTCATATTCTTCAACACATGATGCTCTCCTCCCAGCCTTGACTGGGAAAGCACATATCCTCACTCTCCCCCTCTTCCAGCTCCTGCCTCGCATAGGTTGTGTCAGGACATTAGGGTGACGAACATTTGTGCAGCTCAGATTCTTGCAGGTTATTTTTTAACAAAACAACTAGAATCAATGAAACCTGAATGATGGCACACGACAAACTTAAAAGACCTCGTGAGGATGCACCTAGCATTTCAGGGGGCTTTCCGTGTCTCATGCCAAAAGGAAAAAAAATATCCCTCCAATTTTTAACCAAACCCAGTACCGATGCTGTGATAAGCCCGGGTGTGAGGATCAGGGATTCTCTCCTCTTTGGTTTTTTTTTCCTTTTTTTTTTTTTTTTTTTTTTTTTGGCTCTTGCACATTATCACCTCACCAACAGTAGGATAACAGCTACAAAACCTCCGGCAAGAGAGCAAGCAAGCAGGCTTCACGTTGCTGCTCTCACGCCGAGCTCGATATTTACTTGCTGATAAACGGCAACTGTAAATACATCTCATCTAATCTCCCGACATCCAGGAGGAGGGAAAAAAAACATCTCCCATCCCCGCGGCGGTCTGCCCGGCTCCGGAGGCAGCGGGATGGAGGGCTGACAAAAGACCCCGGCTTTCCACCCTCCCCCGCGGGGCTTCTCCCCGGCGCGGGGCAGCGGGGCCGGCGGCCGCCCCGGGCTCTCCCCCCGGCCCTTCCTCGGCCCGCCACCCCCACAAAAGCCGCCGGGACAGAAGCCAACAGGTGGAAGGCGCTTTTTGTTCCTTCCGCGCCCGGTCCCGGGATCCACCCGGCCGGCGCGGTCCCTCCCCGCGCCCCGCCGGCGGGGGCTACAGAGACGGGGGGAAACTGAGGCACGGCGCCGCGGCCACGGCCGCCGCAAA
>VZTX01011159.1:27389-74673 GCA_013400915.1 Pardalotus punctatus
GCTGCGCCGGGCGGGCGCTACGGCAGCATCGGGGCAACTCACGGGGAAGCCGTGCCGGGCCTTTTGTCTGCGCGGGGCGGCGGGGCGGCGGGGCCGCCTCCCCCCGCGGGCGCCGCGGCGCTTGGTACGGCCCAGGCATTCATGCCAAGCGGCTTTCACACATGGAGGCTTGTCTCCAGCGGCTGCTGACAAGCCACAAACAAGGCGGCCCCCTCCCTCCTCCTCCTTCTCCTCCTCCTCCCGCCTCCCTCCTCCCTCCTCCTCCGCCGGCCTCCTCCATGCGAACTCCAACTCCGGTGACAGGCGCGGGGCAGGGAGAAGGGCGCCCGCCGCCTCCCCGCGAACATGGCAGGCGCCTGCTTTCCTCCTCGCCGGGAGGGATCGGGGCATTCCAGGCTCCCTCCGGCAGGAAAGCGAGCGCTAAACCCGCCGAGTAAAGAGCACGGGTCCGCCGCATCCCACCCTCGCTAGCGCCGCCACGAACCATGGCTCCCAGCGCTCCGGCTCCTCGAGGATCAGCCGAGGAGACGGCCCGGAATTCGCTCCCTTTCCCTCTTCCAAGGTCGTGCAAATAACCGGGCACGCCAAACGGTGGAGACCCAACGCCAAGGGCCTCAGGGTCAATTTCATCCCGCAGCAACACGGTGGTGGGAGGCAAGGGAAAAAAGTGAGAGGGAAATCACAGAAAACCAAGCCCGTGTGGACTCCCAAAAAAATTTGCAGCCCCCCCGTTATTGTAAACAGAGGGGGAGCCCAGTTGCCCAGTGAGAAAGTCTAGGTTCTCAAGGCATGGCCACCTTTTAGAACCCCAGACTCCCAAAAAGGGCCTTGCTCAACAGCAGGGCCATGTTGGGTCCAGCCTTGCAGAGATTTGAGCTAAGTTTTTTCAGTGACTTCAGCCGAGAGGGTTCCCTGGCCATGCAGGTTTGCACAGCCTCCGTCCAGCAAAAGCCAAACCAAAACATATGCCCTGTGAATCATTAAACTCTGCTGCCTTGCGTACGGGTTCAGCAGGGTTCAGTCGGCCCAGAAAGCAAACCACATGACCCACTGTCATACATTTCGTAACAAAACCACAAAACTCAATCTCAAAAAACACATCCCTGTCCAGGGATAACAAAAGAATTTTTTCTCCTTGTCTCAACCAAAAAGGTCTGTGGAGCCCAGAAGAGTGTTGCACAAGAATCAGCTGGTTTCATTTAATAAAAGTAATTATAATAATCATAATAATCACCAGTTGGATAGCTTTTGTTGTCCAATGATCTCAAACACATTTTACTAACCCAGGCAACTATTTTTATCTAAATTTAACAAGTGGCAAAACATTCAGGCAGATGAAGCGACCTACTCAAGGTCATCTTCTGAACCTGTAGCAGAAGGGAGAATGCACATTTTTGAACTTAGGTGCTCAACAGAAAAACCACTTCCCAAATATAGAGCTCCTACAATTCCCCCAAACTCAAAAGTTTTATTCAAGTTGCAGTTTTGCTGAAAGAAATTTTAACCAGGTCTAATTTGTAGCTTGGATACTAGGACAGATGCAAATGAGGCTCTTCCCAGGAAAGAGAAATAGAGGTCAAGTGGTGCAGGAAGACTTACATCCAAGGTTGACTGGGGAGAAATGAAAAGGGGAAGAGCAAAGCCAAAAGAGAAGGCTGGAAAATCAGAGACACACCTACGAATTTCCCAGCTGGAAGAGCAGGGTAGCTCCAAGAGATGTGGGTGAAAGGTTCAAAGTCAATGTGGAGAATACAAAAAAGTGGAAGAATGTAGAGTCTGGAATTTGACCTGCAGGAAAAGCAAATCCACCATTTGCAGTCAGGCACTTGGGAGTTGGTAGGGCGCACTGGCACCGCGCTTTGACCAAGGTGCCAGTAAAACCCCAAACAGGCTGCTCAAGCCCTCTCACCTTGGCAGGTGTTGGGAGCTGGCACTGCAGGTCCTCCAGAGAGGGTGACTGCCACACTCAGCCCATTGAAAGCAAAACCACATTATTCACAGGGTAGTCATCATGTCCAGCTTCATGTCCCACAGCCTGCACAACAGGATGCAGGGCAGCGGCCATGCCTGCTGGTGCACAGGGTTCTGCAGAGCCTGACGTCCAGTTCCAGGTTTTGGAGTTCTTTCAGGGAGGAAAGCCTCCCTGTACTGTCACAGGTTGAAGCCTGACCATTTCAAGTATCCATATTCTGCTAAGGGGGTAAAACAGCTTAAGCCAAGTTTACCTTCTTTGGGAATGGCTGGGCCCAATGGATAGCCTTTCTCCACTGCTCCAAATCTCACTCTTTTGAGTCATGATGACGGTGACTTGGTCTTCTTTTCCAGTCCCTGGACTTCTTAATGCCTAATCAGCTCTGGGTGAGGCCATACCTTCTTGTAAGCGCTGAGAGCTGCTGCTCTTGGCAGGGTGGATTTTCCCTCTTCCTTCATTTCCATAACGTTTCCCTTCTGTTTACTTTTCCATTGCTCTCCTCATGGCCCCAATTCAGGACAACATGTAAGCACATGTTTAATCTCATTGATCTCGTGGCACTCCATGTATGAAGGAAAACGCGGGTCCCTTTGCCCAGCTCCTGCTTACGAATTTTATGTCAAAGAGACATGAGGTGAAAGTCAGAAGTGGTCACCCAAGGTGGACTAGAGCATGGGCTTCCCCCTCCTCTCTGCTGAAACCTCAAACAGCCAGGCTGCTGATTCCTGCAGATGCTTCCTCTCCTGGATGTGTGTGTGCCCAGCGAAGCCACAACTCTCTTAAGAAAATCACAATGCCTTTGGCAGAAGAGGTGAGCATGCCTTCTCTCTCAAAACAGCCAGTACCTCGGGAGCTGGAGCACATCCACGGGAGATGCAGACAGGAAAGCCCTGTGGGAGAGGAGGGAGCACAGGCTGGGTCTTCCATATATCCTCTGCGGGGGCTTTAACCCCTTGGGACACTGCACCTTAAAAAGAATGGTTATCCTCTCTGGGAGCTCACACAGAGCTGATCCTGGAGTTATGCTCCTCTAGGCAAAGAGGAATTTCATGTCTGACCTCTCCTACTATTGCTGTTGTGCTTAGCCTTGTCAAGTGGGACGCTTTCCCAGGTAGGTGAGAAGCAGAGCTGCTGAAGCCATGGGGCCTCATTGTCAAATCTGGTGGGCCTGAGGGGTCTGGGCATCCCCAGCACATGGCATGAGGTAAACATGGATTTGAAGGATCATATTTTACACTCAGGTGTTTAAAATCCACCCGGGCCCTGCTTTAGGAGATTAGGAGCTTCCTTTTATTTGTCCAGTCTCTCAAGTAAGAATTGTGATGCCCCTTTCTTGCACTTCTATCAGTTTACATCATGGCAGAAGATCTGGAGGGCAGCAGGAAAAGTAACACCTTTTTGCTGTGTGCATGTACAATGTCTTAAATAACAGGACCCAAACCCCAGTTCTGTATAGGTGACTGCTGTAAAACAAGCAGCATGGGACAAGAGAGTCTGACCCCACACACAGGGAATATACCTAAGTTTCCTTACCTTACAAGCCTTCAGCTGTTCCCTCCTCTACAAATACATCAAGAATGTGTAAAAAACCGCTCTGTGTTTGTCTAGTTTTCCAAGTGGGAATACATACACCTGCACCATATAGATGTTCTGTGAGTACAGGGCAGACTAGACACCTTCAGAGCACGCTGGGCAAACTGTACATATGCAGATCATCTGCACAGCATATGCACAGCAGGTCTGACAATTTTTGGATTCATTAGACATAGTGTGTGAATGCTATACAGTTCACTTCCCCAGTGTGCAGTTAACCTATCCTGAATTTCTGGATGTTCAGCAGTCCAACTATCTGAAAGGCCTGATGGGCATGTGGAAATTCCAGATAAGCATATGCAGTATTGAGATTTCATCCCAACCAAATTCTCAGGTGGAGAAAGATGAGATGTCCAAGGAAATAGGCACACATGGAAGCTCACGATGCTGAAAAAGAAGGGGTGTTTCCTCTGTACTTGTACAACAACCATCCATATCTCTTCTGATCTGTGCTGCTCTGCCTTGCCCAGCACTTTTCTTCTCGTTGAGTGCCCAGGCTGTTCCAAAAGCTGCAGGTTTGTGTCTGGTCTGCCACCCTGAACTTGCATGGCTCTCTGTGGTTGCCCATGAGCACACATCCTGTCTTGTAATGTGTAGACTGGTTGTATTTGCTGCCTGTCCTTTTGTGCCTTGGAGTAAATGTTCTGAAATGGTCACACTTTGCAGCACTCTGGAGAGTCTTTTGCTCAACCCCATCAGTACTTCTCTTTGTCAATACAGACCATCTAATTTCACTGCTAGAGACGTTTCATTCCTTCCTGGTCAGATCTCAGACCAAGTATTCTCAAGAAAATTTCAGGAATCCCTTTATTGACAATTTTCAAGCCATCTGTTACTTTCCTTGAGGTCCCTGGTCTTCAATTCATGGGTTTATGCAAGAAGATCAGCCTTCACTAAAAAAGGAAAAGTAACTTTTGTAGCTTGTGAAAGGCTCTGACACTGGAATAGCAGAAAAGGACCCTGAAGTGATCGTGTGTGCGTTTTCAAGCCAGATTTCTCAGCTGATGCCCTGATTTTCAGGTCCTGGCTCTCAGCGTTGCTCGCTGGGGGTGACACTGCACTGCCCGGCCTGTTTAGCCCGTTCTGCTGGAGGCAGAGGATGCGCCGAGGAGTGTGGTAAGAGAGGAAGACTGGCTGTGGAGCGGTGCTCCAGAGGTATCCCGAAGCGTCCTGAGCCGGAGGGGGCTGTTCCCTGGCAGTGCATTGTTTCCCGGTGGTGTCATGCCGTGAGGTAGTGCCGGCTGTGGTTGTAACCAGCAGGCGGAGCTGGGCTGGATAAACAAGCGAGAGCTATTCATAGCCATGAGGAGGGCAGAGCGCTCCTCTCCTAGCAACACAGCCAGGAGAAGAGCAGGAGAGCTCTGCCCAACTGGTGGAGAAATGTGTGTGCGAAATGTTGGTGTTCCTCCCTTCCCGAGCAGTTGCCGCTCCGTCGCTGTGTGATGCCTGGAGCCCTCTCACCTGCGGCACTCCCTCGCTCCAAAACCTGGGTTTAATCCCAGTGATGCACTCGTGCAGGTGGTGGGCAGCTCTGCTTCCTGGGGTTTGATCAGTGAAAATGCCCTTGCCTGGTTTAAAACGACCCAGAGGTGAGAGTTAAACGGTGGGGTGCAAACCTGCACAGTTGGGCTGCAGCAGGCGGGAGCTCCTGGCAAGAGTTTGAGCAGGGACACCGCTGCCCTGCTGCCTGTCCCAGAGTGGGTGCAGGACCATCCTCGATCCAGCATACCCATCAATACTCACAAACGGCTGGAGGGCTGCTGCACTGTGCCGTTTCACTGTTCCCTTCTTGTCAGAAGGCCAGTTACATCAATACCTGCACGTAGGGCCTAATTTATTTTCTTGGATGTGTGGAGGGAGGCTGGTGAGGCACTGGAACAGATTGTCCAAAGCAGCTGCGGATGGCCTATCCCTGAAAGTGTTCAAGGCCAAGTTGGATGGGCCTTTGAGCAACCTGGTCTAGTGAAAGTTGTCCCTGCCAATGGCAGGAGGGTTTGGAACTGGATGGTCTTTAAGGTCCCTTCCAACCCAAACCATTCTTTGTTTCTATGAAATCTTAGGGCATAGCTCTGGAAGCTTTGGGTGCAGGTATGTGATAAAGCCTACAGCAGGGGAATTATATGGGGTAAGTGTGCAGGGACAGCTCACAAAGGAAGTTAGCACACCCAGCCGTTTGAAAAATTAGGCATGTAGTAGCAAGGTACTGACAAGTGTTCCACACACCTGTAACACTGCCAGTAAATCAAGCAAAGGCATTTGTCAGCTTGTCATTAGGAGAGTAATGAGGTAAGTACAACAGAATTTAGGGCAAGCAATGAGGCCAGCATCCCTCTGCAGTAGATTCGGCCAGAGACAAAGAAGAGTCAAAGTTTAAAAGCTAACAAGACTCCAAGCACAGGGAGCCCAGTCCCTAATGAAGAGCATCCCTTGCTCTGACCTCTGCATGGTGCAGACTTAGTTGGATTTCTGGGAAGGACCAAGGCTACCTTCATCCTACTTCTGCCATGTAATGAGAGGTGCAGATGCATCAGGACCCCACACTTCTGATTTTACCAGTCCATACTCATAACAAATGCCCTCAAATCAGCACACAGGTATTTTGATCCCTGGCAGACCATGATGAGTAGATTGTTGACAGACACCATAGTTTTCCAGCAAGGTTTAAATGTGAGAATTTAATAAATTGTTGGGAACAAAAAAGGAGGGGGAAAAAATCAGAAGCTCAATTACAATGTCTATCTGAAAGCTGCATACTAGGCTTCCAGATCTCTCACAAAACATGCCACCACTTGAACTCCAGGAGTAATTAAATTTTATGGAGTTTGGCGAGAAGAGAGGGCCTCAACTCATAGTCTACCATTTGGTTACAAACTACTTGCTATATAGCAGGAGAAATATCAAATCCAGGAATGCTGTGTTCTGCTCCTAGCTATAGGAGCTAGAGGTTAAAACAGTAAAGGGGTCGACCAAGTCATGTAATTTGGCCTATCCAGATGAAAGGCAAGGTAGCTGAAGGAGTGAGAGAAATGTATTCTAGTCTCAGTGAATGGTATACTGTGCAGCTTTTATCTTTATTTTTGCATTGCAGGAGGTTTAGGCATGCAAGGCGTCACGGACTGAAGCCTTGGCCAGCGAGTAAAGTTAGGAAGTGCCCTGTAATGCAAGTGAAATAGCAGCAGGGGAAAGCCAGGGATGTAAGGTGCGCTTCCTCAGGGCAGCCTCCCTGAGTCTGCAGGAAATTCAGCCCGGGACTCTCATTTAATGATCTCACTGATTCAGCTGAAAAAGCAAAAGCCCAGTAAAGCTAAGAGTACGTGATAGAAACAATGATAAGGGAAGAGAGAGGGAAGAAAAAAGAACAATTGATTTAATGCCTTCTTCATTTGTATTTAAATAAATAAAGATGCCAATAGAAGGCTCTAGGCACCTTACCACACAATTAACACAACCAAAGAGAAACCAAACTATGCACCACTCCCAAGCAGCATGAAATGATTACCCAGAATGTGCTCTGCCACCTCCCAGAGGAAAAAAAGTCTCGCCCCAGCCGTCACAGCTTCTCTCTCCAAAGGGTGACATTTGCAATGTTCTGGGATCTGCTTGCAGGTATCTGCTGGAAAAGAGGGACAGCACACCCCTGAGAGCCTCTGCTGCCCTGCCAGGGACACCCCTGCACCTCTGCCTGCCCATGTGCTGAGGAGAATTGCAATGCACATTGAAAGGGATACAACGTACTGCTCTTCTTTCTCAGCAGAAAAAATGTTGGCTCACTCAAGTCCCTGTTGACACTGAAGAATATTGCTGGCCCTGGTATAATGAGCTGGAAAACTTCTGTGTACTAATGAAAAAAAGAACAGGAAAAAAACCGTAATTTCACCGGCAGTTGTTTCACTAGCAGGACTGTTACAAGCTCCAAGCCATAATGCTGTTAGTGTTTCTCCCACCACCAGGCAGTGCGAATTGTTTCTGTTTCCCATTAGCATCTCTTGCCCAATGCTGCAGCTGCACACACCCACCCACCCCTCTGGCTGCCGGAGGAGCCAGGGCTGGAGCTGACAGTGCTCCCGGCCCTCAGCTCCGGGGACACAGCTTTCCCCTGCCCACACCCAGCACGGACACAGCGCCTGAGCCTGGCTCTGCCAGGCAAGGGCATCCCCGGGGTGTCAGACGTGGTGCCCAGGTGTGTGCAGAGCCACAGCTGCTCGTCCTGCCCAGCAGCAGTTTTTGCTTGGGTTCAGGTGGATGAACCTCGATTATACCTGGTGAGCAAAGACTGCTTTTGCAGCAGTCATGCTCAAGTGCTAAGCCAGTCACTCACAGAGCCCAGACAGAGTGCTCCGAAGTCACCTGTGAGTGGACTCTTTGTGCTGTAAGAGGGTTCCTTGTGTCCTCTCTGGCTGGCCCCAGTGATTCCCAGCCCAAACGTTCACAGAGAAGCCCTCGAGATGCTACAGTCCTGCAAGGCAAGCTCCAGGCTGGCAAAACATATCAGGGACTGGGTTGAGGCAGAGGAGTGGTGAGTGCCTGTTGGTCCAAAGAAACCTAGCAAAGATGGGGCATTTGAATGGTATCCAGAGTCAGAGGGCATAGAGGCTGGGTGCCATGAGCAGGGACAGTGGGGGAATTAAAACTTCATAGAATTACAGAATCAAAGAATTGTGGAAAATGCTGAGTCTGAAGGGACCCATCAGGTTCATCAAATCCAACTCCTGGACCTAGGAAGGACACCCCAAGAATCACACCATGTGCCTGAGAGTGTTGTCCAAAAACTTCTTGAACTCTCAGTCTTGGTGCTGTGACCACTTCCCTGGGGAGCCTGTTCCAGTGCTCAACCACCCTCTGGGTGAAAAACATTTTCCTGATATCCAATCTAAACCTCCCCTAACTCAGCTTCATGTTCTTCTCTTGGGTCCTGTCACTGGTCACCAGTGACAAGAGATCAGTACCTGCCCCTCTGCTTCCCCTTATGAGGATGTTGAAGACCTCAGCCACCTTTTCTCCAGGCTGAACAGACCAAGTGACCTCAGCCCTTGTCACAAGGCTTCCCCTCCAGTCCCTTCACCACCCTTGTTGCCTTCCTTTGGGCACCCTCTAATATCTTAATGTCTTTTTTATACTGTGGTGCCCAAACTGTCCCCAGGACTGGAGGTGAGGCTGCCCCAGCCCAGGGCAGAGTGGACAATCCCCTCCCTTGCCCGCCTGGCGATGCTGTGCCTGATGCCCCCAGGATATGGATGTCCCTCCTCGCTGCCAGGCCACTGCTGACTCCTGTTCAACTTTCCACCAACCAGGAACCCCAGGTCCCTTTCCATGGTGCTGCTCTCCAGCCTCTCATTCCCCAGACTGTCCATACATTCAGGGTTGCCCCATGCAAGGTGCAGAATCTGGCACTTGCCCTTGTTAAACTTCACACAGTTGGTGATCACCCATCTCTAATTTCTCAAGGTCTCTCTGCAGGCTCTGTCTGCCCTTGAGGGAGTTGACAGCTCCTCCCAGTTTAGTCTTGTCAGTGAACTTAGTATTCCTTCAAATCCTATGTCTAAGTTGTTAGTGGCAAAGTTGGAGAGCACAGGGCCAAGGATGGAGCCCTGCAGAACCCCACTAGTGACTGGATCCCAGCCTGATGTCCCCCACATTTGCTATAACTCTTTGTGCCTGACCTGTGAGCCAGTTAGCTCACCCCCTGTGTAAAACAGTTATCCATCTGTGTGCTGGACACTTTGCCCAGAATGATGCTGTGAGAAACAGTATCAAAAGCTTTGCTGAAGTCCAAAAAGGTTACATCTACTGGTTTTCCTGCTAATTGGTGGTTGATTGCTGACTTTTTCCTGTCCGAGTAACTGTTCCTAATATCAGGCAAATGAACAACTGCAGTTGCTGGGAAAAAAATCTCTGTTGCAGCAAAGGCTCTCTGCTGTTGTTCTTCTGAACTCCCTGCTCCAGACTGAGCATGAGCTGTATCCAGACCATCTGAGTGACTGCAGAGGTGCTGTGGGGCAAGCTCAGACTGGCATAATGCACAGTTCTGAGCACTGGACAAAAGAAAGAGCTTGCCTGAGTGGGCATAGGAAGGACCAGTGCGTAGCTGGTTCTCCAGACCTCTGGCAGATCTGGCATACAGAGCAATGCAGCCTCCGAGTCCTGTGCAAGCCAAGTATGGGAGACAGACATCACCTCCAGCCATGGTAGCCTGGCAGAACTTGAAAGCACAAGTCTTGAACCCCAGATAGTGGTTTTGCCAGGTTAATCCTTACATCTCCTCAGCTCTGGCTCTGCCCTTGCAGTTGACATCTGACCATCTGCTCTGACAAAACCTAAATTCTTGCAGGATGAAGTTACAAAGAGGAGACTTTCAACACTCCAATAACTTTGTCTTTGGGTCCTCTACAGGTTCACAGTCACCAACTATAGCAATAACCAGAGTGATCCTTATGAAGCAAGACAGGGTTGCCACAGCAGGGGCAGATCTGAAGGTACTTGGGAATCACAGTTGGATACATCTCTACAGTCATGGGGATGACACCTGGTGACAAGGCTGCCCTTATGAATGCTGCACCTCATGCATCTGGCAGGTCAGCCAATGCCCTGCAGAGCCAGTCTGCATGGTCCCACAGTATTTGCCACCTTGGTGACCCTGACACCTATGCAGTACAGAGCACAGAGTTCTGCTGCTGCTAAATCTGTACCAGGCCATGCAGGCATAGCAGAGCTCGTGGGACATGAGCTGGCTTGGGTCCAGTACTAGTCCTGCTTCCTCAGTTCAGCAGTGTGCCTTCTGTGATAAGCTTTACCCTTATTACTTTGTGCTTGGCTTCAAAAAGGTACCAGAATTTCATGGGATCAAGGCCAGAGATTTGAATTCTGCAGGGCTCACTGGTGCTCCATGGACACAGTGACTTGGGTCTTCACAGGCAGGACATCCTTGCACCACTTTCACTGCGTGAAGATATTTGCAGTATCCAGGGGGAGCAAAAGGAGTAATGAGTGACATCAGATCTGCCTCTGACTGAGGAACCCAGAGAGTTCATCCCAAAGTGTGCTTTGTCACCTGCCCCAGTGGCAGGTATGTCTCAGCACACACACCCCCATAATCCCAGCCCAGCAGCCATCATCACACTGCTCTCGGTGGGCACTGCCTGGCTCAGAGCCTTCTCCTCGAGTTTCTGTCAACTGCCAGAAAAGCTCCTGCTCTCTTGTCCCTGGTGGCCAGAGTTCACATTTGGCAAGCACAGCCCAGCAATCCTGCAGGAAAGCATGCTTAACTAGAGGAGCTGAATATATCTCCTTCCTTGTCCAGCAGTTATTCTGCTTCCTTTCCTCATTCGAGGTCCCCAGCCTGAGTGCCTCTGCCTTGGTGCACTCTGGATGCGCTCCCAGCAGTGCTCAGCCCGGAGTGTCAGCTGGGAGCGCATGCAGCCACAACATCAGGCATGATCCCTGCTCCCAAACAGCACCAGCTGTCAGCACCTCAACCCACTGGGACTTGGTGGAATGGGGTTTTTCTAGTGTGCCCATTCTGCCAGCCCCAAGCCTCAGAAACCCACCCGAGCTGTGCATTACGCAGCAACCCCAATCCTAACCACCATCCCAACAAGGAAAAGCTGTGGTTACTGTGCTGCCTGCGTGGGGGCAGGCAGTTGGCAGAAGGAGGGGTGACCCTTGCATGGGTCAGGGAAGCTCCTGGCAGTCTCTCAGGAGGCCCCTGGGCAGAGGACTCATCCCATCCACAGGTGCAGAGCTCCCCAGGGAGTGTGGACTTACTGAGCCTCCATGGGAGGATGCATGGAGGGAAACCGCTCCTATCAAACATCTAGCCTTGAAATAGTCTGAGTGACCTCGTCTGGCTCCCAGTGTACTCCAAACATGTGGGTTGATGTTAAAACTATGCTGCTTAGGGTGGAAAAGCCTGGTGCAGTTCCAATGTATTTCTGCCAGAATATTGTCACTGGCTCCAGGGGGACTGGGTTTGGGCCTGAGGGAAGGAGAAGAGACAGAATGCGGTGCCACCATGGAGCAATCAACCTGAGCTTCTCAAAGCTGTGCAGCCATCCTGGATGCAGAGGTAGTAAAGGGACAACATCGAGAAAGGAACAAACTGACATCTGGAGCTATCTGACTCCATAACTCTTTGTCTCTCCAGTACTTATTGTTTCTACAACAGGAGCGATTAGTGCCCCCACCAAGGTCAAGGCCTCCCTGTACCAGGCACTGAACAGGCATAATGAGAAACAGCTCCTGCCCTGAGCAGCTGAACTGAAGAAGGAAGCAAGGGCACAGGGAAGGGGAACAGAGGTGAGAAATTACTTGCTAACCATGGTACAGTCTGGGAGAAGAGCTGGGATCACAAACATGGGTCTCTCCACCTCCCTTCAATCCCTCTTCCCCAGCCCAGTGCCCTCGGCAGTGAAACCACACAGACGCTCCTCCACAGCTCTGCACGGCTGCGGAGTTAATGAGTTAGGTCTGTGAATTAGTTAATTTCCAGGAGCGGTTCTTTCATGACAAACACCACACAGCAGGCATTTTACATCTACAGCTACAAGAGCAGCCTCTAAGCCCACAACCCTTTGTCAAGAGTAAAAATAGAAAACAGTCACAGTAGATAGGAACAGACAGGAATAAGGCAAGGGCAGGGAAAGATGGAAGCACTACAAGTTCTGCAGAAGAATGGGGGCTTCAAAAACATCCAATTATCTCCAGAACCTGTGTGCTGCACACTTGTTTCAGCAAGATGGTAAAGAGGATGGCTCAGGGCTACACAAAGCCATCTCTAACAGTTATATGGATTCAAACACCTTAGACTCATTACTAAATAATTAGGGAGCCCATCCTAGCCCAGAAGTCACATCTTTTCACACTGGCTGAAGCTGAACAAGGCCCTTGCATTTCCATCCCACTGGGATCAGGGGGACCAGCAGCGTGGCAGCCTTAGCAGCGCTCAGGGCCCCAGAGGCATGCAGCAGACAAGGCAGAGCGAGGCAGCTGCGAGCAGGGGCGGTGCAGAGGGACAGCAACTGCAGCCCCCAGAGTCCCTGTGGAGAAGCGATAAGGAACACCAAGGCAAATACTTCCTTGGGGAAGGATTCTTTCAGAGAAAGAGAGGTTGCAGGAGGGGCACTCGGAAAAGAGGGCAGCTCCACCCATAAGCACAGCTGTGCTGGGCCAGCTCAAAGCTCTGTGCAGCCCTGTAGCCTGTCTCCAAGTGCCAGGACAGGAGGACAAGAGCAGCTTTCCCATGGACAATCCTCCTATCCTGGGCTGAGCTTGCCAGCACAGGGATGGCAGTGGGTGCACAGCCTGTCTCCACACAGGGCACCAAGTGAGCACGAGTAGGGCTGTGGAAGGCAGTGCTGTGGCACAGTTGTGGTTTACAACAGGCACAGGGGAACTGCGACTTTGGTGAGCAGTGTTTCCATGGTGGGGAGCTGGGGAGGGGTGGCGAAGGCACGGGTAAGTGCCAGGCAGTGGAAAAGAGGGAGACAAAGAAGATATTTTAGAAAATAATGGAGGGGACTGATTAGGAATGGAGCAAGAGGGAATGGATAGGTCTCTAGAAGATAACACAGCAGGGAAGGAAGAGACTCTGGTGACAGGTGGTGGTGGAAGAACAAAGCAGAATAAAAGAGAGGCGGTGTGAGGAAGAGAGTGTGAACACAGTCAGGCTGAAATGAGAGACTGAAATAATGGTGGGGAGAGCACCCCTCAGACATCCTTCAGAAAGGAAGTGACAAAGAGTGAAAAAGGAAAAAAAACCCATAAAATGCAAAGGGAAGAAGTAGATATCATTTTGTCACTGAGTGTGAGGTGACACTGGAGTGCAGAAACCCAGTGATTGAAAAGCACAGGCAGAATGGTAAATTCCCCTACATGTGGTTGCACACCACAGGCACAAATAACCTGGGGATGCAAGGACTGCGTGTTAAATTGGAGAGATGCCCAGAAGAATGGCCCACCACCTTTTCTACTGTATTTCAGGGCTAGGCCTAGAGCTCAGACACCCATCCATCCCAGGCAAGAAATCCTGTGTCAGTGCCCCCCTGCTTTCACAGCCTGCTGGGGAGGAACCCTTGGAAGCTCAGAAAACCTGCCTGCAGGGAGCCAGGGTGCTGAAAACACTGGACTGCTTCGAACAATAAGGAGGTTCGTCTCCTCACCTTGGGTGCTCTGTCTTTCACCTACACTGAAGGCTTGAAATAACCACAGGGAGACAACACGAACACCACTCAGAGTATGCCTGGGATCCCTAGGATAAACGTGAGGCTGGTCTCAGCACACAGAGATAGGAATTCAAACACCATACCTGTGGTCATGGTCCCTGCTGCAATGCTCTTAAAAGGAGCATTTTTACGTATTACAATAAAATTTTCCCTGTAACGTCCTTTTTAACACTGCTGGTTGTTCAGCCTGGAAAACATGACTTGAGAAATGGCTGTGGACATTTCCCTGAACAGAGGGAACAGCGAACATCAGAGAACAGAAATCACATCCCTTGTCATACAGACACCACCCAGGAAGGCCAGCCTGCCACTGCTCTGGAGAAGGGCTTGGGCAGAGAAGGGTTTGTATGCTCTGCCACATGCAGCCGTTTCCTTCGTTGAGAGGATCAAACGCATCGTTTACAGCTGCGATTATCAAAGCCAATCTTTTGGTCTCATTGGTCAAACTGGGGAAATCTCCCAAGCGCTTGTACTGCTAAAATAAGATCTTGTTCAGTGGAGATTATGCAGAACCATCTCTTTCCAGGCACATTTTGTTAGCAAGGGATTAACTAGGAATGTTGACATTTAAGTTGTTGTCACTGCATATTTGAGGCTGAGTGTACATTAATTACAGGGCAGCACAGCTCCCACACTCAAAGCTCCTTTTTTACCAGAAGAAGGGACCAAGGCTGTGCCTCCCCCTCTGCATGAGAGAAGTCGGACCTATGAGGAGCTCCAGCAGGGATTTCAAGGAGGGGAGAGCAAGTATAATGTCACTTCAGTGACTTGGTTTGTCCTCTTGGTGCTTGGACGGCAGGTAACATTCAGGGCCATGCTCTCCTTTATCCATCATGGGTATCTCAGATGACTCTGGACTAAACCGGCTCAAAATATCAGTACAGTCATCCATCACATCTCATTCATGCTGGATTTAAAATCTCATTATGATCCAAAAAGGCACAGGCAGAAATCCACAATTTTGTTATTGTCCTAGTATTTCCAGCATGAATGCATCCAAAATACCACAAGAGCAATGGTGCCTCGGCACACGGACATATGGCAGGAACAGAAAAAGCTGCTCCGGTGCAATTGTTCAGCTCCATTTCATGGAGAGAGCTGCACAGGGGGAGGGCTGCGTGGCGGGGAGAGGAACAGAGAAACACGCCAGGCTACACAGAGCTGACAGAGGGAGCAGGACGAGAGGGAGAGCAGGGCAGCGAGAGACGCATGCAACTCGAGGGGAGAGGCAGCAACAACGGCACGCACCCCGAAGGAAAGAGAAAAAGAAAGGGGGCGGGGGGACTGGAAGGAAAATAAAGGGAAAAAGGTAGGAGAAGGGAAGGGNCGCCGGGCTCCGCCCGTCCTGGGGTCCCTCCGACCCCCGCCCCGCCCTGCCGGGGCACCCCTGCTCTGTGCCTTCTCTGTGTCCCCGCTCCTGCAGCCCTGTCGCGGCATTCACGGACCTCCCTTCCTTCCTCCCTCCCTCCCGCCGCTTCTCAGAACGCTGTAGCTGCAAACTGCTGCCCCAGTCTGCGAGGGAGCCCTGTCTCCTCGATAAGGGGAGCTTTCTGGATAGCTGAGAGCCTCCTCAATGGGCAGTGAGATGGAGAAACAGCTTTTGAGGAGAGACTCGGGGAGAGCTAATGCATCCCCCGCACGATCGCCAGGCAGTGAGGAAGATGCTGTCGGAGGAAGACGAACACAAGCTTACAGCTCACAGCAGTGGCAGAACTCAGCCTGCACCGTACCTTTGCTCTTAGCACAAGTAATCCAAGGACTATCCATGGGATCATCCCGTGGGATAAGGGCCACAAAACCCTGGCAAAGGGACGGGGGCACTGTGATGAGAAAGACCACCAGAACTGAACAGGTCGAACTCCTACCGCAGTGTATAGGGACATCTTCATTTATAAGGGTAACACGGGGTGGCCGAGGTGCCTTGAATCTTTAACCAAGTAGTACAAGCTTTGGGCGTTTTTTCCTTTCCTCCTTGTGGCAGGGACTCCCGCATGCTTCCTCGTCCTCCGTCAGCCTGGGCCGGGTGCTGGGAGCCCTTGGCCGAGCGCCGGGCGCAGCAGCAGCAGCGGCGGCAGCGGGGAGTGTTTAAGTGCCCCCCGAGGCCCTCCCGCCTGGGCGCAAAGTGGAGAAGCAGCTGCCTGTTTACAGTGGGAGGGTGCAAATTGGCCTTCGGGGAGAGCCGAACCGCTCATTTCCCTGCAGCTCGGCTTGGGCGGGAGCGGGGGGGAGACCTCCAGCTGAGGAAAACAACCAGGAAGGCGAGTATCTGCCATTTCCTAGGGGAAAAGGATTCAGAGGAGAACTGTCTGAGTCTATTAACTGATGCTGGTTCCTGTGGAGAGATGGTGGCACGCTGGTTTACTTCAAATAGTCTGTTTCCATCTCTAATACAACCTTCAAGCATTCAGACCCAGACACACAGAACTCCCTTCCTGCTACCTTCTACAGCATGTCTCTCACAGAGGATTTTATTTTCCTAACGGGAGACACGAAACACGGTTTGCAGTAAATGAAAAGAACCGTGTCCATTTGCATGGTTGCATAATCACGTTATACAGGGATCTTTCAGACTCTGGAGAGCAGAGCGAGAGAGAGAGAGAAAAGTGGGACGTCATGAGCGGGAGCTAAAAGCCAGATCTCTCGATGAGATCAAGGAATAGATGTGAAGTCAGTCAGATGGAGAAATGTCTGGATAGCTCTTCCAAACAGTGAGAGTCGCAGGCTTAGCTCTGAACATAAACAAAGCGAGATGTTTCTGGGGGTTGGGCTAGGTTTTGTATAAACTCTGTTTCCTCTTCCATCATTGAAACCGGATGAGAAGAGCAGCCTGTAGCCAGGATCCTTTGCCTCTCTGCTGAGGGCATACACAGGGCTCAATTCCCAGGGTGCTCAGGCCAGGACCTTTCACCAACATCATATTCACTGCAGAGTGAAAGAAAAATCGCTCACTTCATGCTGCTGAATGAGAAGCTCTATTTCCAGAATACACATTTGCTTCTTACTAAAGGGTAATTTACCAGCACTGGCAATATTCCCTTTTGGATTCCCTGGTGACCGTTGATTAGTCCAAGCCTCAGCCCAGGGTCACCCGAACTGCAGCCCTCTGAGAGAGAAAGCTTCACTCGAAATATAAATGCTATTAAATCAAAAGGACAAATTTTCACGGAAATTAAATATTCTCCGAAACAAGGGAAACCAAAAGCAGACAAGTGTAGCATTTCCTTTCTAAGGATGAGAAATTAATTTTGAAACCTAGCATCACCCATTTACTATCCTGTTACCCTGAAATTCCCACCTCCCTTTCCTTACTCTATTATTTGTTATGATGTCAGTAGCAGGAGGGTAAGGACATCTCCATAAACATTTCATGGTCCACTTTGTAACTCAAGTACTTCTGTGAAATTTTTAAAATCTAGGACATTTAGCCATCCAAACCATTTGAAATGTTTAACCATCTGAAGGATTTCTCAGCTGCTTCCTCGAGTGCGAAGTCAAACATCGCCTATCCTGTGGAAAAGGGAGAGTGGGAGGACATGTTTTTTACATGTTGTACCTCTTCGCCTCCTTTGCACAGTCTGATTTCTTGCTCACAGAGTAGTTAACGGATACAGTATTTAAAGGAGATGTATCCTCAGCCAGAGAGGACAAGGAAGCAACAGGTGCCCAATCTAAATTAACTGTCTCACCCCTAGGTGCAAAGCTGTCATCACCAGTCCCGAACTTGTTACAAGGAATAAAAGGCTAATGTGAGAGGCACAAGAGAGCCTTCCCTCCCCGAGCAACCTGCAGCATATGGCAGCAGGAACCTGCAGGATTTCCAGTGGCACGGAGCATGACTGCCAGGGGCTGCCTTCCCTTTGATGCCTGGACCTTTTTGCAGCATTTGGGAAGTGTGAGGAGGCAACAGGCGAAATGCAAACCTAGCCCACTGTGCTCACATTAAATTTCTCAACATGTGGTGTTTCGTGCGAGTGGGATAACTGTCAGACATTGCCTCCAGAGGACACGTTCCTCAGTGGGCTTGGACTGCTCAGAAAATCCTGGATTTCTCCCCCAAGCGAGGCAGCTCCTGGTTACCTGTCTCTGCACTGCTGTGCCACATTCTGCCTGCTGCAACTGTACCGTGAAAACTGGGGCATTTATCCGTACCTCTGTGCTCCACATAGACTCAGTTTAGCTAAGGACATCTCCTTTCACGTCCTCACTGCAACTGGGAGCTCCCAAGAGACGCACCTAAACTTCTCAGGGATCATGAACAGTCCCAAGAGTGGGACTGAAAAGTAAGCTGAGAAGAGTACAATGCCCCAGAAGGGAGGGATACCTGAGTTACCTGCAAATAAGCTTGTGGAGGCTCTCGAAGAAGACTAGGAGCTCTGGAAGCAGACTAGGAGGTACATAGAGATGCAAACCACTTGACACAAAGCACTAGACATTGGCAGTAGAACACATGGGTCTTAGAGATTTTGCAGAAAACAACAATATATTGCAAACTTATTGCTTGAGATGTGAGGGACCAAGTTATCTGTGATTCTATAGAAGATGAACAGGACTTTTGCATCAAATTTCCTGCTCTTTTTCTGTCTGGGATGTCAAGAGGAGGAATGAGACAGTATTTTTAAATCATGAGAATGTTCTTTTTTGGCCTGGACTGTGCCATGTACACCTTACACAATGAAACAGGAATTAGGTACTAAGTAGGGGACAGCTTCAAGCAGGACCCTGTAAGAGGAGCAAGGGGTTAGCCTGAAGTTGGGAAGGGGCAGAACTGGGGAGGGAAGGTGGCTTACTTTGCCTGCTCAGACGCTTCTGCTTCACTTGTGGCTGGGCATGTCTTCTGGATGGCACCCATAAAACAGGCATAGAAGAGCAACCAGGAACAGGCTCACTCCAACTGAAGCATGACCCATGTGGAGAAAAGCTGTCTGAGCAGGAGAGGTCCAGTAGCAGTGGCAGAATTGTGGAGCTGTTAGGACTTGCTGGTGGCTAAGGCTGGCGTTAGAGAGCACGTACCAAGGAGCTCACCAAGCCACACAGCCAGAGAAATCCTTCCCTGCTGCAAACTCACTGTTCAAGATGTGCAAGGAGTGTAAACACCAGCAGACAGCTGCAAAACTGTCACAAGCCATGAGAGCCAGCAGGACCTCTCTGTGCCAGGATAAGTCCCAGCGAATCACAGCTGCGTGATGTGGCCAGTGGAGGAAATGGTTCTCATGTTTTGAAAACCTTCCCCAGTGCAGCTAGAACAGAGGTAGGCAAACAGCAAATGTCTATGAAATAAACTAAGGCAATAATGCTTGGGTATACTGGGGCAGCTCTAAATTGAGCATTTTCCTCACCAGTGTCACTGCAAAGATGACCAAACTCACAAGGAAGAGTAACACTTGAAGGGAGAGGCAGTATGGAAAGTCTAAGGAAATTAATACCATTGTCGAGATTTGATTTCCCATTTATGCAAAGATTTTTTTTTTTTTTAAATCTACTGGCAAAAAAGAATCAGTGTGGAGACAGTGGGAGTATCCTGTGGGGGAAAAAATTAGCTTTTCTAAAGAAGTTTACAAATAATGGGTCAGATCTCCTTCAAAGTGACATTGAATGGGAAGAAATAAATGGAGCTGCTCAGATCTAGTGAGGAACTGATCCTATTATTTTAATGTTATTTTGTTTTAATGATGTTGGGAAATGGTGACAAACTGGCTTCCTCTGGTTTGGATTTTTCCAGACTGGCACAGGACAGATACAGCAAATGAAGAATGCCAGTAGGACTATAAATGGAGTAGAACTGTAGTTTCTACACTTAGCTATGCCTGTATCTCACATATCAGAATTTAAAAAAAAAAAATAAGTCGAAGAGGAGGGAGCTATGTTGACACAGAGTTAGGGCTTGTGCTGGTACATTGAGGGTAAGATACATCTCAAAGCACTGCAAACCCTCAGGGCTTAGCATTAACTTGAAAAAAATTACCACAGTTCTAGAAATGCAGTGCTAAGGGCACCCAAAAGAATGTGATTTTTGTTGTGCAGTGCCACTGTTGACCAAGAGCATGATGATAGTTAGGTCATTTGGATATTGGACACCAAGGACACTACACTCTCCTGCCAGCCACCATGGTAATTCCCAATGGCAGCCGGGAATCCATCTCTGTATTTTCAGACATCTGCATCTTTGGTTTAACCTTGAGCCTGACTTGCAAAATTTCTATTCACAGCATATCAAATAGTTACTTCCATCCATCCACAACAGTCTTCTATGAAGTTTACATTTCCATCTTCATCAACATATTTTCCAAAGATGCGCATTTCATACAAGGTGAGTTCTGCCTTGTCAAAGATCTCATGCTCACTGATTCCAGCCTGTCTCAATATACACTCACATGTGTATTTATTTTACTTAACCTTAAAGCAAAGCAGCTCAGCTTTGTTGTGTAGACGATCCTTATATTTTCTTGGTTTCGAGAATTTGTATACAGATAAACAACATTCAGGATCTGACATTTCACTTTGATTGCAAGTTGCTGTAATTAAGAACCAAAGCTTTATGAATTTTAATCATCAGCTGTAAGTGGTACATTATCTCTAGTTCACAATGAAAGCAATCAAGTGGACAAGATATTTTTAGAGACATTACTGTGGTAATATTACATTAAGTAGTGGTTAGTACACTATTTTCACACCCAGTGATTTCACACATTAATGCGGCTATAGATCAGCGTTAATGACAAGAGCAAGTTATTTTTCAAGTAGCATGAGAAGGGTGGTTAAAAGAGCTGCTGGGGATTTACACTCCAGCAGCAGGAGGGGCACCTCAGCAGGGCTGCAGCTGAAGAGGCTCCAGCAGCAGGGGCTGCCTCCACTTTTGCTGGAGACCGAGGCAGGAGCCCCTGAGTGGATACAGGTTAATGACAGGGGCAGCATTTTCTCCCCCCTTCTCAGGAGGGAGGAAAGGACAGGAGGGAAAGCAAGGTAAAGTACACTGAGGCTGGCACTGAACCTCAGACCTGGTGAGAGGAATAACACACCACATCTTGCCCAAGGCTGCCACTTCAGCAAGACAACATTCCCCCCTTTCAAAGAGGGCATAGTAAAGAGCAAATCAGAAACATCCTAAGGCTTAAAGGTAAAAAAAGAAAAATCAGGGAGTCTGGCACATTTTAAAGTTTCAGGGTATGATACTCCACGTGGATACAATGTTGTCTAGATAAACCTGTAAATACAGACATCTCTTCTTTCAAGGCAGGAGTGACTAATGCACAATGCACCAGGCCCCAAAAGGAGCACGTTTAAGTATTATTGCCCTGCTGAAGGATGCCAGTTCATCCAAAAATTATTTGCCTGAAACTAAAGCTAATTAGAAACACTGTTCTGGGAAGCAGAAATTCTTCCTTCTTCCTGGAGTCTCAGATCTGGGATAATAGAAGCTCCAGCAGCCTCACCCTAGACCTGCAGGCCATTTTATTTTACTGCAGAGGTCCTATGGGGATGGCAGGGCTGGGATTCAGAGAGCTCAGCAGCCAGATGTGCCAGGGAGAGAGTATGCAACAGAGAGCTCTCTGTGTGTCACAGTGGCAGACAGCTGTTGTCACTGCATCTTGGATTGTGTTGGAAATGCCCTCAGAGAAAGCCAGTTCAGCTCCACAGAAGGTGGCACTGGCTGATGCCCCTGCAGCCAGAACTTGCTGATACCAACATCATGGCAGCACTTTGCAGCTCCAGTCCAAACCACCTGGTTACACAGGCCAGCTGTTGGCAGCAGGAGCTTTCTGTGGCATCCAGATGCAATGATACAATGGCCTCTTTTGCTGCTCTCCCTCACACAGCACCAGCTACATTCCAGTAACAGGCCAGCCCTCAAATTCAGTCCACAATTTCTGTATGTCAGCATAGAAAGATTTGGACCACTGCTGCTCTGTGATATAGAGAAGTGGTATGGAAATACTGATCAGATTTCAGGAGCACATTAAAATGTTCCTTTCACAATGTTTGCCTTCTTTTGTTACAGGGTAACCCAAGCAGCTCTGTCACAAAACAACCTGAAGTAGGAGCACTAGCTTCTGCACCCCATAGTTAGGAGAGGAATCTCACATTTGAGCAATAGATAACGTCCTCTCAGCTACTTGTACACTGAAGAATCCCTTCTTTCTCAGGATCCTATAGATAGCTTCAGAAAGCAGCATTAACTGCATATCAGGGCCTATTGGACAGACTGTATCCACACAAGTGTCACTGCAGTGCACACAAAGACTGTACAACTTGGGAATAAAGAATGTTGAAATAAGATATAGACAGAACAGGGAATATTCTACCTGAGAAGCTGAGAAGAATACCCACTGTTAATGTACCTTACATAAAATCCTGTACGTTATTTGCTCACCTCCTGCTTTCCAGGCTCTGCTGGGTTGTTTCTATGTAGAGAAGACATCAGTTGCACCATCAAAGCATTTCTTGACACAGCCCCTGTCTTCTGTTCCATTCCCATTTCCCCACACCCTGTGGAAATGCACAAAGACCTGCAGTTTCCCTGTACAGAAATTGGAATCTGCCTCCGGAGCAAGCTCTTGTTCCTCACTAGGCAATGCTCCCAGCTCTTCCCATAGACCTTCCAGGTGGCAGCTCCACAGCTCCCCACCATGTGCTTTTCAAACAGGTCATTTGAACTAATGGTACCTCCTGTCAGAGCTGTGGCTTCCTCAGTGTCCTCTCCCACTATGGGAAAGTGAAATTGCTTCTTCATTAGTTCAGATGGGGGATGATTTACATATCCATCTATTCCTGTAATTAAAAACATAATGATAGGAAAACACTAACTATGATAATAAAGGATGAAGTGTCTAATGGCGAGAGGTATCTTGATCGTGGATTCAGACTTGTAGATATGGAAAGGTGTGCACTTACATCACACAGGGTTTTCTTTACTGCCTCCTTTTGCTTTTCCAGAGTTAGTTATGTGTAAAATGCAAATTTGGCATCAGTTGGCACACATAGAGGTGTCTCTGCGAAGTGTGAGAGACACAAGGAAGAGACACCTTTCTCACTCCCTTACATCAAAATGTGAATTCCCTTCTTTGGACTTTTGCGCAAACTGGGGCTCAAGTCAGTGCCCTGTTTATGATAATGCCACACATGCATGCTCAAGAGGAATGTTTTAAAGTGTCCCCAAGACTCACAAAACCATTGAGATGGGAAGGGACCTCTGAAAATTGCCTGTTTCAACCCTGGTCAAAGATACTTCAACTAGAACGGGTTGCTTAGGCCTATATCCAGTCAGATTTTAATATCTTCATACACAGAGACTTGGTAACCTCTCTGGACAACCTGTTCCATTATTCAACCCATCATCATGGTAACAAAAAAAACCCCAAAAAACAACAACAACAACCAAAACAACCAACCAACAAACAAACAAACAAACAAAAAACCAAAACAAAAAACAAAGAAACAAACAAACAAAAAAATTTATGCACATTGATAAGATCATTCCCTTCTCCAGTCTGGACAGTTANTGCACATTGATAAGATCATACCCTTCTCCAGTCTGGACAGTTACAGCCCTCTCAGCCCTTCCCCATGTAAGTTAAGAAGTGCTCCAAGCCTGTAACTACTTTTCTGGTCCTTTGCTGGAATTGTTCCAGCAGCCCATGTATGTTTTGTGCTGAGGAGCTCAGGACTGGCCATCACTCCAGATGTGCCTCACCAGTGCTGAGTGGAGGGGAATGACACCTCCTTTGAGCGGCTGGTGATGTTTTTCTAGGATGTTGACCTTCTTTGCCACAAGGACACATTGCTGGCTCATGTTCAATTTGGTGTCCACCAGGACCCACAGGTCTTTCTCTGCAAAGCTGCTTCCCAGCCTCTTATTCCCTGGTGTGCTCTGGTGTCTTGGGGTTATTCCTGCCTAGGGACAGAGCTTGGCATTTCCCTGTGTAGAACTTCATGAGACTCCCATTGGCCCATTTCTCCAAGCTGTTTAGGTCCTTTTGAACTGCAGCAAAACCTTTTGGAATAATCTGCATTCTGCAAGAGTGCCTTCCTGATACCAAATAGTTGGAGGTTGGCTGAAATCTGGAAGGTACAAGGCATCATTACCTTAAAAATTTCAAGCCCTCCTGTTGGTCATTTGAATGTCTAAGCACCCTCAGAAGATGCCTGAGAAGGACTTAACTATGTGCAGATCACTGTACCACCAGTACCAGATCAATGTGCAACCCAAAAGTTGAAAGTACCACAATGTGAGAACGTTTTTCAAAGGAATAAAACCTTTAAGGAATTTCCAAGCTTTCTGTAGAGGTCATGCCCATTCCAAAAGGCTTAAATCTACAGGTGTGTGGGTTGTTTTTGGTTTTTTTTTTCCCCCTTCAACAATCTGTTAAGACTATTTCCGTAACACTCCAGCTTTAAGGCCAAGAGGTGTCTTGTCCTGGTAGGTGTCTGGCAGGGCAGCATAAATACTTGAAGAATTTCCTTGAGCATATCATCTCCATTTAAATGTTTATGGACTTAATGGCTAGAGCATGGGTCTTCTACTATTCATGAACAAATTCTGCTGTTAGACATATTCTGTGCTTGCCCAGCCTTTGGAGACTTTTCTTAGTATAAGATTTTAAACTTGGAATGTTTCACAATATGAAAATTATTGTTCTTGACTCTCACTTGGAGGAGAGGGAAATAACATATCCAGGGAAGTTACTGATAGTTCTCCATCAAACAGGAAAGATGCATCAAGCAAGGACTTTGCAGAGAACTCTCCCAGAACTTGTATTATTTGGTATTTTCATTATGAGAAGAATGAAGAAACAGAGGCTGAGCTTATTAAACTTTTAGATGGCACCTTGTTGGGAGAGGCTGCAAATATGCCAGAAAACAGACTTAGTATTCAAAACATCTTTGACTGAGAAAGTCTGGGGGGGAAAAAAGGTGATTCAAAAAAGACATGTAAAATTCTACAGTTACTTAGGAAAAATCAGCTATTCAAATGTAGGAGACAGGGGTAGGACTGGCTACATGGGAGTTAACGGTGTCAGCACTGGAATGCAGGACTTGAGCTTACAAGGGAAGCAAGTCCAAAATGAGCCAAAACCTGCTACAAGAGTGAGCAGGCTCCATCACTGCATATCTTTAAGAAAAGGACAAATGTTGGTCAAGAACAGCAGATACAGGTACCCATGCTAGAGGATAGAGGGATGGACTAGAAGGCGTCCCAATGCTTCCAAAGAAAAGCTTCACTGCTTGTTTCAGACTGGTGGGCGTCTGTGAACCAGTACCCCTTTTAAGATTGATCTAGTTCTCTAACAATAGGAGGTGACAAGAAAACCAACTTCTGCTTTTGGAAGTCTCTTCCAGGAGCTCTGCTCTCAGATCAGTAAAAGCCTTTCTCAAATTTTCTACCGCAACAGAGTCAAAAGCAGCTTTTCTCTTGACTTTACAGCCAATGTCATTTAAATAGTGTAGGGGGGTGCAGAGAGCAGTGGAAGACTAAGTGTAAAAGAGAAGTTCAGCTCTGCTAACTATTCAAGTCAATGAAACTGCCATAGGGATTAAGTCAGTCTGCAGACTTTCTTCATGGCAAATTGTTCTCAGAAACCAGGTTTCTCTCTTTTCCTCAACTCACAAAGACATGAGTGCTGAAGAATCCAACAGGCTCATAGAACAAAAGGTGTGCCAGACCTGAAAGAAACTTAGCCCAAACAAGAGACTTCGTGATTTTTTAAACCGCAAACAAGAGACCTTGTGATTTTTAAAACTGCAGGTTTTTTAAACCACAGAGAAGTTCTGATTTGAATTTCCTTCACCCTGACTTTAATACAAGCTTTAGTTGAACCAGATAGAACATTCAAAATGTCCAGCAAAGAGGGCTAACTCTGTGAAGGTAAAGCCTAATTCTGGGAAGACATGAACAAGTAATGCTTTAGAGACCATCCTATCCTATTAAATATGGAATAAGAAATTGTCCATATTACTGCCACCTGAGACCCAGCTCTTATAAAGTTTGAGGAAACTAAAGTAATCACCATTAGAAAACAAGGGTCAGTAAGTGATAATTAAGTAGCTTGGGGATCTATTAAAAAACTTTAGAAATCAATGTTTACACTGTGTAGTTACAAATTAGCTGCAATGGGCATTGTTAAGGAACCATTTTTATACGACAAACACTGAATGTGTGCACATTAGAAGAGTTCTCCCATGATTAGAAATCACAGCACAACTCATTTTATCCCATCCCTAAATTAGAAACTTAATGCCTCAGTTTATTAACTGAAGGAAATTCTATTACATTCAAGCAATGCTGGGATAGAGAAAAGCACAAATTTTGTGCAGCTCTGCAAAAAAAAAGTTGTAACAAAGATGCTCACAATTACAGTTCCATGCTTCAATGATTTAACAACTGCAATGACTTAATGTCTGAGGAGTCACAAGCATCAAGGAATTCTCCAACAATGATGGTCTTCAGGAAGCAAAGTAGCTGCAGCCATGACAGTGGCAGTGACGAGCACTGCGACTTTAGGAGGAAACAAAGCCCTCTCAATGCTCAGCACGTTGTACCTGAACATGCCATTTACTGCTGGTTGAAATAGCATGGAAGAACTCCCATGTTCCACACTGTCCAGGAATGACTCCTAACCAGGAACCCCAAAGAGCTCTGCATGGATCACTGCCTGAGCTCTGATCAGCACTGTTCAGCATGAGTCTCTGCACCACGGCACGTCCGAGAGGTACAGGTCTCCAAAGATTCCCTAGGGACCCAGGTTCAACTGCACTCGACTAATGAGCACTGCAAGAACATACAGGTGTCTGTTCCCCTAAGAAATATCATGTTGTCACAGATGTCCTGTGTTCTAACCTGTGTCCTCTGGAGAACCCATCCTATGGTTAGCAAAAAGCCCACTAAAAAGCTGCTTGCCTTTCTGGACTACAGCCACTCTAAGCTGCCACCACCAGCATGGAAGGCAGCAATTTACACTCCCCCACTGCCCTGTGGAATCTGGGAAACATGAGTCTGTTTCTCCACAGCATGCACTGCCTACAACAATCCCCTTCACATGATCATGAGGTTTCCACACAGCACACCCCATATGCAATTGTTGTGTCTCGCTGTTACTATGCGTCCATATCACTTGTGAAACACTGACAATCCCAGGCTACAAAATCACACCATGGTTCTGTTCCACTTTTCCTGTTTGCCTATCTTAACCAGCCCACCCTCACCATGATACCAGTTTCTGCTAGCACAGATGTGACAATCCACTGCAACTGGATAGTGCCAGGAGTGCAACAGATTGACACTGCCCCCTTCCTGGCAGTGTTTCAGCATCGCCTTCCACTGGTGTGGTAAATTTAGGCACCAGGAATTAGCTGGGATACACGTGAGACTGCACTGAACTGCAGTCCATTGACAGACTTGTTGTTATGCATATGAAATCCACAGCTAGCAGATACCAGCGACCTGCTCCCTTACAAAGCTCTAGCGCCTTCCCTCAAAGACTACCCTGCAATATGAAAATGGCTGCTCAGGATTCCCACATCAAGCTGATGCCAGCCTACTTCCTTAACGTGCTTCCAGAGGGTGAGTGTTTTCCACCAGCACGCACTCCTCCATTTCACATCACTTGTATTTCTGACTATTGAGGGAGGCAGAGATGTCTCACGCTGCCTTTAGACTCTAAATGGCTTTCTGTGTCTTTATTTTCCTGCAACACTTCAAGGATCAGTTTTCTTCATGCCTCAGAGAAGTGGTATCTAAATCGTTTTAAACTGAAACAGGGACAGAATAAGCTGTGCAAATCATTTTCTAGTAGAACCTTAATTACATCCTGCAGTGTCTCGTCCTCAGCAAACCACCAGCAATAAAATTCTGCATTTCATTTTAAAACCGACAAGGCTGGGTTTTTCTATTTTGTTTTCCCCAACTGACATATCCATAATCTAGCCTGGGACTTTGTTCCACAGAATTTTTGTCAAAGGCTCTAGAGAGTGTGCCTGCAACTACTAAATCTTTCTCAGGTTCGCATTCAATTTGCAAGTTATACAACTGTAGCTAAAGAAAGAGACGTTCTGTTTGCAGGAAGGTGTTTGCCAGATCCCCACTGGCAATGGCAAAAAGTGATTTATGATCAGTTTTAGTTAACATGGCCTCTCAAACAGATTTTTAAAAGTCTTTACAGCCATGGCCTAATGCCAAGGCTTTTTCTATAGGAATGTGCTCAATTTCAGCTTATGGTGGTGTCCTGCAACTCAAATGCAAAGGCAAATGGGTACAAATATTGAATATATCCCCTTGATGAGACAAAGGGCTTCTTACTTTCCAAACATCCCCTCCACCCCATGCTCCACCACTACAAACTTGCCTTTTCCAGTTTTTGCAGGGGTGTTGGTGACATTTTGTCACCGTCAGTTCACAAAATGCTCACAATTACAGTAAGTTACATGCTTTGACAACCACTCCAATGACTTCTCTGGAGTCACAAACAGCTAGGAATTCTCCAACAATGGTGGTCTTCAGGACGCAAAGTAGCTGCAGCAATGACACCCGTAGTGACAAGTGCTATGTCTTTTGGAGGAACCAGAACTTGTTTCATCCTTCTGTGCAAGAATCCTAGATTTCCTTAACTCCCCCAAGAAAGACGGATTTGTCTGTACTGTTTTTAAGGGGCACAAATAAAAGCCTTAGATATATTCCTGGCCCCATATTTATATGCATATTTACATATTCAGTTCACACTAAAGAAGTGTCCTTCTTCCCCTTTCGGGCTGCTACAGTCTGCTGCCAATATGAAAAATTCTTTATAACATTATCATCACTGTCATGATAGACAGGAATCCTCTGGCTCATACAAATCCCTCAAGGGATGAAACCACTGCAGTTCTTGCATCTTCTCCCAAGCACCAGATGTAGTTGGTTTGTGTTGCTCACACAGCATGCACAAGTACTTAAACTTTGACCTTGGGCTTGAGCTACAGATGCCTTTCCCACTGTTCCTTGGAAGCTCCATTGTTTCCATTGCCTTCACAAATCCTCAGGCTGGGTTGAGGGCTGGGTTACTGACTTTCCTCACTGGCACACTCTGATGGGGTTTCATCAAAACTGAACTCAGGGGTCTCCTGCATTGTTTTGTCCAGTCCAACCCCGGGGTTCTACAGACCCTGCAGAGTCTTAGTCTGAGCCTCCGTTCATGACCCCAACCCTTACTGGGTGTCCTATTCTGGCACTACACTTCCCACTGCAGTGCTCCAGTTGCTGTAACACTTTTATAATTCCCTTCCTTTGCATAAAATAATTGAATATTCAATACCAAACATCCCCAAGCCATGTACTGCAGCTGTGGCCAGCTTTCCTGAATGCTGACAGCCACAGTCCAACACCTCCACAGGGCTGCATGTTATGGGACACAGCTCAGAGCCAAGGGGAAAAGAAGCTCCACAAGGATCTCACCAACAGGAAACAATCTTGACTCTCCAGAAGCTGTGTGGCTTCTTATGAGAAAGGCTGGACCCATCCTCAGAAGCCCTGGTAACGTCAATCACAGGTTTGAAGCTCAGCAGCCTGTACAGCTTCCTTCTGCCCTCTGCTGAGATGACCATTCTTCATATGAAATATTCCCCATTATTTGAGGAGTTCAGGAAACCTAGGATTTCCATTTGGCACAAAAGGAGAAATGAAAGGAGAACAGCCCCCACTGCCACCCCTGATCAAGCAGATAGAAGCAATTAGAAAAGCCAGAGAAACTCAAGATGTAGGAATTATGTTTTCTTCAACTTGGTCTTATAACCAGCTTGGAGAACCAAACCCTTTCCCAAGCACCCTTCTTCTAACCTATGTTGAATATGTAAAGCAAGGACACCAGCTTTACAGCCAAGTGATTTTCCACTCCGGGCACATGGAACATGATGAAAGTAAATTTGTGGGTGTTTATGCTTGATTTGGCAGAGAAAAAAAATGAGGGAGGGGCTGTGTTTGAGGGAGGGTATCAAAGATCAGAGCCAGATGCTCCTGCACGGAGCTCTGGATTTACAGGAAATTAAGAAGGTAGAGAAGGTGAGGCAAAGGCTGTGTTTGAAGTGAGAGTCAAGGGGTTCTGAGGCTTACAACCATCCAAGGTGCTTGGGGGGAACTACAGCACATGCCAAAACCACACCACAGTGGCCTGGAGTGCTTTCATTATACAAAGCCTGGGAGAGCAGAGGCTGTAAATGTAGCTTCAAAAGGAGCTTCATCTTAAAGTCTTAGCTCTCAGGGCCTATTAAACATTTATGCTGACTACCACTCCTACTATTTGCTTCAGAGAAAGTACCCGAAATAACCTTTGCTACAGAGTGAACTACTACAGCTCTACTGGCTGTGTAGGAGACTAGCAGAGAGCTGTGAGAAACAAACAGAAATGGTGTTGGAAGAGTGTGCTGATGTCTCTATTCAGTCAGCCAGGAAAGAAGCAAGAAAATCTGGTCTGGAACATGAGAGGGAAGGCAGAAAACTTTGCTAGAAATAATAGGTGGATTAGCGATGTAGAGGTGGTTAAGACTGAGGCCAGTGGAGGCAAATATAGATATTTAAGAGTATTGACAATTTTTTGCTTTTACCTTTACTAAGGTTTACACTTTTGGGGCAGTCTTCAGACCAGCCTCTAGCTGGATCTAGGACTAGTGCAGCTCTAAGAGAGACTGTAGATGAAAAGAAAGAAAGCAGACCCCTATGCAGAAGTCAAAAGGAAGGCAGAGGATCTCTAGAAGATGAAAAGAAGGGATTAATTTTCCTGATTTGCTTAAAAAATTTTTGGCCGTGCAACAAGAGTTTAGGATGAGACAGCCAGAAGTACTCAAGGTTTTCACTCTAGGAAGCTGTTACTATTAATAGCAGATAGTACACAAAGATTCACTTATTCCCTCATAGGCACAATCCCAGTAGAGGGCTGTGCTGGCACTAGCACCTTCCAAGCAGGTGTTCAGAAAGTCGCTCAAAGTCACTTATTCCAGTGGATACACACATGATCTTGCAGACTTTGCCTGTAGGAGCTGCTGCCCTCCAGTCATGCAGCCAATGGCTGCTCCCAGTATTCACTTGTGGCCTTGCACAGAGTGAGCAGACTTGGTGCCTGGATTTTATCAGCTCTTGCAAATTCAGTAGAACTACTGGTCTTTGGAATTCAGCAGTCCTTGGGAAACCTTCGTGCTCCTTGTCAACACATGCTTTTCCTCTTTGGTCTGTTTTCTGGTAATCATTTCTCCACCCAAATCTACAAATACCTACAGGACTAATTCAGTTTCACACAAAAGAGGTCTTTATGACAAGTAGAATTGGAGGCTTTTGTGGCTAATCAGAGCTCACTCTATAGAAACTTAGTGTAAATGTGGCTCTTTCCTACTAATGAGCAGCCACAGCCCCTCTTCTTGAAATCCAAAGCCACCCAATGAGGAAAAATGGATGTTTAGTCTTGACTTTTGAATACAGAGACCTTATGAAGATGGTATAAGCCTTCCCACATTTGGTCTTGGGAAGAAACATTGATTGACTGGTATGGATTCATGTTTAGATAGTATCTGCTCATCCCCAGCCCCTCTGACCTACATTCATTTGGCTGCTAATCAGCACAGGTATTGCATCCAGCATCAAGTTAATAAGCCTGACTCCTGAAGGATGGCCAAATATGACCAAGCTGACCCAAACCCAAATACCAAACACTAAGTGGAGGGTAGCTTTGAAGACTGTATTCTCACAAATCATTTTGCAAAGTGAAGGTCCTACACATTATGTTGATGGCACTCAACCACCAATTCTCAATTCTGCTATTCCTCTTCTTTCACAGAGCCATAGAATAGTTTGAGTTGGAAGGGATCTTTAAAGATCATTTAATCCTTGAAGGATATCGACCTGCTGGAACGAGTCCAAAGGAAGGCCACCAAGATGATTAGGGGGATGGATGAACTCACTCACAAGGAAAGGCTGAGAGAATTGGGTTTGTTCAGCCTGGAAAAAAAGACAGCTTAGGGGCGACCTAATTGCAGCCTTCCAGTACCTGAAGAAAGATGGAGAGGGACTCTTTACAAGAACATGGAGTGACAGGACAAGGAGGAATGGATTAAAACAAAAAGACCATAGGTTTTGGTTAGATATTAGGTAAAAACTTCTTTACTGTGAGGGTTGTGAGGCATTGGAACAGATTGCCCAAAGAAGATGTGGCTGCTCCATCCCTGGAAGTGTTCAAGGCCAAGTTGGATGGAGCTCTAAGCAAAGAGTGGGAAAGGGTCCCTGGCCATGGTAGGGGGGTTGGAATTAAATTATCTTTAAAGTCCCTTCCAACACAAACCATCTGATGATTCTATGATACCTTGCAATCCACAGCCCTGAAGCAGCAAAGAAATTTATACAAATCAGTCTGAACCTTTATACTGTAATGATGAGATTTGTGACTTTACCCTAGATGTTCAGATTGAGTCAGGTCTTGGCAACACCAAGTGGTCGGGCCAGGAGAAAGAGCCTCTTACAGGCTGGACCAAGTGCGTGATGAATCCAGGTGTCCCGGGAAGTTCTCCCAAAAAAGGCCCAAAAGGAGCGAGGGCCAGCAGGCAGGCACGCAGGATGCGTGTGAGGCGGGCGGGATTCCTGAGGGCGGAGCTGGGAGGTTCTCTGGGGGGGGCTCTGCCAGGTGCACGCTCCGACCTTCTCTGGGCAGCGGCTGCGTGTGCAGCACAGCCCCGTCTATCGCACCCCGCCGCGACTGTCACGACACGGCGATGTCCGCCCGCCCCCTCGGCGCTCGGGCGGGAACTACAGCTCCCATGGCCGCGCGGGGCGGGCGCCGCCGCCATCTTGGGCCGGGCGGGCGGCGGCCATGGCCGCGGGGCNGGAGCGGGGCCGGGCGGCCGGGCGGGCAGCTCCCCCAGCACCCCGTGGCGGCCCCCGGGCGGAAAGGCACGCCCGACCCGCTGCCCGTTCCCCGCCTCCCCTCCCCGCCGCTTGTTCTGCCGGAGGATGGATCGAATCCTTTGGCTTTTCCTTCCCGTGTGTTTTAGATGCCAAGTGGAAAACGATAAATGGCCAAATTAAGAAAGCTGTGGAAGCCTATGAGCCGTGTGTAAAGGAAAATTGCAGCTGCCACCAAAGGTGAGAGACTGGTTTCCTTTCGACTGCGCAGGTCTCCGGACGCAGGAGGGAATACTTGCGGCAGCATTGGTGGATTGGGGATTAGCTAGGGAATATTGGGGCCCAAAGGTGTCACATCTGCAGCTATGGGACCACCGCTGGTCACACTCCTTTTTACCCTCTGCAGCTGAACATACCGTGTGTTGGCATTTCGTATATGTCTACGCAATAAACCGTACATACACATAGCTGGTGACATTTGTCTTAACAACCCACTTCTCAGCCTTCTCACTCAGCAGTACTTGGGGGGGTTTGATACCTTTAAGCAGCATTTTTCTTCAAAAGAGGGAGAAAAATTTAGGAAAGAGTTCCATATTCTTCTGCCTTTAGGATAAGAATTTCAGCTGCAGGAACACAGATGCCCAACTTTAAGCCTCGTATTTAAAAGTATCAGATGTGCTCACTCATTTTGGGGGTTTGAGTGCGATATTGGCCTTTAAAATCAGATGAGTCATATTGAGCAACTGTTTGTACACTCTGTTTGCAGTTTTTGATCTTCATTGCTCTTGAATTATTGATGAGGGAAAGTCTCTTCTAGCTGAGCCTTCCAGTCTTTTTCCTAAATTCCAATCCAGATACAGCCTAAAGACATATCCTAATCTTTAAACATACACCCCACCATCTCCTGCCCACCTTTGGGCAGAACACCTTCCCAAGTGGTTACAACCTCCAAATCTGCTGCAGACCATGACAGTCAATAGTAAAATGAAGTTAGGATGGCTGTAGATGTGCCACGGCACTGCAACTCTCTTCCTGTTCTCAAGCTCATCCCGTTTGCATCCCTGCCAGACTGCTTACGCTGTGGTCAGCCCATCTGCACAATGGCAATTCCTGACATAGTTTTACTGCTCTCTGCCCGATTAGGAAATAGCAGAATTCTGGTGGTTGGTGGGGACCTCTTGAGATCATCAAGTCCAACCCGTCTGCTCAAGTAGGGTTGCCAGGATAGTGTCCAGTCATGTTTTGAATATCTCAAGATTAATGTGTCAAAGAAGCTCCACAGCCACACTGGGCAGCCTGTCCTGGTGTTTGATCCCACCTGCACAGTGGGATCACCCTGACAGTGTTTTCTTAAAGTGAAACATGGATACAGTATCTACCTAAAAGCAAAGGATCTTTCCTTGGCTGTTACAATCTGACAGTGTTTATTATATGTTCCAAGCAGTTAGATCAGAGTATTTTCAGACTAAATTTATATGAATTGTATCCTCCTTCTGCGTGTTCTTATGTTCATTAGGTTTGTGTTTCCATACTGTGTTTCTCGAGCTCACTGGTGATGTGCAGAGCACATACTGCATAGGCCTGTCCTCCTGGGCCAGCTTTCACTGCACCCAGTGTTGCTGGGTGATGGTGTTCCCTGCAACTAGACTCTTACCTCAGAGTTTGATGTCTAATAGCTGGACATTGTGTGAGGAGTTTGGTCTTGGTATGCCTCATCATGTTTGGAGGGTCAGAGCTCCAGGGGTGAAGTGAGCTGAAGGCTTTTACCCAAAACATGCCAGGGTGTGTCAGGTACTTTTGTGGGAGAGTAATTAAAGTTGTCCTGTGCTGGACTTTGTGTTCAGGCCAACAGCACATGGGTAAAAGTCTGAAGCTTGGACCTATGAGTCTCTGAGGAACTTCCAAGTGACTTAAGTTCTCACACCAGAACTTCTAGAAGCAACATGGAGCTTGTTTCAGCTAGAAGCCTGTTCTGCATACTGCAGTAATTTAGTGCACAGTATTCTCCCTGTGCTACATAATAATGGCTGATGGTTTTGTTTCAGTGTCTGGAAGCAGGACCTGGCTCCTTTTCGAGATGGCATTTCTAAGGAGACAATGTCAGATGTGGTGAGCCGGAAGCTTGGGACACACTACCAAATAATTAAAAACAAATTGTACCGTGAGCAGGACTGCATGTTCCCTGCAAGGTAAGAGCTGTGCAGAGGATCTCCTCTCCCTGTCTGGGACAGAGTACTTCCAATGCTACCAAGTTGAAAGTCATTGAGCCCAATGGTATTTCAGAGGACTGAATTCCTCATCAGACCAGGGGCCTAGAAAATAAACTGTTAGGCTTAAATGTATTAGTAAGAAAGTCACTGTTGCATTTCAGTGTGCAAAGGATTGGTTGGTTGTGGGATCACAGAGAAAGGGGCAGATCAGACCGGACTTAGCAGGATGTGTTGCCTTATTGGTGTTCATACTGCAGTGGGACTTGGAGGCTGCTGCAGGCAGTTCCCAGTTTGCATCATGGTGTGGCTTAGGCTCACCATCTCTTCTGCCTCTGTACAGAGAAAGGCCTGCAAGAGCTGCAGTAGTCTGGCTCCTTCTTATAGCTCTTTTGCCATATGTCATTTCTCCACAGATGCAGTGGAGTTGAGCACTTCATTCTGGGGATCATCCACCGTCTTCCTGACATGGAAATGGTGATCAATGTGCGAGACTACCCCCAGGTTCCCAAGTGGATGAAACCCATTATCCCGGTCTTCTCCTTTAGTAAGGTACACACACCTTTAAAAGCTGAGCATTTCCAAGACATGCATGCTCTTCTTTCTCTTGGGAATGTATTTTTGAGGATTGTTCTCTGCAGGTTTTCTATGCATCCAAATTGCTTGTTCTTTTCTGCCCTTTGTTACCTTTTTTCTTCCAGTTTTCTGCCAGACAGGCTTGCTGATTGATTTGATAGATCAGCTTCTCCCCTCATTAGCTCCTCTTCCAGGTCAAAAAGTGTACCTCTGCCGCAGTGGAATGATACACAGCTGGATGGGATATGTGCCAGTATTGCTGTCATTTGCTACAATACCTCTGTTAAAATTGTAGTCACAGTTTATCAGCAATATTGAGAATTTTTTGATCATACAGTTGATCTCGTTTAATGCAAATATTTTAGTCCATTTTTTTGTGGTACCAGAGATAGGTGTTTCTTACTTTATTTTCTATGATATTGTCATCTTCTGTGAACCCTTTTCCCTTGGATTCCCTTTTCCACCTGGAAACGTGCATGCACAAACAGAGATGTACACAGATGCATGGAGACAATCACTCTTTGCTTCTCTGTTCCCAGACTGGAGAGCCCTCCTGCATGTTTTCCTACCTCTCCCACTGTTAAACCTGACTATAGCATAGTGTCTCATTCTTTCCAACAAAATGTTGTTACACTCCAAGCTTTGGCTAATCTTGCTTTGCCCAAATCCTGCACTTTTGCAGGCTAACCCTGATCCTGTCCTTGGCTGAAGTCCAGCAGAGAGTAAAACGCAAAGTAAAGCAATAACCTATTTGGTCTTTCTAGTTCAAACCCAGCTCTGTTTCTGCTAACTTGCAGGATCTTGCTCTTAACCCAGGTCTTCAGCTCATGCAGTCTGAACTATAGTGTGATCCATAACTCCCCAGTGAGCCTAAAATTCTCTCTAGATTTTCAGTATGGTGTTGCAAGCACTGTCAGCCAACAACGGTGCTCACTGCTGGATGCAGTAGAAAAGCCAAGCTGTCTTTCCCCTTGACCATTGTACAGCCTTAACACTAGCCAGCAGAACCCAAACTGAGATGCAGAGCAGGTTGCAGGAGTTTAATCTTTGCAGCTGTGTTTATCATTCTGTCCCTGGGTGCCTTGCAGGACCCTGCAAGAAACTGAGCTCTGCGCTCACTGTTGTCCAATATCTGAACTGTAACCTCAACCCTGTCCTTACCTGAAACCCAGTGACCCAGGCACAGCTCACATTTCACCAGCCAGTGTTAGGAAGACTTCAAGATGCTGATCCAATGTGCTTTCCAAGGCTGAAAGCATAAGGGATTGAAGGATTGTCCTATTCTGCGTCTCAGAAAGTTGACCATGGAGCTGTTGTGGTTTGTTACCAGTGCCCGTTTGTAGCAGGACTGAGAAGAGCAGATAGAGAATCACACACTCATTCAAGCGGGAAGGGACCTCAGAAGGTCACCCAGTCCAGCACCTTGCTCAGAGTAGGAACAGCTCTGGGCTGCATCCTGCACAGGTCTGAGCATCCCTGAGGACAGGGTATCCACAGACAGAGTTTGACCTCTGTCAGTCTGAAAACCTATTTCCCACTATCTAATTGGAATTTCTCTTCTTATAATCAAAGCCTGTTGCCGCTCATTCTGGCTCTGTGCTTCAGAAAAGAGTGTGCCTCCACCTGATCTCTCAGAACGGGGAGTAGGTGTTTACATTCCCCCAAGCCTAGGGGGAATGTAAAGATATAGTAAGAGATGGCATTTACGTTTCCCCAAGCCTCTTCTTCCTGTGCATGGACAAACCCATTCCTCACCCCCGGTTTATATGTCATGTGCACTAACCTCCTAGCTGCCTTGGCAGCCTTGGACTCTCCAGTATCTCCAGGTGACAGATGAATAATTGTGTAGGAAGTTTATTACTAGTGCAAGGATGTGCCTATAGTCTGGTTTCACAGAAGGCTTTAGTCTTACTTAAGTGCTGGTCTTCTCTGATAATATATGGGGACTTAAGCAACCAAACAGGAGTGAGGAGCTGGAATTCTTATATGACCTGGATATTTGTCACAGTGAATTGTTAAGTGATCTCTAGGAAGGGTGGAATGAGCTGAAGTGTTGGAGACCTAAATGTCAAAGTGTCTCTAAGTGTCTCTGTCTCTGAGGAGATAATAATGCCTCTTGACTTATCATCAGAAGAAAACATTTGTAGCTACACATGAGCACAAGCCTTTAGAAAGGTGAGTTGAGCTCAGGTCTTTTGCTATTTACTAATCAGCTGCATCATGGATCTCTTTTGCTGTTTTCTACATGAAAGTCCTGTGTCATCACACAGCAAGACAAGGCCTTTTTAAAATCACTGAACCATTTCAATAGTGAGCTGTCTTCATATGAGCCCTGCCCAAGGAGGTTGTGGAGTCTCCCTCTATAGAGACATTTGAATCTCACCTGGGCATGTTTCTGTGTAACTTGCTCTAGGTGATCTTGCCTTGACAGGGGGGTTGGACTGGATGGTCTCCAGAGGTCGCTTCCAACCCTGTTGATCCTGTGATTTTGTAACCCCAGCAAATGGTGACTGCAGAGCTCTTGTGGCCTCTTATGGAAGTGTAACGGAGAAAGCCAACAGAGCTCCCAGAAGGAACACTTGTTGCTGGTGGGCTCAGTCAGTAAACGAAAGTAGATATTACTCTCATTCTTGCATTACTCTCCTTTTTCTCAAGACATCTGAATACAGTGATATCATGTATCCTGCCTGGACATTTTGGGAAGGAGGACCAGCTGTTTGGCCAATTTACCCAACAGGTTTAGGGCGCTGGGACCTCATGAGAGAGGACCTCAGAAGGTATGTTTTGGAAATGGTTATGTGTGGGGTTATGTGGTGTTCATGGAAGACAAAAGGCCATCTTGCCGTGGGCAGCACTGGACCAATGCTGATGTCTAAGGCCATAGGTCTGTCCTGCTGCCTCACATTAACTACCTACAGCCTAAGTGCTCTATGGGAATTCTCCATGGAAACCTTGGATGATGTAACTGGAAGTTATAATTAGCTCCTCTGTTTGCAATCCTTTAGTAAGGAATGCAGAGGAGAAACTATGCACATCCTTCAGGCTGTCAGGGCCAGATTACTATCGGGTTTGGGGAAAGCAGGTTTGTCAATAAAGTAGCAGTTATCTTTTGCCTGCAGAAATCTCCCCTGACATATAGAAATATTTTTCTTTCTTTTCCACTACTTCTCTAGGAGCTGTGTTTTTTTCACTGCAGGGATGATCCAGGATGTTTATATAAGCTTCTAGAAGGCTAAAGGAAAGCCTTCTTTAGATCTGCTTTTACTTGAGTGTCATTGTGCAATAGAAAAACCTGGAATCATTCCTAAGAACCAAGAGTCACTACTGGGCTAAGACACAAGACGTTTATGGCTGTGAGTCTTCCTTTTGGCAGGATCTTTTCACTTACTAGCAGAGGAAGGGGCTGATGCCCATGGAGAGTGACAAACCAAGTGTGGAACAGTGAGTGAACATAGAAACAAAATAGCAAAAACCACTTCTATGTAAATAACTTGACTTCAGAATGCAAGGTTGAATCTTTCCCTCTTCAAAATCTGAAGATCTGTGTGACTATCGATAGCTAAAGCTTAACGTGTTGTAATGTAATGGAGGTCCAAAGCATTTACTCATCCTTGTGTTTTCACTTGTGTCACAGGGTTATAAGGAGATGCAAAGCTTGACCTGCACAGGTAGATCACTTTTGGGGTCAGGACCTGCATGTTCCACTAGGTGCAGCAGAAAAATATGGCAGAGTTTCCCTGAGAGGTGGAGAGATAGGTGACTGCACTGGCATAAAAAAAAAAACAGGCGAGCAGCTATTTTGAAGGACTTTGATTAGGTTTAAAGTGAAAGTGCATAGGAAAAACAGTGAACTCCTGTGTTTTAAGTGTAAAACACTAGGTAGGTTATTTGTTTGATTATTGGTAGTTTTGTTTTGTAGTGCGAAATGACTGATTAGAAACTCTCTAGTCATTTTTCACTATCCATATTCAGTGAAACACAGCAAAATAAAGCTGCAGTGCAAAAAATGGATTCAAATCTTAGGTAAACTTTTAATACCCGTCAAGGTTTGGTGAGGAGGTTGTGTGTAATACATTGTTTTGACTGAAAGGTGCTGTGGAAAGTAGCCTATATCATGTTGCCTTAAAAACAATATTCACAGGAAAACTTGTTTCATTGGACCTGGCTGAGAGGTTTTTTCTGCTATAATGAAGAAAGTGATTTCCATCAAAAATGAAGAATAGAAAAAGACATCATGCTGTGAAAGCTGATGAGAGTGCTGTTTCATGGTTATATTAAATCATTTATTGTATAAAAAATATTTTCAGATCTGCAGAAAAATGGCCATGGAAGAAAAAAATCTCTAAAGGATATTTCCGAGGATCCAGGTGAGCATATTTTCCTGCAACAGAAGATTCTACCCAACATAGGCTGTGAAGCTCTCTGTATGTAGAAATTTACATCTTTCCAAGATCTAATCCTTAATTAAATGTAACCTGGAGTGTATTTTCCCAAAGTAAGGAAAGTGGGACATGTTGTACAGTGTTGCACCATTAGTTATTCTCCATAAGAATTGCCATTTGCTGCTAGTTTATTATAATCACCTAATATTGGAAACAGAAGTTGTGATGGATTTGCTACATTATTTCTTAATGGCTAAAACTGTCACCTCAGGAACCCGCTTGTTTTGTTCTGTGAAGGGAACTGCAGGTGCTTGATCCAAATTTAAAGATTTAATATTGCTGTTCATGCTTCCTGCCAATGTGAATGCTTTATTTGCTGTGCATGTGCTACACACTGAATGAAAAGTGTTCTGGCCTTATGTTACCTGAGTGCTGGCAGATTATTTATGGCCTCTCTCCAGTGACAGTTTGAAACAATGTTAAACCCCATACTTTGTTTCTTCCCCATCCCCAATAGGGAAGGTTTTGCTGGCTTACCAGGTAGGCTCAGGAGGTGATGAGGAATGTGTCTCAGGGATGTCATAACCTTGTTTATCAGCAGTGTTTTAAAGTCCTTGTCAGAGGGATCACTGCTGAAGATGCTGAGCATCTCTTAACTCTCTCTGTCTAAGGAGGGAGTTGAAGCATTTGGCACCTGTCAGGATAAAGCCTCAAGGAAGCAGGATTTGTCCTGGGAATTGTTTAAATAATACTGTTAAATATATAGTAAGTCAAATAATTTTGGTGCCCATAACTCATTCTCTTCTGTTAATATACCCTTGGACAGAAATACACTGTGGTACACACTTCATAATGTTTTGGAGGCTCATGGGGAGGTCAGGCTCAGAAGGAAGTAGTGCCTTGAGTCCTGTAGTTTGTTAGCTGTGTTGAGTCATGTGGATTGGTAATTAGTGATAGTGTTTCTTTTTCAGAACAAGTCCTGAGAGAGATCCCCTCATCCTGCTGTCCCGAGAAAACCCAGAACTTGTTGACGCTGAGTACACTAAAAACCAGGCTTGGAAATCTGAAAAGGTGTGTGGGTGTTTGTCTGTCTTCTGAGTGTGAAGAGCATAAAGGGTGGCATTGCAAGATGGCTTTGATGAGTGAGAAACATCTTGCTGGAGAGTTGTGGGTGATCCTTTAGCATGGGGGAGGTTTGTAGTTCCCTTGATGGCCGCACCTCTCTGACAGATCAAAGGAAGGAGTCTCTTGAGCCTGGCAGGCCAAACACTTTTCTTCCTTCTACGTTTCTGTTCAAGGAAACCAGAACACCTAAGAAAATGAGTCACTGCCAATCTCCTCCTCTCCCACAACAAAATTTGCCAACCCTTCCCCTTCTGTCTCTGAGCTGCCTCTGTGGTGTTGTCAGTCTTTAAACCTTTTTCTGTTTTCTCAATTTCTCGATCCTGTTGTGGATAACTTTCTGATAACTGTTGCTGATAACTTTTTAGTTTCATACTTAGTCTACAGTCCAGCTCTTTCCAGACAGTCTTGGCTAATCCGGTTACACTTGGCTTCACACAATCCATTGTCCCAAGCTGTTTTCCACTCTGTAGCTGCCAACAAAACATTATCATTTAATGTGTTTGTGCTGGCATTCACTTACAGGCAGTGTGTAATTTACTGTGTTTTTTTCCGTGTTTGAAGGGCCAGGAATTCTTTATAATCCTTCTAACAGCCCACCAGAGAAGGTTTCCTCAGAAGTGGGAATGGAAGGTTCTAACACATCACCTTTGTTTCTAACTGAGAAAGAAAACAAATTAAATAACCATTAGAAGCTTAGTGATTTTTTTTATTTCTTTTTATTTTAAGGACACCTTAGGAAAGCCTCCTGCAAAGGAAATTCCACTGGTTGATCACTGCAAGTACAAGTAAGTTTTGATTAGTAAAGCTGTTCAATGGCTGTGGGTTATTCTTTCCTTGCATGGTGTAGGGTCTAATTTTATTTTAAGGTCTAACTCAACAACCAGCTCCATGTAGATATGAAAGCTTGTGAGCGGATGTAAGACAGTTGAAAATTTGGGAGCTTAGCATGACAAGTGCTTCCACTGGGTGTATGTAGTAAAAGAGAGAATCTGAAATCTGATTGAGCAGACACAGTATTAATTCATACTTTTGATGTTGTTTGGGAGAATGTGGTTTTGATTTACAGAGGTTTTTATTCTTTAACTACTTTAGTGAGGGCTTTTTGGTGTAATACTCTCACAGGTTTCTATGTACAGTGTAAACTCTTATTGTGTATGCACTTGTGTGTCAGATGTTTTGCTTTTTCTTCTGCTAATTGTGATTCTGCCAGCCAGAATCTGCTGATATAAGAGCTCAGTCATTTGGCTGAATCTGTGTTTTTGTGCAAATGTGATTGACTTGTCTCATTTTGTATTTCACTAGACTGCTGCCCAGATTTCTCCCTTCTGTTACACATACACTGCCCAACTCTGATGCTCTCCAGCCCATCATATGGTGTAGGCTGAGACCTTCTCACACACTTTTGTTGTAGTCCAGGGTGGTAGGGCCAACATGAACTTCTGGCTGCTCCCTTTAGTGTATGTGCTATAGCAGGCTGGCTTGGCTGAGGTCATGGATGGTGGGAGCTGTGTCTGGAATTGGACAGAGAATCCTTGCTTCCAGACCACTGCTCTTGTTACATCTCTACATGTATTTGTTGAGTTCCTAATAGAACAAGCTCCTTGTCCCTGCCTTGAGCTCCTAGGTAATACAAATGATACAAAGTAGTTCCAGATCTACTCCATGTCATTTACCGCTGAACTAAGTTTAGCTGTAATTCCCATCTTGCCCAAAATAGATATAATACATAAACTCCATTTCACCCAAAATAGCTTCATTAAAGGAAGAACTCTCTTCCCTCAGCCCGAATTGTTTGACTTCAAAGATTAGTTATATGTACTGGGGAGGTTTCCCTGTAGCAAAACCAGCTTTCCATATAATAAGAGAAATGTGGGTTTGAAAAATAAAACAAGTAAGCAAACAAACATCCCTCTGAGATACGGTTTGCTAAGAGAAATACCCCCTTGCTGCAGTCAATCCCACTTTAGTAACTTGGCAGAAAATACTGAAAACAAAATTGTGGATGCTTTGTTATCTGTGAAGTCCATCTGTTGTGTGCTGGCCCATTTAACCTCCTAGGGTTGCATTCCCAAGTTAGTATGAAACAATTACATTCAGATTAAAGCAGAATCCCAGAGGAAAAAATAACCTGAGATAGATGTGGCAAAGCAGAACAATGAACAGAAAAGCTTCACTTCAAGGCATGAGAGAATGGGGAAAAATTTCCTTGTGGTTGACATAGTCTCTGGGTGACCCCATAGGGTCATGGGATCCATGTTGTGACCTTCCATGCCTTGTTGGCAATTGTCCATGAGGCCTCCTTTTGTTTGTCACAGGCAGGTGCCTTTATCAGAGGTAAAGCTGCACACCTTGATTCTGTCACTGAGTTTTGACAGACAACAGAAACTCACCTAGCACATCCTTAACTTCAGCTCACCTTTCCTGTGAGCAGCTTCAAATAAATGCCTTTCCTCTGTTTTAGTGAGTGGTGTGCTGCTCAGTGTGAGGGAAGCCCCCAGCTGCTCCCTGTCAGGGAAGGTTCACTGCTACCTGGAGACCAGCACACCTTAGTGCATTTCCACACATGAAATGTGTAATCAGGTCCCTCTCTCTGCTCATCCGTTTAAAGGTACCTGTTTAATTTCCGGGGAGTGGCAGCCAGTTTCCGCTTGAAACACCTTTTCTTGTGCGGCTCACTCGTCTTTCATGTTGGAGAAGAGTGGTTGGAGTTCTTCTACCCCCAGCTGAAGCCTTGGGTCCACTACATCCCAGTCCGGTCAGACCTCTCTGATGTCAGGTGTGAGGCCTAAGGCCACTCCGTGGAGCATTCTGTACCACAGGAAAGCGTTTGGGAAGGTGGGATGGTTTTTGTTAGGCTGTGAAGGGCCTGCACTCTGGGGCATCAGGCAAAGACTTGGAGGTCATGGTCTTTTCATCACTGCCTCCAAATAATCCTTTGCTTCTGTTACTTGGGGAGTACAGTTTCACTGAAGTGTGTAGGCCTGTCACTCTCACTGAAATCATCAGGCACTAGACACTGAAATTTGCAAGTGGGCCCTGCAGCACAGATAAGGGGGAAGAGGAACTTATCAGTGGGCCAAAGATGTGCTAGCTCCCAGATTTCAGCATGTTGTCCAGAACTCATGTGAAACAATCAAGGTGAGAAGTTTCTTCTGTGCTCTGAGGTGAGCAGCACCTTCACTCAGTTGTAGACTCTTAACCTCACCCTCCCCAACGATTTAGTTAAGGGGATGATGTTCTCCACTGAGCTGGTTGTTCTATAATTTTTTTGTTTGTTTGTTTGTTTGTTTTTTGTCTTCATTTTAGTCCTCTCTTGCAGTTTGTAAAGGAAAATGATGCCATAGCACAAGAAATTTCAGAGAGGTAAGTTGGTTGTCCTTCCTGGCTATTAGGCAGTCTTCTTCCAAAGCATTTTCTTATGTTGCTTTTGAAGGGGTTGCCCATCAAAGACAACCTCGTATTAGTAGGGTGCAGTATAACTTATCTTCTGCAATAACAGCGGGAGGGCTGGAGCACTTGTAACAAGGAGGGGGAAGCAGAGAACAGGATTCTGTGCTTAGCTCTTTGGTTCACATGTGACCCATGTCAGGAACCCCATGGAAAGCTGGCAGAGGTTGGGAGCTTTCGTCTCAGCATGAGGTGAGCTGACTCCTGGGAGCTGTGTCTGCACTGTAAACACTATCTATCCAGGCTGACTTCTGAAGGAGCATGCATCAGTGCTGTTCTAGCTGTATGTGATAAGTGAAATCTGATATTTATTATCCCAGATAGCAAATACCATCTTGAGGATAGCAAAAGCACTGCAACCGTCAGAGCTGTGAGCGTGAATGAAAATTGTAAAATTAAAATAGATGGTACAGAGCAGTGCATGTTGTTTCTCATTTGAAACAAGGAACAGTGAAAGTTAATACACATCCAAACCAAAACTAATGACTCTTGCAGGAACTGGAAACAGTCCTGACTGTGTCTTGTGTGTCTCTAGGGGACGTCAGTTCATCACTGAGCACTTGGAGATGGAGGACATCTCTTGCTACTGGGAGCATCTGCTGTCTGAATATTCCCAAACCTTGACTTACAAAGTGAAAAGGAGGAAGAGCTACAGCGAGATCACTTCTGAATGGCTGAAAACAGAACTGTAGAGACTTCTCTGTTTTTTCTCTTCATTTCAAACTGATCACTGTGGAAATCTGAAGATCAGTATTAACTTGCTCTCTGAGACTTATCTTTTACACCAGAGCTACAGAGAACAGCAGTAAGCTGACTTTGACATTGCTTCCAGGCAGTGGGACCTGGTTATACGGTCACCACAAGAATGATAAGTAGCATTTTGGATAATGGCTATTTAATGGGGTGGTCAGTCATGCCTGGAGGAGCAGTGTTAGCATTTAGGACTTAGTTACTACCTGTCTCAGAGTGATCCTAAATCCCATTCAGCTGATGAGAACCGTTGCTGTTAATTTTACTCTACTTTTTAGCAAAAGTCATGGCAAGGTACACAGACTGTGAGCTGCACTCATCTGGAAGATACTTGCCCCTTTGTCTGGCAAATGTTTTCTCAGCTGGGTGGTAGCACTTGGGATATTAGGTGTTCTCAGAGAGAAGCAGGTACTGGGATTTGGGGGTACCCTTTTTGGATAGCTTAGAGTTTATGTAGGGTTTTAGAGGTTGATGGTAAGGCTTTGACATGCCATTGAAAGGATAACTGATCCTTGCAGAATTACCCTACCTACCTTACAGGGGGAGCAGCAAGTGGTGGTGATGTGGCCATTGTCACTGGGGCACTCAGCTTCAGACAGTGATGTGCTTGGCAACTGAGACAGAGGTGGTTCATCCTCCAACAGATGAGCTGGGTGCCTGCAAAATGAGTCCTTGTTGTCTCTCACCAGCTGCCTGGACAGACATCCTGGGACCCTTAGGAACCCAGAGAAAATATTGGCAGAGGTAGATTCAGCACTTCTTTTTTCCAGAAGTGCAGTCTGCTCTGATCCCGTTCTGTAACCTTTCTAGGATTTTTTTTTTTTAATCTTTTTTTTCGGCCTTTTCTTTTTTGGGGGCGTGGGGGTGGTTTGAGACTGGTAATACATCTGCTCACTTCAGTACTTGCTTGTTTTTGCTGTGTTTATGCCCACCACAGGCTCTCAGCCCAGAGGGAGTGCAATTCCTGAAATGTTCTGTGCCCCCTGAGGTGAGAGGCTGGGAGGGAGCAGCATCTTCTCTGGCACCCAGACAGGAGAGCATGAGGTGGCAGGAGGGACACAGGAGCCTCCCAGAGAAGTACTCTTGATGGTAAAGTGGCCTCAAGGCTGAGAGAGCAGCACATTATAATGGAATAGGATGATAGCAGTAGCTCTCAGTCATAGTGGATCAGGGAAGAAGGAAACTGTGCGGAACAATGACATAAAGTGCACGTGTGCCCTAACAGAAGTCTCACAGCACTGCTAAGCCTTAGTTCAGGGAGTGGCAACTGGACCTATTGGTCAAGTGCTGGTTGCTGGGGCAGCATGTTGGTTATGGGACCACACTGGGGTTATCCTGCCTGGCAAAGGAAACAGAACAGGGCATTAAAAGTTTTCCTGGTTTCCCAGGAAAACTGTGCCAGAGTGGAAAGGGTTTTCTGGTTTTCTATTTTTAGTCAACGGAGAGATGGCACTCCAAGAACAGCTCTGTATGATATTTTTAAACCATTTGTACTGAAGTGCTTTTTGGAATAAAACAAACAAAAATGAAGTTTTGATGGATGCATTGTTGCTTCATCAGAAGAGCAAAAAAAGGTCTGCAGCGCTCCAGCTCTTCCACCCATAGATCTTGTGATGAGACTTGGTTGTTGCACCTTAGGTGGCCCTTGGTCGAAGTGATAGTCTGCAGAAATGGGGGAAGAATCCCAGGAAACCCCAAATCCCGTGGGTTAAAATATGCTCAGGCCTGGTGGGAACACCCAAGCACCTCCCCTGGGGGGGAGCTTTCAGCCTTTTGGGGTGAAAGGCCTCAGAAATCAGTCTGGGGTGCTTCGGGGGCCTTTAGTGGCTTATGACACCTTTTAGTACACGACAGCTGCATCTGTGTCAGCGCAGCCGAGCCAGTGATGCCGGATCAGACCTTCCCCAATGGAATGGGGGGTTCACAACAGAGCGAGTTGTGTCAGGGAGGGCAGTTAGCGCCATAAGAGGCACCATCTCTCCTTGCAGGATTTGCCTCTTAGCGGCCTCAAAGCCCGGGGGCTGCACTCCCGCTGTCTTGTGCAAACCGGCCACCACAGCCCCCAACACTCAGCTCCTCCCTCGGGGCTGCAAACCTGGCCCTGCACAAATGGGGAGTCGTTAATCAGTAATAGTGCGGTCTCTCAGACGGGCCGGGGCGAGCCGAGC
>VZTX01011159.1:74710-109276 GCA_013400915.1 Pardalotus punctatus
ACCCGAGCCGAGCCGAACCATTCCGAGCTGAGCCGGAGCGAGCCGAGCGGTTCCGAGCCGCCCCGCTCCATGCCGTGCCCCGCCGGGGCGCAGGGGGCGCTGTCTCGCCCGCCCGCTGCCGCGGCTGAGCCGGCTCGGCCATGGCGGAGCGGAGCGCGGGGTTCGGGCGCCCCGCGCCGCTGCCGCAGACGGGCTGGGAGCGGCTCAGCGAGCTCTGGCGGCGAGAGTGAGCGCCGGGCCGGGCTCGGGTGGGACGGGACGGGATGGGACGGGATGGCGTGGGCCGGGTGGGGCTCTGCTCCGCTGGGTCGTGGTGGTCTCGCCGTGCCTCACCCTTGCGACCCCGCGCCCATCGCTGCCCTTCCCTTGCAGCGAGCGGCAGCAGTACCCAGAGGAGACGGTGAACATCGCCAAGTCGGCGTTCACGGCGGCCGTGGTGGGCTGGCTGTACGGGGGGCTGCCCGCCTTCGTCAGCGCCCGCAAGGCCTTCATCGAGAGCAGCCACGGCGAGCTCTTCCAGAACCGCGCCGATGCCGTGGTACGAGCCCCGGGACCCCGCGGTGCCGCGGGATGCACGGGGGGAGCGCTGGGCTTCGCCCGCAGCCGGGGCCGCCGGGAGGCCTCGGCCTGGGGAAGGAGCCGGTTGTGGAAGTTGCCCTTGGAGCCGCGGGTTGGGGTGACACCGGAGTCTGCAGTGGCCTCCTGTTTGTAGGATTCGTGTGCGTGCCCCATTCTGGTACTTTGGGGCAAAAAGTTTGCCGGGGGTGTGTTAAGTGCGTGCAGCCTGCCCAGTGAGCTGCTGCGGGAGCTAGCGGTTCCCTCTTACCCAAATTACACGCAGTTAGCTTAAAAAAAGTCTCCTTCGTTACGGGAAAAGTTGGTAACACAGTTTACCGTTCTGTTAAATACATGATTAATATGTCTCGAAAAGGCTTTCTGCTTTTAGATTTTAGTGTGCTGACAGGAGACTTCATAGTATCAAACTGGGATTGTACTCTTGTCTTATTAATGTGAGTCGTTTTAAGACCATTTAAAATTCTTTTAGAACAACAGCACAACAAAGAAAATTTGTGACATTTTATAGATGTATTCGAAGTTTTAGGGGTTTGTTATTCAATTAAAGTGTTGGTTACCTGGATTATGAGGAAGAAAACCCCGTTAAAAATCTGCCTGATGTAAATTTTTGCATCACTTAAAATTAGATTTGGCCCCTGATGTAGTGACCTGCAAATTACCCCTGCTTGGCTTCAGTCAGGTGGCTCTCTGGTATATCTGAACCCAGGCTAAGCACCTACACCACAAGCACTGGAAGAGAAAATTTATTTACTTTCATGCTTATAACTCCAACATTTTACATTTTTGATAAACTTCTGTTTATCACATATTTTAAAAATCCTTTTCAAACTTTCAAGTCCCAGTGTTAAACTGCAGAGCTTGATGGTATCTTAACATTTAATGTAGATCATTATTATTTACTCACTATTATTTATTGATGGTTATTAGTTATTAATGCTTATGAACTCATAATAATGAAGTAGTTTCTAGTTCTTCCCCCTTCTCCTCTGCTGCTTTCCTGTACTGTCCTCAGAAAGCCCTCCTAGTTCACCCAGATGTCTGTCAGCAGCAGGATTAGAAAGACCAGTTGACATTCCAGACTGGAATCCATTCTTAATTTTCCTGTTGGTGGCTGGGAGCAGCTTCCCCTCTGAAGGTGGCTGACTTGATCCATAGGAATCAGGGCATCAGTCCCAAGGGACATGAGTCCCACAACCAAGGGACATGAGTCCCACAGGCTGTCATGCTTGCAGCGGGCGGGTGGTGCTGGCAGGAGGAGGGGGCTGTGACCTGTGACATGTCCTCTCTGTCCCTCAGCAATCTGCACACCGTGCTGGTCTCCGGAGTTTCATCCGCTACGGCTGGCGCTGGAGCTGGAGGGTCACGGCTTTCGCCACGATATTCAAGTACGTGTTTCCCGATGGCAGTGAGGGCAGAGCTGCCTTGTGCTTGTGCCTGTCCTTCAGCCAGGAGCCCTTCATGCCAGCAGGGCCCACGGCTCTGGTGATTGTTTGAGGCTCCTGGTGTTGCCTTAGCATGAGTCTGATTGTTCAGGTGTGAGCATGAAGAGGGTTTAACTTTTTAGAATAGTCCCAGAATTCACATCTTCTAGTGAACCAGCACAGACTCTAAATAGGGAAAAGCCCTGTTCATACATCTAATCCCTGCTGTTACCGACTTGCACGCTGTTCTTCCCTTTCTTGACAGCTTCTCTCTGCTTTTGCTTCATCTCTTTTTGTGCATGTTTCTCTGAGGGAGTGTTATAATGTGTTGGCAGTTTCTGGAAGTGCTTTCTAACCCACACTGATTTTTGTCCTTTCTATGTCTCATTACTCCTAGTTTGCGTACACTGGTGTTACTCACAATTGTCACTACTCCCAGTTTGTATACACTGCTGTTACGCACAATTCTTTGTTTTTGCCTTCAAACACTTGCAGGGGATCATCTTGTTCTTAATTGGTTGCTGAACATCAGACCTACCAGTTCTATGTACCTCTTTAGGCCTTCAGATTTTTCCTGCACACACAAACCCAGTAGACAGGGATACAGAACACAGAAATAGTGTTCAGCTTCCCTGGTTTTCTTTCCTGGGTGTTCCAGTGCATTTCTGTCAATAGAACATCAAACTGAGCATGGTCTTCTGAATAAAGCCCTTTTAAACTAGGGATATCTCCTTCCTTTTTGTTCAAACAAGTAAATTTTTGTGTTGTCCTAAACCTGCAATAACTCTTTCTGCAGGTGTGTTCTGTTTAAGTTCTGCTTTTAAGATCCCACGGTATTGACTGACATTATTTTATATTACTGTCTCCCTAATTTTTTTGTTCCTTTCCGAGTTTCTTTCTCTCAGTTTCTTTGGCACCTTTTAGTTTAGTATGTTGTTTTAGGTTTAGTTAGTGTGCTGTTTGCTTTCTCTCCAGAAGCTTTTGATTTCTTTGGGATTTCCTGGACTTCTTTGGTTTTTACATGTAACCTCGTCATCTTCCACCAGGTGTCTCCCCTGCAGTCAGATCATCCCCTTTTTCACCAGCCCTTTGGAAAAGGGTCTGAACAAACATATTTGCTGCTCAGCATTGTTTCTGTAAAGCCCAAGTTGAAGGTTTTGCCCCGCAGTTGTGAAAACGTCAAGTTTCACAATTAAAACTCAAATTATTTCAGTATATCTGTGTTGGGAAGGAGAGGAGGATTGCTGGTGGCTTGTCGATATCATGCAGGAGGCTCGCTGAAGTGCTGGGGAGGATGTGGCTGCTGAACTGAGAACAGAGAGTGTTTTGGGCCTTAGCTGATGTTTTTCAAGGAGTTGGTTTACCTACCCCAGAGGGAGATCTGATGCCACAAGAGTTGGTGACCCTGCTGATGTCATGAGCGTGACTGAGGCTGTTCTTTTGGGGACTGTTTATAAGGCAAGATCTTATTAACATATGCTTCTGGGGTAAGGGTCTTGCATCAGGACTGATTGACTGGCTGACAGGGCTTTTTCATTGCTCAGTTTCTTTTATCCTTGACTGTATTATATGTTCCTAGGCACTAGAACAGGTAGTTCAGAGAAGTTGTGGGTGCCCCATCCCTGCGGGTGTTCAAGGCCAGGCTGAATGGAGCTCCAAGCAACCTGGTCTGAGGGAAGGTGCCCCTGCCTGCAATGGGGGCTTGGAATTGGATGATCTTTAGCATCACTTCAGCCCAAACCATTCTATAATTCCATACAAGGGGGAAAAAAAAAATTGATTAAAAAAAAGAAAAAGAAAAGATATCCCAGATCCAGACCAGGAACTCTGATTTTCCCTGCCCTGTGTCTGTGCAGCTGCCTGCAGTAAAGCCACAGAAGCCATGGCTGGTGTGTGTGTGCTCTGAACAGATGGGCAGCCAGGCAGTTAGAGGCAACCTGAGGGCTGACTTAATGAAATCCAACTTTATTTCAGGCTGTGTTTTGCTACTTCTCTTTTTCTGTGAGCAAGTACTGACTTCTGTGCCTCACCTTTGCAGCGTGGTGAGCACGGGCCTGTCTGCATACCGCAATAAAACCACCATCAGTAATTTTGCTGCAGCAGGAGGTAAGAGTGCTGTAACCTTGGGTGCTTTTCTGTTTGTTAGCAAGGGTTGTAGCAGAAAAGCATAAGCAGGTATCCACATCCCTTGGGCTTGAAAAGCTTCTGTGCTCTTGGGTTTTGCTTCTTGTTGCACTGACTTTACTCTGTTGTTTGCCTGCTGCATGCCTTTATTTGTAACAGAGATACCAATGCACTGCTGAAACCACTGGGGAGTTCTGTGGTTGTCAGTTCACCTTCAGGATACTTGCTGGAGTATTTGGGGTGAAAAATGCTTGTGAGGGGTAAAGGCAACACTTCGTGCATAACCTGCTTTCATAAGCACCTACTTAACAGGGAAAGCATTTTTTATTTCCACTCTTGGTAACAATTCAGCACACTGTTTATGAGCTGCCCTTTTCATGCTAAGTTTTGCATGCCCGCTTTTGGCAACAGGGCTCTGGGTAAGTGATCTGCTTGTTCATTTTTACAGGCTTTATTGCCCTTCCAGTTGGATACGCTTTTTACTGGTCTTTTCTGCCTTACATGGCAGCTACTATTATTAGCTGTTGTTGAACAGAAAAAAGGGGGAGTGGGCTCATGCTCCAGCCTATAGAGGTTTTACTTTCACAGATACTCTTATGGTACAGGAAAAACTTTGGCAATTTTTCTGAAGCAGAAGGAACCTTGTGCAATGTTTCAGTGCAGAGACCGTGGTGACTGTGTGGTGAGGTTCCATCCCACTGGCCATGGCACTTGGTTTCTGCTCTGTTAAAAGCAGATGTCGTCTCATGGAGAAGAGAAATGCAGCAAAGCAATTCCCTAAGTTGGTATGTGATGCCTGCTGGGGTGTTGTTGCTGGTTTCAGTGTGTTTGTTCTTTTTTTAGCCTTCACAGGAGCCCTTTTCAGAATGCACATGGGCCTTCAGGGCCTGGCGGGCGGCATCGTGTTCGGAACAGTGTTTGGGTGAGTTGTGAGCACTGCCAGTGAGGGAGTGAGACACTTCAAGCTACTCTTGAAGGGTGTTTGTTAGTTGCTGCATACACCAAGCCTGGAATCAAAGGTGGGGCTTACAGGAGCTTCCTGTAATGCCTCTCTTGCTTTGAGGGATTTTCTGTATCTCTCTTGGGACCTCACTTTTCTTCCAACCTTTAAAATGTTTTTCTTTTCTTTGTTTCTTGATTTGTTTTGCTGCTCTCTCAGTAGTAAGAGTTGAGTGGTCTCAGAGCATCTTATTTGCTCCTGTTTGCTTATTAGTGGGGACAACATAGGCTCCATCAAAGCTAAAATGTGGAGCAGAAGCCATTAGGAAACACTGAGGGAGTAGCTGCATGGCTGGGCTACACAACCCAGGGCTGTAAGGTGGGCACGTGTCTTCATGTATCTCTTGCAGTCCTGAATCTCCTTAAGCTCTGTGGGGCATGGAGGAACCCATGGTTCTCTCTCAGAGGTGATGTCCTTCAGGACAATGACCTCCAACTCAGGAAAAATCTGACTTTTCAAGCTGAGCTGGGATTTCTTCTCAGAGTGCTGACTTGTAAATATCCTCACAAGCGAATCTGGGGATCCTGCCTGAACATGAGAATGAGTTTTATTTGTGCTATTTGGCACCATCAGGATGGTGTTAGCTGTGGGCATGGCTGGAAGCAGCCTAGAGAGCTTTACCTTTACCACTGAAAGCACAAGTACTTCCAGAGCTGGATGGAAGCTAAGCAGGGATGTCACTGTCTGAGTTATGGGTTAGGTGTTCTATGGGGTCTTCACTGGGCACCATAAATCCTTCCACCCCTTCGTCCTGTGCATGCCTATCAATGAGTAAATTCAAAATACGTTATCACAGGGGCTTCAGTGAGTCACAGCTGAAGAGATGCTGTGTTTGGTGGGTGACAGTAGAACAGGAGTACGTTAGTCCGTGGTGTGATGTGAGTGTTGGGGAATGTGACACTTTCCCAATGTGGAATCTGGCCCCTGCATGCTCCTTTTGCTGAAGCCAGTAAGTTATTGCTGTTGTGTGTCCCCTGGGTGACTGGTGACTTTTCTGCTTCCTCCTCCAGGATCCCTGCAGGAGGCCTCCTCATGGTACTGTATGGCCTGGCTGGTGAGACCTTCCAGGAGAAGAGGAGCCGTGAGCGCAGGGAGCTGTACGAACAGAAGCTGGCAGAGTGGTGAGGAACTGCTCTGTCCCTTCCAGTCATGGACTAGGAGGGTGTCTCGGTCTGTGTGTTCAAACATTTAAAGAAACCACGGCACACTAAGCTTTCTAAACCTCAGTTCTTCTCTTGGTTGTGGGTGCTGTTCCCATACCAGTTTGGGAACTGCTGATTTAGTCTTCCCAGTCTTTCCTTCACTGCTGCCTTCTTTTCATCCCTGTTAAAGAGAGGGAAGGAGAAGGATAGCTGGAAGCTTTTGGGAAAAAAGGCCATGACACTGGTCATTTGAATTTCTGAAACTCACTAGTTCTAGAAGAAATTTTCAAGAGCTGGGATTCTGCAGTCATGCCTCTGTCAGGAGGATACAGCCATAAAACTGCTTTCCACTCTCTCTTCTCTACTTAGGCAATCCAGGCTCAGTGTGACTGAAGTCTTAGACCAAACGGAAAACAATGCCCGGGAAAGACCAGAGATGGAGAGAGCAAGAGAACTAAAGACCTACTGAGTCTTCCCCAGATCTGTAAGAAGCTACAAAGCATTTTGATCCTGCTTGTAAAAGCCTTCAGTCAAAGGATCATGGAAGTCATCTGTGAATGCGGTTGTATCCTGTCAAAAAGTGTTTTGCTGAAAACATTTTTTAGGGATGGATTTCGCTGCACAAAGAGCTTGGAAGAGCCAAATCTGTTCCACCTGAGAAGGTGGAAATACAGACTTTGCAGACTAGGAAGTGTCCTCTAGGTATGGCAGGGAGTGAGGGCTCCAGAGCCTCATCTCGAACCCATTTCACTGCTGAAAATGTCCAAACCACCAGTGATGTAGAAATACTCAAGCTAAAGGAGCCTATGAATGGTTTGTGTGCTAAAGGTACCCTGATTCCAAAAGTTCATTATGCCTTGCTGAAAGCTGCTCTTCGGACAGTGCCTGAAAAACTTGCTGATGGTGGCTTCTTACTTGGTTCCTACAGTACTTGGGGTATTTTCCAGTCAGTGTTGAGGAAGGGTGGAGGAGCTGGGAATTATGTGGAAATACCCTGAAAAAGGCATGTTTTGGGTTCCTCAGTAGAAATCTGAGGGGGCCACAGAAAACATGACTTATTTCTGGTGTTGATGGTGGAAGACTTGGCACTGTGGACAATTTTATCAGTAAAAAGGCCTCTAATTTAATTTGAAAGTTGGAAATTAAGGGATGAGCTTTGGGAGAAATGTGGTTCAAGACACTCAATAAAGCCATCTAACCGTGGTGACTGTGTCCATAAGCGCTTTATGACAGCACAGTAGGTACTTTATGTTAGCACAATGTTGGTACTAGAGAAGCATCCTTGAGTGATATTCCATGAGAAGAGCCCTAAGGTCCCACCAGCAAGCAATAAAATCTTGTGGTGGTGTCAGACATTCCTTTATCCAGGCAGTAACAAAAGCAGGAGTCTGGAGAGTGCCAGCTCATTATTTTGATGCAGAGATGAACTGTTAAGTCAGAGCTGTTACCTGTGGGCAAGTGCTGGAGTTAATGGCTTACACTCAGGAGGGTGAGGTGGTCCATCGCTGTTCCCCCAAAGCAGGAGGTCAGAATTCCAGTTCCCTTTCTTTGTTGGAAATTTTTCTCCTGCTAAAGGGAGTTACATCCAGGCAGGGGGTTCGGGTGTTCTTCTCACAAGAAAAGAGTGTTCAGTCTGTTCTGGTTGAATGCTTTTCCTGATAATTACTGTTGATTGAAATATGAACAGTCGATCCCACAGAGCATATTCCACCCACCCAAAGCAGATTTTTGGCACAGTTTGCTTTCAAGAAGGTGTTGTGTTTTCTGACTTCTGAAATGAGCATTTAATTTTTTAAACACCCCAGTGTAGCTCATTTTTCCATTGAAGAAATACATGTATTTCAGGGTTGTCATCAACCAGCTCTGATATTCCTTTTCTATATGTAAGTGAAGGATCTGAATAAGCAGATGTATGGATATGTCTTTCCCTCTTCCTGTTTTAAGCTCTGCATGTGTTGGTGACAGCAATGGTGTTGTCCTCTGCCCCCTCAAAAAAGAAAATAGGCCTTTCTAAGTCACATTTTTGCCATTGTGCTTACACCGCGATGTCTTATCTCCTTTTTTAATCTTCTTTCTCTTTGCTATTACATCCCACCCAATATCCCACACTCTTATCTGTGCAGCAGCTCTGATGACATTTAGCAGTGTCACTGCTCAGTCTCTATTCCTTTTTGGTGGTATTTGATGTGATGCCTAAGGAATACTAATTTTCCTGGGCCTGGGCATTGGTGCAGGGACGTTCTTCCATGGGAGGGAAGGCAAGAGCCGAGGTGTAGCAGCTGGGTGGATTTTCTCTCTGTGAAAGGAAGGGGGGGCCTCCTACATGTTCTTATGCTGCCCATTAGCCAGGGGAAGCAGAGACTTCCAGCTACACTCAAGATTACAGGTAATTTGTTTCTCAGTTTCCTGCTGAATTTAGTTCCCTGCACTTCCTTTTTTTCTTAGACTCCCAAATGGGGAGTGAAGAATTGGTTTAGAGTTTATTTTTTAAATACACCTGTAAGGGATTCTTCACATCCCTACTCCGTCCTCCCCCAGCAAAAGCACAACGCTGAAGTTACCGACCCTCCACTTTCAGAGCAGATAACCCAAGTAGCAGGGATACAACAAGAACACCTTACACTGGGTTTTGCTTTTGCAGAGAACCTCCTGTTTGGAGGGAGAGGGATGCCATGTAGCTACACTGCTCAGCTAACCCCTGGCAGACTGACAGATGTGAAGTGTGTGGAAGTCACAAGTTGGGTACCTAAGTGTCGTTTTGTCATTGCTGTCAGCACACCAAACAGCTGTGGCTTGATGTCAGCTGTACCTGGTGCAGCTTTGTCAACAGCTGCATCACCTACCTGGATGCTGTGAAATGGTGGCTGGGGCTAACGTGAATAACTGAGAGGTTCTATGACTTCACAGCACATAGAGAAACATCTTTTATTACTAAGGAAAGGAAAATGAGTTTACAATTTATTTTTTAATACAATTAAAGGAGGAACCCCAGGAAAAAACATTATATACAAAAAACACCATGAAGCTGAGAAGGTCTCACAGAAACCATTTGTGTGCAATTCACTGAATACAGTATAAGGCAATAGAAAATATGATCCAGAGTATTACTGCTTAATGAAAAATTAACCAAATAACCTATCAAGAATATAAAAATAACCTGATGCTAGAGATATTTGTCAGTGAAACTTTGCTTTAGAAGGAGTTACTGAAAGTGTCACGAGCCTGTGGTGATGTAGAAAGGTTTGGCATAGTGCGGAAGACAAACCCTTCCCTGGGAGGCTGCACAGTCACTGGTCAGGAGCGAAAGTAGAGAGCATGGGATAGCCAGAGGGAAAACATGCTGGTACATCTGGCAGAGCTGTGCTGGGGCTGGCAAGGTGGAATTGCAGTGTGGTTCTAGGGAAGGGCAGTGTTGGAAATGAGCAAAGTTGGAAGTGAATGCCAAAAGAGAGTGGTCAGCCTGCAAGAAGCTGGTGGTTTGTGCTGGAAGGAACAAGCACAGGCTGAAAGAACAGGAAACATGAAAAGCATGAGAGACATCGCTCATACACCAAGTCCTGCAATAGGGTCAGGCTGCCTTTTGGAAACACCCTGCCTGATTTCTGTCACCTGTGTTCTGTTTGCAACCAGAACACACAAGTGCAAAGAGTATTGTTTCCTTATCCCCCAGCTCACCTCCTTTTCTCTGTCAAAAACTCTGTAAGAATGTTCTGAAGTTCCCATTACGCTTGGTACAATGGGAAAGCAGTAAAAAGGTGATGGGACACCATGACTCTGCAGGAGCAGAAAAGGAGCAGTGTCTTATTTTTTACTTAATCTCAGAGCTCAATATTCTATAAACCATTTCTAATCTTCCTATTTTCTCCAGCAGTTTCTCAGTACATACCAACTAGAAAAAAAAGTTAAATGGATGGAATATATCTTTGTTGTGCCCTAGGAAGATAAACAGCTCAAGCAACAACGCATCCCACAAAGAGGACGGCATCGTGCTTTCATTTGCCCTGATAATGTGGGTAGAACAGGGAGGGAATGGGTATAGCTTGCAGAGCAAAAGGGAAAAACATTCCAGTCAAACTCAGGGCACAGTTGAGTCAGGTTAGTATGCAGAGTTGCTTAGGAAGCTTATTGGGGGTTGGGGCATTTTCCTCCTTTCCCCTCAAAATGAGAAACCCTTTTTTCCTACACAGTAGGCAAGAATGTCACCCAGATCAGATGAGTCCTGTCCAATGTTAGCATCCTGTAGGGAGATTCCTTCTAGTCCTGGCTGGGTAGAGAGAACACTGGCGGAAAGCAGCAACGTTCAGTGCAAAGTAAGTATCCTTATGTTGCCGTGAGAGACTCCCAAAAATCTGCAGAGCTTTCCCTAACAAGTAGCCCTAGGCAGATGTACACACAGACGCAGACCCATGTTTATGAAGCAAGGCCCCGAGTTACATTTGATTACAGTAGATACACACGAGATAACCATTGACAGTCACACAAGATTCAGTGGGACTTTACAGGTGTGGGAGGGAAGGAATGCACAAAAAAGTTTGGCCACAGGTGTGCACGTGTGCCCTCACACAGCAACTGAATGGAGGAACTGGACCTCAGTGCCTTGCTTGGTGAGGCTGTCCTTTCAGGAGAGAAAGGTTATGAGAACTTGTGCCCCTGCTGAAGATAAGCAATATTAATTGCTCTTAGTGGTGCTGTCAGCGTGTATCAGTCCCTAAAAAGTCTCGTAGCGCTGCAAAGAAGCATGAGACATATAGACTAGCTTCCCATGTGGGTTTTTTCATGAAAAATGTGTCCATTATTGCCTCTTCAGGGGAGAAGGGATGTGTATCTGTAATGGTTGACTTGAAATCCAAAGTCCTCCGGCATGAAGAGCAGATACTTGTGTGAGGCTGAATAGAAAAGAAGTTTCAGCTGCTCCCAGTCGCAACATGGAGGCACAAACTGATGAGATTGTGTGTCGGGATACCCAAAGGGCAGCTCCGTGTTACTGAAGGGGGAGATAGGACGGGCTCTGCAGGCCCCTGATGCTCACAGAGGCAGCATCAAGCCAGAGGTTCCTGAAGTCCTGACCTGATGTGTCACCGATGACATTCTTCTGCCCCGCTGCAGGAACACGGAGGGTCCTCCCAGTTGGAATCCTAGCGACCCCATTGTAATGAGGCCACCCCACAGCTTCTGTGGCCTGAGCAGGGGTTTGCATTCGTTCACAGGAGGTGATGTCAGCCACAGTGAGCAGAGTTTTCTCCTGCAGTCACCCCCTCGCAGAGAGCCAAAGGGTCCATGCGACGAGCATTGCTGTACAACGAACGAACAGTGGAGTCTGCAGTGTGGAATGCACAGGGTGAAGAACCTGAGGGACTCAAAGAAAAGGTTTCACTGATTTTTTGGGTTTTTCCACCTTAGTCTTAAAGGTACCCGGTGATGTTGAATGCCTACTAACAGTGTCACCTGTGCTAGCCCTCCACAAGAGGGCTCCTGCTCCCTAAACTCGGAGCTGTTCAGAGCGGGCAGCGCAGGGAGCTGCAGCCTGGCCCAGCGCTTCCTGCAAAAACCTTGGGAGCCTTGGGTGCTCTCTCTCCCTCTGCGGACTGAGGATGACTAATGAACCTGCTTCCCTGTTTAAGCAGCGGTAGGACATGGCTCAGTGCTTCACGAGATGGCAGTCAGCCACTACGGAAGCACAGCTTCCATCCCAGTCCACAGCGGCTGTCCCGGGCGCTGGAGTTGGGAAACACCAGCCACCTGTAGGAAAATCCTGGCAAACTTTTATAACAAAAGAGAATGGGTTTATTTTGTAGGTGAAGTCCTGGCTCTCCCTTCACAAAACTCCCCAAAATTCATGCTAACCAAGGCTCTAGTATCTGTTCCAGACAGGGCCTTCCCCAGAGGAAAACATGAGTGGGTGGTCAAGTTTGGAAATGAGATGAGTGGCCCAAATGAGTTTCTTCTCCTTTCCATCTCAAAACTATTAAGCTTTTAGATTTCTGCAGTGCACAGTGTGACAAATTCATGACTTCTAGGACTCCACAGCTGTTGCTCTACGGCATTACCCTGGCAATTCCACAGGCATTACCCTGGCAATTCCACATGCTGTGTGAGAGCAGGAAATGCAGTCACCTGGATAATGATGTGAATAAGGACAGTTAGCTGCTAATCTTCCCTTAAGTCTCTTCACTTAAGTGTCTTTTTGGAGGACACAGCCCTGAAAACTGCTGAGCTTTCAAGCCAAAGCAAATATAATCCTTTGTAATCATAAAATCTTGGCAAGCCAGACTTCCCCAGCCCATCTTTTGTAACATCCCATTATTGAAGATAACTCTGTTTTATAATATGAGTGTTTTCTGGGCAAATTTGAGGGAGGAAACTTTTGCTTCTCCATTCCTCCAGCTGCTGAAGGGAATGGTGGTATCTCAGAAGTGGACTGGTGTGGCTGATCTTACTGGGAAAGCTGGAGTTGTTTTCTTGTTCTCCCCTTCCTTACCACTATTTGGTCAATCCACAATTTCTGTCATCAGTGATGTTCCCATGTTTAAGCACCAGATCAGGCACATGGCTCCCAGGGTATCAACCAGAACCTCCAGGGGATGAAGCCACATGGGCATCTGTGGTAGGGATGAGTAACTTACAAATGAGTCCAACTGGACAGGGGCTAAAAGACTGCCCAGTGTTTATTTGGGAAACCTATCAAATGAGCACAAGGGCAATGGCAGGGGATGTCACTGCAGATCCTGATAGCTGAGCTATTTTGAGCTAATAACAATATTTGAGAAACTATTTTGCCAAGAGAAGAGTGAAGAAAGCTACCTGCAATGTGGTCTGGTCATACAGATGATGTTTCAGGTGTCCCTTTCGAGCTCACGGGTGGCTTCGTACCTTCTTTCACACCCTCTTCCACCGAAGCCTGGTGCTTACAACAATGAGAACAAACTGAAAAAGAAGATCCCTTGTTAGTACTGGGAATCACAGAAGACATAAAAGTGCTGAATCCAAATGTCTTCTTCAACAAAGTTAAGTATAACTGAGAGTGGGAAGAAAGGAGGGAAGAAATAAAAGAAAAAGAGATCCTTTAAGTCTAGTGACTTCTGTTTTAACTTGGCAGGACTCACCCCTGCAGCACATCTGAAAATGGTCATATTCTGATCTGATAGAAAGCTCTGTTATGAATAAATATTATCTATATTGTGTCATATGGACAAAACAGCTCTCATTAGCACAGGGCTAGAGCCCCAGCCTGGCACAAAACCAGGTTGCTACATGCTGAGATAAGGTCAGAAGGGAAATAGTGATGGAAGTTACATGTCACTAAATGCAGTTTCCCTATCGAGTGAAAGAATGCCGGGGTTAAAACCAACAAGCTCTTTCAGTGCTTTAACAGGATCGCAGATTAAACAGATCCCCTTAATATCGCTCCATCTATGACTGAATTTCAGTAGTTCAAGTGGAATCTTGTGCAATTACACTTGCACAAGATTCCACTACATGAATCCTAAACTATTCTTTAAGTGACCTCTAATCTTGGCTGTTTGTGTTTTCATTCTTAAATTACTGTAAAATAGGCTGAGAGCTCCTCAGAGTAGGCGGTTGTGAACCTCAACAAAGCATCTGATTGTTTTGGTCACCACAACAATCACGCATCTGAGAACTCTTACTTCCGTTTTGTTTTGCTCTGCCTTTCTATTCTCCCCTCCCACACTTCAGCTCTTTGAAGCATGGCTTTTCGAGCTCAGAAACCACTCTTGGCAACTCCTGACTCAGCTTTCCATAGGCCAGAACAACAGAGGTACTCGCAGACCTCTTCTGAGCTCCCAGGAGGGCTCTTGAAAGGTGACTTGCAGCAACACGGCAGGAAGCACTCTTAGGGCAGATACTTCCCTGCCCTAAGTAAGCTGGCCACGCACAGCAGCACTGAAATGGGACAACTGTATAAACTGGGAAATTGGATGGAAGCTCTGCTTTCAGTTTCTTACACTTCTTACAGTTTCTTTTACAGTTTCTTCCATGCCTGGTCTGGAAAGTGGCTGAACCAAATAGCACCACCTGACTCAGCAAATCTCCTCCCTGTGCATATTATGGGAGTGGGACTAAAGGAGAAATTCCAGTTAATGCAGCCGTGTGCCATGCTGTTTGCAGGTGATTGCATTCTACCACATGGGTATGCTTTTTCCATTTGCTTTAAAAGCAATTCAGTTCTTATATAAAAGGCTATCTCAGAGTGCTCCAGGATCTTGCTAATTTAATGGTAAGGAACCTTTTAATTTCCAGCCTATATTTGTTGAGAGCTGAATCTTCCGATTCCAGTTCATTTTCTCCTATAATTAGAAGTTCATTATACATGCAGCTAACAGCACAGGCTGTGATCAACTGTGATTTTCTTGGTTTCAGCTTGCTTGTTGCTTTCCTGTTGACACAGCCCCAGGGAACAGCAGGGGAGAAGAACTGGCACTGGTGTCATAAGGGCACAGAGGTGGAAAATGAGGACGTGCACAGGTGTGACCAAGAGTCACTGCCTTCCAGAAGCTTCCTTTCATGATAAAACACTAAAAGGAAATTAGCCCAGCCTGGCTCAATGGTCATGTTGGTTTGAAGGGATGTGGTTGATGGGGAGGGGAAAAAAAAATAGTAGTGAGACCTGAACACCTCTGACTTGGGAGTGAACTTGTCTGAAGTAGAGGTATCAGAAGACACAAGCATGACAAACTTACAGGTGTCTGTAAGTGGATTGAGTCCTTGCTGCCCAGAAAATAACCTTTTCCAGTGGGGAATACCATGGCCAGATGGTGTAAAGTGGCCTGAGCATAGGGCCCTCAGTGGGGGATTCTTGTCCCCAGACGTGGCTTCCCCAGCAACCTGACAGAACTCAGCTGGGTGTTATTTATCCTCACATGTTGCAAGGCCTGCTCTCATCCTCCAGAACTGCTTTGCAAAGCTGCTCACAGGGTGTGGGTAAGGCATCTACAGCTGTTGACTTCCAATCCTACCTGCCTTTATAAATCTATTAAATGTCTACCCACATCTTCAGGGACTTTCTGGCGAGGTCAGCTCAGACATGATGAGGAGTAACAGCTAAGAGATGAGATTCTTTTGAAGGAAAAAAAAATTCGTCTGCAGCCAGCTAACCCTGAGCTATTTAAGGTGCCCTTTGCATTGAAAAACTCTTGGAGATGTCTGGAGTTACTGAAGACTTCATAGGGTGTGACCAGACATTTTACCTGTGCCATTTTTGGCCATACAAAGAATACAAATCTAACTCTCCTGGTTGATGTTCTCATGAAAGTAGGACATTGCTATGCTGAAGTTTTTCCTGTGGCCTTAACACTATGTATTTTTGTTACTTTGGCTCAGTGACTTTCTGAGGGATTGTCTAAGTAGGGTGTGGAGTGACATCCAGTTTTGAAACTCAGTGCGCAGCTGTATCTATCATGATCACCAAGATTCTTGGCATTTTAAAGCATCTTAAAGCATCTTAATACATAAAAATGAACCTTTGTGAACCTTTTCATTAGCCCTGATTTTGGAAATATTTTGATCTGCTGTCAAAAGTCCCCATCAACCCTTCAACTCTCAAACCTGAACCCTAGCGCTGCCTGCACACAAAATGTAGGAAAATCATGAGCTAGACTTAGATTTTGCAACAGTGGATGCTGAAGAAAAAAAAAAGGGGAAATGAGAAAAATGAGAAGAAGGTACAGAAATACTTAGTGTGACAGTAAAGTTTCTATAAATGTGTATCCTACATAGAAACTCCATCAGCGCTGAGAGACACTTTCTCGAAAAAGAAGCTGCACTTACCATGCCTTGGGAGGTATCTTGCTGCCAGGGTGATAGCCAGAATGAAGGTGATAACGATGATAATTGAAGCAGTAATGACATTATAAGGTGGAGGCACAGGTGGAACCACGCAGTCGTTTGTTTTTTCTGAAACAGGAGAAATAAAACATAAATAAAGGGTCCAACAGGATATTGACATTTTCATGTAAGAGCAGGTATGTGAATTTTGGTGGTTCTGGCCAAGCTCTCAGATATTCAGCCTGAAAATGGACCTGTTCAGTAAAGGAGTGAAAAAAGCTGGCACCTAAATTTCTTCCATCCACCCACATTTGCTATGGGCTGAAATTTTTAACACATCCACAGAGTGTAAAAAGATGGGTCTTTGTCCGGAACAGAACTGAGGCAGGAAATATTTAAAACCACAAAAGCTGTTTTAAGGAAATGTATTAGTCTTGATGGAAAAAGTCTGAGTCCACAGCTAGAAAACTTCTGTCCTAAAAAGGTACTTTGCAGTTTTCCTTGTAATTTTCATCAGATTTATACCTAATTTTTTTTTTCCATTTGTATTCACAGGTGAAGGAGAATGATGCATTAAATGGGCTAGAATAGACTTTTTTCTGCATGGCAGGAAGAGTGTGCTGCGACAGAGTTCAGTTTCAGTGGGTCTGGAGCCTTTGACTTTTCACCACTGGAGATGACCATTCTACCACTGGGATTTTAGAGTGGATACTGGGCCATTCTTGTACAGGACCGGACTTAGTGCATATCCATAGGTCTCCAGACCCACGTGCACAGACCTTCAGCTCTTCCATCATCTGCATATGGCACAGGTAAGCATCATTCCACTCCTAAGACATTCATCAGCCTGGTCTGCTGTTCAATCTTCCCCTCACACTGCAGTTTTGCCTCCTGCATTTATCAAAGGCTGTGCTCTGTCTGGAACTCGGTGTTCATGACACATTTGTTTGGTGGACCATCCCAAAATGAGAGTGGTTCCACACCCTTATAGTCAAAAATTGGGGGGTTTGTGACTGCTGTGGCTGTGTCACTGTTGACTGCACCCTCCTGTGATTACTGCTTTTTTTGTTGCTCTCTTTTTCTGCATAGTGAGCTATTCATAACCTTATTCTCCCTTCATTAGGGACATTATGCTCTACATCCAGCAATAGCCAATATTCATAAAGCACTAGTTCCTGGCATTTGTTCTGAAGCTGAATGGCACCTCTCCCCACAAGCCCCTTTGATTTTAGTAAGATAGATGAATAAGCTACCTTGATGAATAAGGTACAATTCCCTAGGAAAAATAGTGCTTCTCTATCTTCCCTTGAAGGTGCCCTTATCTCTACAGTAAAAACATCAGACCCAGAGACATTTCAGAATACTTTTTTGGTAACGACATTAAAAAAAAAATCCTTTAGGTTTTATGAATTTTCTTGCAAATCCCCTTCTACTGCAAAAACATCTGGAATGTAGTATGCTGCCTTCCCTCATGCTGTTTCCACTTGTGCCTCAAGCTTTTCAAAGCGCAGACTTATCTATTATGCCATCACTTCTAAGCCATGCTCGGTGATGGAATTCTTCTCGTATGAGTTAACCCTATGTTACATATGAAAGCAGAATTTTGTCTGACAGTTTCTTTCACTGAAGCAGGGACAAACATGCTCGTTACATGAGGAAATTCTTTTTAAGTGCAACCTGTGGCTTTTAAAGCACACACGTTTCGCAAGTCCCTCCGTTCAAATGCCAGGTCTGTGTCACACAGCTGGCAGCCAGACCATGCTGGCACAGAGGGGCACTGGATGGTGGCAACCCCAACCTGTGGGAGCCACCAAGTGTGACATTACCAGATCACACCAGGATCCAATTCAACCCTCAACCCTGCTGTGACACCACAGAGCAGCAGGAAGACAGAGCTGTCTCTGCTTGTCAGCTGTTGTTGTAACTCTCCCTTCCCACCCATTTTCTCTTACAGCCTTTAAAATATTTCGGTGTGCACTTCACGGGCGGGATCATTGGGTGATCCTTGCATGAACACTGACACAAAAACTACTGCATTCTCAGAGAAGCAACTCAGCAGATTCAACGAAATGGTTTTGTTACAAGAAACATTAATAAAACATACTCAGGAGCAAACTGGTGGACTTGGCAAAGCCATTGTATTCAACAGAGCAAGTGATGTTGACGTCTTTGGTCACGTTGAGCACCAGTTTTCCAGTGACGTTGTACGGGCTGAGGCTGGAGTCGGACACCCAGCTGGCATTCCACTCCACGGACATGTTGTTGAGGGCTCCAGAGATTTTGGGCTTGGGGAAACCTCCGTGAGAAGAACATATTATCACCATCTCAGCTGACTCACAAGAATCGTTGGATACTTCTGCCATTATGTTTGGCTGGCTGAAGTCAGCTGAAACAAGAGAGATTTGGTTACCCTCCTGTCAGGCCACAGTGAGGGCTGCAGTCCCCATCACCCATGGTCAAAGCAAAGACACCCCCAGGGCATTCACCTTCCATGGTTTCTGCTGCCCACAGTCCAGGATACCAACCAACCCTAGGAAAAGAAACTTGCTCAACTCTGCTGAGCAGTGGCAAGCAAGGAGAGATAGAGTTTTCCTTCCAGGCCCACTGACTGTTGAGCAATATGACACTGCCATCCAGTATGAAAAGTCCCTTCAGATACCCCAGCCCAATTCCAGCATTTCCCTTTCCTGATCCCCTCAAGAACTTGATACCACTTCACCAAAGGGAGCAGAAATCTACCACAATTATTACAGCTGGCCTGTTAAGACAACAAGGGGATTTCTGGCCGGAAAGAAACTGGAGTATTTGTGGATAGGAAAAAAGATCCGTAGTTTTACATTTTTCATGCAGGTAACTCCTCAACCCTCATGGTTAAAAAAGGGTGCTGGCAGTACACTTCCCTTTTTTCATACCAGTTCCCAGAAAGATCACTAATTTTGTCTTCTTGCACATATGCCCTCCATGCCCTCAGACCAGCAGGAAATGGCCAAACCTCAGGAGCTTGTATTTTTTTTTTTTTTGTTGCCAAATCTCCTTTGACAGAAATGCTCCTTCACTGACATGTCTGGAAGATTCGTGTAACTCTCTGCTGTTAAAGGTATTCAATGCACATATATATTTATATATGTCACCAGTATCTGTCTTCGGTTGAGATCAGCTGCCACAAAAACACTGGTGGAAATGGAAAATGTCAACGGAACTTTTTGTGGCCTCTAAGAGAAGATTCAGATTCAGTTTGAACAAAGGAACTCGGTTTCTTTAACATAAAAAGCCTCAAAGCTCCATGATGAATTCAGCCTTAGGCTGTGGAGCTGCAGTGCAGCCAGTGAGCTGACAAATCCCCCAGAGCCTGAGCCCCACAGGGGTTGGATACAGGGCTGGGATGCTGCTGGGACCACCCCATTCCTCTTCTGGCTTGAATGCCTGCCAGGCACTAAGGGCTGGGTCTTGCTTTGCCCCAAAGACAGCAGTGGCTGCCTCAGGCACCCACCAGCAGCGGTACCTGGGGAGGGCCCTGGGAGGGATCCTTCCACGAGAGGGAGGCATCAAGGAGAGGAGGTTGGGTTGGTGGTGGGAAAGATTTCTGCACCTGGAGTAGCTTTAGAAAGATAAGAAGGGGGGCTGCTAGAATGGAAGCAGCAGTTAACACACCTTCCAGCACTCTTTCAGGCTGCCTGATGGAAGTCTATCCGCTGCACTACGAATAAGCTTGGAAAAGTGTCCTTTAGCCCCAGAAGCTGGCACTGGAGAGCCTCAGATGTCAGGAGGCAACCCACCTACCTGTCACAAAGAGGATGACAGACTGGTCACACACAACAACGGAGTTGCGCTGAACTACACACTGGTAAGAGCCATTGTCCAGGATTTCCACGGGGGAGATCCACAGGGTGAGGTTCCAGGGGTCCATCTCTGTCCGGTTCTGGTGTCGCTCATGCTTGGAGATCATATTCCCCTCGGAGTAGGCCAGCACCACGTCCGTAATGTTCTTCTGCCAGTAGACCCGGTACTTGTGCAGGCTTTCTGAGCTGGGAATTTCATGACAGCAAGGCAGGCTGACCTTTTCCCCCACTTTGCTTTTGACTACTTTCTTCTCCAGTGCTTGGCCTGTAGGTGAGGGGCCAACAAAAGTCAGTGAGACCGTGGTACAGCCTCGTGCCAGGACCTGCTGCTTAAAGCTCCCCTCTTTTGGCTCTGGCTGCTCACATCCCTCATCACCCACCGAGCTGTTTTACAGCTTCAGCTCCGCACTGAGGGGAGCCCTCCCTGGGCAATGCCTTGTACATCATGCTCCACTCCTGCTCAGGATCACAAGCCAGCGGGCACACAAGGATTGCTGCATGGATTGCTGAAGGCAAAGGCAGGAGAGTTACCTGCCTGAAGAGAAATTTTGCTGACCCCTTTAAAAACAGGGATGGAAACATATATGCACAAACTGCTGTCTCCTCTGCTTTCCCTTTTCAGAGCTCGATGTTTGGAAAATCTGTGTCACTGCCCGGTGTGTTCCCTGCATGCCAAAGTGGACTATTACTCCAGGGGGACTGCGGGATTTTTGGAAGTTATTTTTTTAAAAGAAAGAAAACCCAACACTTTCAAGATCCCAGAAACTAGAATCAACCCTACAATGATATACAAAGGTTGCAGCCACACTGTCATCAGCCTTCCAGCATTAGCAAATGATCAATTTTTCCTAGTCCAGCTAGAACAAATTTATCTTTGTGAAAGCCCATGGGCCTCCCTTGGGATGACTTGGAAACCAGCACAGATGTTCCCCAACTCCTGGCCAGTGACTGTGCCAGTGCCATACCTAGAGTACATCCATGTGCCTACAACAACAAGCTCAGACCCTTGCAGGGTGAAATTAGGCACAACTTTGACCACGTGAGCAGTAATTCCCTAGGGCTACTAAGCACCCCGCTCCCACGATCAGCCTTGCTTTCCCACTCCTTCCTCTTTCCAGTGGGTAAAGATTCACAGGGCCTGACATCCGAGGGAGCAGCACGGAGCTCCTGCTGCTGCTGGAAGGTGACCCAGCATTGACACACAGCCCCGTGCTGCACCACAGGGCGGATGGCTGGGCTTTCACCTGACTTAGTGCAAGCTTGGGGATGATGTGCACCCGGCTTTGATAGTCCAGAAGGTCAGGTTGCTTTATGTTTGCCCTGTTTGCCTTGGCCTCATTTCCAGTGCTGGAAGTGGGATATCAATTTGCTATACTCCACTGACTGAGAGCAGAAAAAGGTCTTTTCCAACCTCAGTGTTTCTGTGATTCTATGAAATAAACTTTCACTCCCCTCCCCTGCCATGGACCCACCTCTGTCCTGCTTGCACATTTTACATTAAATCTATAGGAAACACATAAAAAATACTGTGGAGGTCCTGGCAACACTGTGGAATGTTTTAATATTAATTAAATAAAATAGAATAGGTAATTAAATGAGCACCTTCTTGTTTAACTGGTTTCCCTCCACTCAGCCACTCCACTGGTCTTCCAAAGGGAAAGTTTTGATTTTTTCCCCCCCCACTACTTGTACTTCCCCTTTTAATGCATTGCAGATTCTGAGCTACCAAACGGGAGCAGACCAGGAAGCCTGCTCAGCTCACTGACCTCTGTCAGCCATCAACTGATAGCAAAATGAGAGAAAAACTAATTCTTCCATACAGGATAAAAACTGCCTTTTCTTGCCAACCTTTGGCAGCCTGAAATTCAGGGATTTCTTGACATCAGCAGTTTAAATGCTACGGCCAGACCTACCCCTCAGGAAGAGTTCTTGCCCTTTCAGGAATGCCCTTTCAGGAATGCACATATATTTTTGGCTTTCACAGCATCCTCTGGCAACGAGTTGTACAGTTTGATTACATGCTGTGTGAGAAAGCATTTCCTTCTGTTCACCTTAAAAGCAGCCCGCTTCAGGCTGTGATTCTGGAAGTTCCTTCTCCTGCACCTCTGTGTGCATTTCTGTGTATGTGGGTTTTTATCTTTCACCACATCTTTGCTTGTTCTCACAGTTCAGCGCTTACTATTGTTGGAGAGACTCAGAGAGCAGCCAGTCAAACATCCAGTCGAACTCTGGGATTGATAAAGACCATTTTCTATTTTCTTTTGCAGCAATAGGGGAAGAGTAGGCATATAGTAAATGTCAGGGTGACACCACATCATGAGTTGCATGAGGTTCTCCGTACCTTGCCCCTCAGTGACTCCTTTGCAACCAAAAGGAGAACAAAAACCTTCTTGGGAGTACATGTGTAGGGGCTGGAAACTCCTGCTGATGTCATGTCTACCCTTAAAAGGCTCTGCACCCTTGAAACTGCAACCTGAATGTTGCAAGCCTGAAGGAACCAAAGTCCATGAAGAGTCATTCAGCCCTACAAAAGTCCCCTTTCACTTTAAAGGTGATCTGCAAAGCAAAAATGAAAATTCAGTTTTGCACCATTTCTGTGCTGAATGCTCTCTGCAACCAGGCTGCGGGGAAGGTATTCACCATGGAAATAATTTTTAATGACTTTTCTAGAAAAAGATCCCTCCTCTTCCCACCTCTCTTACTCCATCACTGGAAGCCAGTGGCTGACATTCTTTTCTGTGGGCAAACTTCATTCAAACTATGCCTGGGCTGCAGATGCCCCATACAGCAGGGCTAACTAGGACAGAAAGGTGAGTGTAGATGAGAATTGTTCCTTCTTGTTTGCTCTGAGAGTCACCAAGCAGGAGAGCTGTGGAGCCTGTATCCCTATTTCCTTCACTCTTTGCCCAAGCCTTGACTCAGAAATTCCCCAGCCGCAGAGAGCTTTGCTATCCTGACCACACATGCAGTCAGACAGCACACGAGAGCAGATTTCCTCTGGCACAGAAGTCTTGCAGAGACATTTTACAGAAAAAGGCAGCTAACGACCGAGCAATGCTCTGGAGAAGTAGCATCAAACTGTTGGAAACCTCCAAATAAGTCCTGGTGAACAGGAGCTCCAAAGCAACTCTCTTTCCCCTGCACTCCCCATTTCTCTGCCCTTCTGAGCCTTGCTTTGCTTTTTTTCCTTCTGGTTCCCTATTTATCTTTGCAAGAGCAGCTGGTGTCTCTATTCATCAATTAATGGCATCACTGACTTTGCCTAGGACCATGCACCTGGGATTCCCACTCTGCAGGTAATTCTGCAGCTCGCAGTCCTCATTTTCTATGAATAGTACATTCGCCTCAAACTTGCATGATTTATCCTTCGAGGGCAATGCAGTATTTTACAGGGATTTCCAAGCAAAACAGGTAATCAGTCGAAAAATCTAGACATTTTGAAAAGCTGAATCTCTAAAAGACTAGACAGTCCCCCTTGATCTTGTCTTTATCCCTGGTGATTTTATCAATGAGAAATTATATTCTTCCCCAAGCTTTTCATGGAGTCAAAATTCAGCAGACATCCTATGCTACACAGGAGTACATGAAATGCTTTGTATTTACATAAGTGACACCTGTGAATCCACTGATAACAGAAAGATGCCCAGATAACCTCTGTGTGGAGACATTGGTTCAGAAGTGCACAAAAACACTGCCTTCCTCTGCATTTCATTGTAAAGACCCTGTGCAATAAGAAAGATGGGATGAAACAGAGAAAAGTGGATGCTGTAAGGCCTTGCTGGCTCTCTTTACAGAGTGTGTGATTGCAGATTAACCCAGGCAGGAGTGCCTGACAAACCTCTGGGGCCCCTTCTTCACATATTCCACTCCAGCAAGTTCAGGCATGCAAAGAGAGGCCTTGGCAGACAAAAAAAGAAGGAGTGGCCCTTTTCCCTTTCCCATCCCCAAGCTTCTGATCACAAACCACAGGCCTGCTCTGGGCTGCTTTGGCAAAGCAAAGCAGCTGCAAATCCAGATGTTTTGCTCAGGTCTAGTTCCCTTGCTCATCCCAAATATGGCTAGAGAAGGGAGCAGAAAAGAAGGCATCCCAAATAAAACCAGTGATGCACTTCGTTCGGCAGTGGTTCCACTCAGTTCCCTGTGCCTGCTCACACTACTCAAGTGTGCCTGCGGCAGGATTAATCCTGTGTATGATGATGTCATGGCAGGTTTAAGGTAGGGAAATGGTCTGAACAGGTTTTTCTTAAAGTTCTTCCTGCTTGCTTCAGTGCCATAACCTCAGGGTGCCCTGCCCGGAGCAGCACAGCAAGGGCAGGGCACCCCTTACATGGTTTTATGCATTTCCCATCATCATGCTGCCGCATTCCTCCTAAACAAAACAGTAACCTTGGTTTGCCCAGCTCTGTACTGTTGATTTGGCAATTATTATAATATCCCCAGGGTGTTTTGTTGTCCCACTCCATCAGCAGCCTTCATTCCGTTTTTTTATTTTGTGTGTTTGCATGAAGAAATCCTCGAAGCCATGAAGTGGCTGTGAAAACCAGAGGATGATCTGCAATTAGCATCTGAGAAGACAAAGGGGAATGTGAAATACTTTGGTAGAGGGGCTCACTGCAGCGCTGAGGCAGCTCCAGCCAGCTGAAAACTCTTGCCCCAGCAACAGTTTTGGTCCTTGTGGAGAAAACATCTGCTGTTTTTTGAGTCAGCCTGGGATGAGCCCGCTGCCCGGGTATGTCCAGTCGGCCGTGTTCATCACATGAGCGAAATTGCAACTCTGCTCAAGTCACCGGCCTTTCTCTCATCTTGGCACCAGGCAGGAGGTTCCATATCCAAGCAAGGAGCTGGATATGGAACCAGAAGTATTGGGGGATGGGGACTAGATCATGTCTTAGATCTTCTCCTTCCCTGCAGAGTGCTCCACATGGGCGCTGCCCAGGGAGGAGAGGATGGAGAGCTCCCTGCAAACTGGCGGGGACACATGGCCGTGGGGACAGAAGGACACCTTTGACTTGGAGAAAGGAGCAAAAGGAAGAGTCTTTCTGAACCTTCTGCCTTTCTCCATCCCCAGCCTGTGGAATGTGACCCTGCTAGAATAAAGGAAGGGTGGGGGGAGGGCTCGAAATCTGGATGTCTTCAGAAGATTTGCATATTTTAGTTCCTTTAGAGAACAAATTCCTGCAACTTGCTCTGCACTCTTTCGATTTCCCAGTTTGGGGGCAGAAACTAGATGTGGCATTTGTGTAAGAAGGGCTGTTGGGGGAGATTTGTCACAAAGACAGACAAAAATAAATTTGTTAATTTTTCCCCCTGCAGACTGTCTCTTGCTGACAGGATCACTTTGTACTTCCTCTATATTTATCTCCCAGCTGAAGATGTTCTCAGATAATTTTCCTAATTCCTCTAGTACCACTGCCATGCCTGCTGCTGTCCTCACAGCACAGTTTCTGAAATTGAGGTCCTCCCCACTGCTTAACGCTGTACTTTTCTTCAGTGTTTACTAAATCTCTCTATCTCACATGCTCCCCATGTAGCCAGCCCTGTCTTGAAACTGATAGAAGGTGAAAATGTCCAGTAACAAGGAGAATCAAGCATGATCCCTCTCACATAAGCCCACTCAAAGTCGAATAATTACAAATTTTAATTTTTTTTTTTTTTGCTGCTGAAGTACCTGCCCACAGCCATAGCAACACTCACCAGTTCAGCTAACAATGCTGCAGGCCTGCCAGCCATTATCTTGTTAGAAAAACTGGTCTGTGCTCAGGCACTGACTCAGGGATGCTCTGCAGACAGCCCTGACAATCCCCCCGCAGCTGGAGGAGACATTACACAGCCCTGGGTAAGAGTGCAGCACGGAGAACGGTAATTCACTGCAGGACACTCAGGAAACAGGGCAGAGCAGTGCAGAGGGGTCTGTGAGCGACAAAAGCTGCAGAGGGAGCGAAATGAGAGGCTTGGGCAGGTGCTGCTGGTGGGAGCAGTGTGGGGCAGGGCGGTGCAGGGAAGGGCTCTCTCAGCTTTTAGGAACCAGTGTCTGACAGCGAGCTCTGCTCTCTCTGAAGCACTTCCCCCAGCACAGGCATTAAATCCTTGTCTGCTGGGCATTTAAAATGACAGCAGAGGGTACCTGCTGAGGTGAGAGCAGCAGTGTGCAGAGACACTTCCTTCAATGATCTTCTCTAACAACTATGACATGATATGATATGATATATGATATAAATAGGAGCTCCCGGAAAGGTGGATGTCCTTTGAAGGCAGGATGGGCAGAAATGCCACCATTAGCCATCAGTCAGCACTTTCTTTTCAGTCAGGCAGTCCCCTGGGACCAATGATATTTTAAAAGCATAACAGTGAAAAAGCAGAAGCAAAGCCTGTGGCATTTCTGAGTTGGGAAAGATTTACATATTCTCAAATGAACTCCTGAGACTCCCAGTGGTGATGCCCCTCCAAGGGGACAGGAAAGCTATAATTAAATATAATCTATTTTAAAACAAAACTCATCTCCTTTTGCCAAGTGAATGGACTTCACTGCATCCAGCACACCTGCGTTGCCACCTTGTGAAAAATCATGTCCATCTATGCATGGCATTTATACTGGGAAACACATGTTTAAAAGGAAGGAGAAGCCTTCAGCCCAGAGAAAGTTCCAGGGAGAATTTAGAGCAGAACTCCAGTGCTTAAAAGGAGCCTGAAAGAAGGCTGGAGAGGGACTTTTCACAAGGGCATGTAGCAATAGGACAAGGGAGAATGGCCTCAAGCTGAAGGAGGGAAGGTTTAGATCAGATATTAGGAAGAAGTGATTTATTGTGAGGGTGGTAAGGTGCTGGAACAGGCTGCCCAGAGAAGCTGTGGATGCCCCAGCCCTGAAGATTTTCAAGGCTGCTTTGGATAGGACTCTGAGCAACCTGGTCTAATGGAAGTGTCCATGGCAGGGAGGTTAGAACAAAATGAGCTTTAAGGTCCCTTCCAACATAAACTCTATAGTTCTATGAGAATTTCTCATATAACTGTATAATTCTATGAGAATTTCTTATATAACTCTATAATTCTATGAGAATTTGGAACTCAGCATTAAGGCAGTGCAATGAGCAGGAAAGGTGTGAGGGCGTAAGGGTAGCAACTTCTGCTGGTAATCTACCACAATTAGTAAAAACTTCCACTCCAAACTTTATATGTTTAAATGCAGGAATGTCTAACATGCACACTGCAAAAAGGATACAAATGTCTCAGTGATCCAAGAAATGCAAAAAAAGTTGTTGCTGTCAGAGCAACGTGAGGTCACTGGAGTTATCTGGGTTCACTCCGGTTTAAGTGGAAAAAGGAAACGATGTGGGTGAAAGGAACATTTGACCTACAGCCTTACAAACTTGGTATTTAGGCATATAACTGTATTTTGTGTGTAAAAATATAGCTTGTCTAAATTTAATTTTTTGTGGTTTTTTTTTTTTTTTCTGAAGAATTCTTTTATTTAAGAAGCCCACAACAGAAGTCAAACAGAGTCTTCTATAAGCAAAAAGCAGGAGGCTTTAGCTGGGTTTCTGTTTCTCCGGACAAACTCTTACAGAAGGTTTCGCTCTGGATAGACTGACAGACAGAAAAAGCAGTTCCTTAGCTCCGCTGCCCTTGTTTTTGAAAGTATTTTTTTTTTTTTCTGCATGTCTGGAACAGGAGGAGACAGAAACTCATCCGGAAAAAGAAATTAAAACAACGGTTGAAGGCACTAAGAGGAATAAGGCAGAAACTCAATTTGCATCCAGTGATCAAGTGAGCAAATCCGGTATGTAAAGATAAATTTCTGCCATCTCCGCCATGAAATCTGCTCCAGCACAACCCATACCCAAGCTGGCATGGAAATTAGCCACCATGCACATAAAACTCATTGCTAGACTCTTCAATATTTGGGAGTGTCCACAAACCAGGGAACCTTTCTCAGGCCTCATTGCCCCTTTCTGAAACCCAGCTCCATTCTGAGCTCTTTATTGGCAGTAACACAAGGGAAGGGAATTCCCACACTGTGCTTGCTCACAGAAGTGGATATTCCCCCTCCCTTCCCAACGCTCCAATAACTTAAAAAGGCTTTAGGGAATTTTCCTCAAAACTTCTCAAAAAATTTCACCCCTGGGAAGAAACCAAGAGCTAAGTGGTCCCCAGCTGGAAGAAAAGACTCCAGGGAAGTTTAAAAATACTCCATGGACATAAAGCCAGGCTCGCTGGGTCCCTGTAGTCAGTGCCTATGCTTTGTTTGCACACAGGGCAGGGAGAGATCACACTGAGGGGCTTCAAGCTGTATTTTTCTAGTATAACAAACTGGGACTGAAAACATCATACTATTTGTAGGTAAGTGTGAAGGTGCAATGGCAGGACAAAAACAAGCATATGGGGATACCAGCAGTGCATTCAGATCATAAATAAGAAAGTTTGTGCTGTAACCAAGGGTGTTCTGCTGCTTTTCCCATCGTGCTGAGACAGCAGGGTGTTGTTCATCATGTCAGTGTTTCCAGCAGCAGATGACATCCCAGAAACAACTCTGAATTATACTGGCATTTCACTGGGGCACCTCAGGTGAACGTCAGAGTAGAAAATTCAATTCAAAGGGAAACAAATAGAGCACCATAGCTTGGACATACATTAAATTCCTATGAAATACAACCTTCAAATCATCCCTTTTAGTTAAGCCCCCCATTAATGACTTCCACTGCTACAATGTGAAAATTCAGCCTGGCATTCCCTCTGTTACTATTTTGCTCGTGAGGGATTTACAGAGGGCACCTCTTTCCATCCTGGAATGCCACCTGGCCTTTTGGAGCGCTACATCAGGGGGGTGTGCCAGCATCAGGGCACCTGGGCCAAACCAAGGCCGTGGGCTCTGCTAGACAGCCCCAACTGTGCCTTGGTGTGGTCATGAGCAGTCCCACATGGGGTCAGTCCTGTAAATGCTGGCCGTGGTGACTCACTCAGTATTGTGTGGGAAGTCACCGACAGGGTGATGGCAGACACCCAGGGCTTTGCTATTTTGCCACAACAAGGTCAGAACTCAGTCCCTGTGGTCCCTGTGGGCAACCTTGAGAAGGCATCATATAAAAGCACCAGTAAAGCTTTTAAACCCCACTCCTCTGTGGGTACTGTACCACATATTTTCAAGGAGCGCTAATGTAGGAATACTGATCTTCAGAGAAAAGGTTCAGAGTGTGTATGAGTGCATACAGAGAGAGAAAGTCCATCAGCTGTCCTGCTCTTATCAGTCTGCCAAGCCCCAGCTCCCGAGGCACCAGGACTTCCACAGATGTGTTTGGTGAGAAGGATCCCACAATTGTGCCCCAAAAGTACAACTATACGAACACTTAGTTTTCCGTTATCAACTCCTGTTTCTAGCAGTGGATATTAGCATGCACCAAACTGTATTTCCAACTACGCATCCTTTAGCCAAGGAACCAGAACCCTTTTCAGAGAAATTACATGACTGGTGAACTACCATAATTACATTAATAACATACCACAAGCTCTAAAAGTACAGAGAGAGAAACAGCTCTGCTCATGATAGATTGTTTGCCTGACGTAATACCGGCAAAATACATCTGCAGTTTAGAAATGCATCGCAAGCACAGAGGTAGGGGAAGGAGTGAGGGGAAGATGGAAGAGCAGACATCCAAGAGCAACATTTTAAGTCATTGCTTTTTTTACAAGTGAGCTCTGAGATTCATTCCCAGCTAAATTCTCCAAGTTTCATCTTAAAATTCTGAAACTGAAACTCAAAGTGAAACCCAGCATCAAACATCTCCGTTTCACAATAGCAGCACGAGAAGCTCCTAATTTTGCATTGCTTGATTTTTAACAAAAGCCTCAGTTCAGCCGAGGTTTGCTCTAGAGTATCGTTAGCTGCAGTGAAACACTAAAATGCCGATAAGCACAACTTATTTTGCATCCAGAACAAGCCTCAGCTCAGAAGTGAATTTTGTGTGGTTTCAAGGTTAACATTTCACACATCTGAGAAGGCTCATCCCAAGCCTCTTGAGGTGAGGAGTGATCAGAGTGAGCTTTGCAGCAAGTCCTCAGAAAAGGACAGGGGACAGCCCAGGCAGAACTTTAGTGGGGATTTGTGTTGGAGAAAGAACTCGCTCTGCTCTGTGCTGAGCTGCCAAGGAGGTGCAGAGCATTCCAACCTTTCCCTATCTTTCCCACCACGCACCCACTTTTAACCATCCAAAAAGCTCCAGAAACCGCCCTGCCACGGAAGCTGAAGCCCAAGGGGCTGCGCCACGTGCTCCCAACAGATATGACAGGTCTGAAAACACCCTCGTTGCCCTCACCCTGGCTGGGATGGGAGCCCACCCTGCCCCTCTGGGAGCCAGCAGCCTGGTGCAAGGGCCCTGCGAAGCTGAGAGCTCAGGGCTCCCCAGGGCAGCTCCCAAACCCCGGCCTGGGCTCAGCCCTGGCAGAAGGCACCACGAGTATCCTGGGGGCCACCATCCCCTGTCGACCACCACACAGGTGCTGCTGGTGGTCCCCAGCCCTTTCCCACACTCCCATTCTGGCTCCCGCTTACCTATCCCAAGGCAGAGCAGCACGAAGAGCCCGAGCCCCAGGCACATCCTCAATGAAAGCGCCGGTGCGGCGAGGGGCAGGCACATCATCTTCCTACAGCTCCTGGGCTGGGAGGAGAGGGGGACACGGTTAGGGGAGCAGTGCCTGAGGAGCCACAGCACCCTCCGCTGTGCCCGTCCTTCCTGCCCTCTGCCACCGCAAAAAGCCCTGAGCGCAAGCCCAGCCTGCCCCGCTGCCCTCCCCGGTACCTGCTGTTTCCCGGGCGCAGCGGCACGGAGGCAGGGGGGACGCAGGGGTTTCAGTGCCGGGCCATGGCCGCCTGGCTGCTGTCACAGGCTGCTGAAACGCTCCCGGACGGGGTGCAGGGGAAGTCTTGGTGCCGGGCGGGTGCTCAGCCTCATAAGTCACTCACACCGCCCACGGCTTCCTCGCAGGGCGTGCATCAGGATGCAGCACCCGCTGCCCCCACCACCCCGACGGGCATGGGGCTGCTTTCGTCCCTCGGGGGTGCTTTGGGTGTTCCTCTGGCCGGGAGGGGTTCAGGCTGAAGGGCTCTGCCTGTGAATGTGGGTGTCAGGCGGTGCTGGGGGCTTTGGAGTTTAAAATGCAGCAAAGAGAAACCCTGATGCTACTTTGGGAACAGTCGTATAAAGTTATGTTTGAAATGAAAAATAAATGCCCACACGACTATTTCAGGCCCAGCTGGATGTAATCCATCAAGAAACGGATTTTCCAAAGAAAACTTAGGAAGGGTTGGTTAGGCTACACGTGATGGATGTCATGGGTGAGCACGTGGACAGGGAGTAGGATGTGACAACAGGACCAAACGTGGATGGTCCTGGTGTCGCCAGAGAGCATCCACTGTCCCTGCGGAAGCAGAGGGAGCACTTGCCTCCCCAGCACTGTGTACTGCCTTCTCCAGAAGGCACCCACTGCTCAGCCAAAGCCCCAGCTCTAGATGGGGCAGGGGAAAGGCATGGACCATCCGTGCTTTAAAGCCTGGAAGGGCAGAGCCATCAGCAAACAAAGCCAGACTGAAGCAAATCCTGGGCAGAAAAACCACTGAGTAAATAAGAGCCCGGGGGAATAAATGCATGCTAAGGGCTGTAGATTTGTACAAATGCTGCACACCCTCCTGCAAAATAAAACAAGCCCTGGTATAGTGTAAGGGGTTATAGTGTAAGGGGGTGTATTTAGCTGCAGTAATCACAGTGAGAGGACTGCACATGAATGCAAACCTGGTGTTCTTCAAGGGGAAAAAAACCCCGCAAATACAAATCAAGAGTAAAATAATTTATTTAAATGCAGATTTCTGGTTCGCTGGTTTAACTTACTTTGATTTAAATGAAATGCATCCTTTTTATCAGAAATGATTTGCCACTACATTGCTCCAGTTTTTCTTCAGTGCAGGTTCCTTGAATTAGATAGATTAGATGGACTGGGTTGAATTACAAATCAGAATTTTATTTTGACATAATTAAAAGGATGGTATTCTGTAGAGAAATCAAATGCAGGTTATAACATTTCTGGAGAGAGAAAATCATTGTATATGAAATGACTGAGAGGAGTCTGTTGATGAGTCAGGCTGGGACTTTCTCCATTGCAGGGCTTCTAGTGCCTGTGTTTTGTGTTTTGTTCCTTGATCTAAATCCTGTAAATTTGTACTCCGTCCATGCATTTTCTACCAGCATGGTTTGCAAATGCAGATGACAGTAGGACCATGTGTTTACAATGATGTGTTTTCATGGCACTCAGAGAAGAAGAAAGCATCATTAATACAGCCATCCATACATTGCTTCCCCAAGTCACAGCTCCGAGGCAGGGACTGCCTCTCTGTGAGTCAGATGGAATTACTTTTTCCTCCTACTTTAATCATGAATCCTTATCATAACAGAGTTTCTGGCAACTGTTACAGCTGTACAATTTATCCCCTCACTTTCATTTTAAATCCAAGCCTTTTAAAATATATATATTTCTGCCATTAGCATATTACAACTAGAAGGAAACTCCAGCCCGTTACATTTGCATCTGCATTTCTTCCTCAGGACTTAACCCTGCTTTTGGATGAGCAGTCCCAGGGAAAATAAGTGAGCTCATCAGCTGCCAGACTGTAGTAAGAAAGTACCATAACCCCTTATTACACACAGAGGAGCTGGACCAGCTAGTCACTTCATTAAGGCTGCCTAAATTTTAGCTAGACAGCTGAACTCATGGATATTATTCTAATTCAGAGCTCCTTCTCCTTTCCTAGGTATTACAGTTCTTGGTACCTTTTCCTCTGGAGATCTCACTGATTGCAAGGAGACTGCAATAACAGAGAGAGGGGAGCAGCCAAGTGCTTCGTTCTGCTTTGATCAGAGGCAAAAGTCGTAATTTTTCCATCACTTAAAGCTTCCCTAAGCACATATCATATCCCTGATTCTTGGAATCCATCAGTTCAAGGGAAGAGGTATTATGCATCATTAGGATGTTAACAAAGTTGAAAGACTCATACATATTGAAGTCAAAGTACAGAAGACACTGCTTTTTCTGAGCATTGCAGTGGGTAATATAAGCCCACCAATTCACAGCAAAATCCCCATAAAAATTAGCTTTCTTGTGCACTTGATTAGGCCTTCAGCATTTCACCTCTATGTGCTCCAGAAACGAACTTAAACAGGTAGAAGTATTGCAGCTTGAAAAGAGAAGCTAAGATTTAATAAGAAAGGGTGGTCAAATTCTGCTAAAAGCATCTACTGCAGAAAAGAGGAAGATGTGTGAGCATCACACTCACGATATTTTTCCATTGTTTTCACAGAAAACGGTTAGGGAAAAAGCAGAAAAGACAAGTGAAATTTTGCAGCACATGTACTGTGTAGGGGAAATTAATTTCAGTAATCAGCACTTGTGGTAGAAATCCTTTGCACTCAAAGGGAAGTATTTTCAAATACATTGCTGCTGGCTTTCTCCTGTAGACCCACTGACATCACCAACTTTTTCCACCTCTGCAGAAATGCGCTTCCAGTGCAGTCGAACATTATTACTTTGAACATTTATTGATCGGTAAAACATTCAAAAATCCCAACCTCCCTCTCTTTCTCAATCAACGTCTCAGAGAAATATCAGAAAGGTCAGAACTGGGTAAATACTGAAAACCAAAACGCAGCACCTGTTCTCCATTGAGGATTCATAACCACATTCCCTCCTACAGAACTGGGATACCTTTTGCTGTTTTCAAGGTGAACAGACATTCCAATCTGTGTTAAGCTGAACTAAAAGTACATCCGCATGCTTTTAATGTCCAGAATGTCCGGGTTGAATGGGAAGTACCCAAGATATGCTTCCAGAGGTGTACATCCCCAAAAAACAGTTGTGCAAGTGCCCTAAAAACACCTTTGTCAGAGAAATTATCCCATTGAAAAGCAGAATAACAATTTTAGGGATTTTTTTTTCATAAAATTAGGTTGGAAAATACCTTTAAGGTCATTGAATCCAACTGTTAACCCAGCACTGCCAAGTCCACCACTAAACCATGTCCCTAAGCACCACATCTTTTAAATACCTCCAGGGATGGAGACTCACACCCTGGGCAGCCTGTTCCGGGGCTCAGTAACCTTTTCAGTGAAGAATTTTTTTCTGATATTCAATCTAAATCTCACTTGGCACCACTTGAGGTCATTTCCTCTGGTCCTGCCAGCATTTGATGGTTCCAATAGCAGCACATAGAATACAGGGTGTGTAGAGTAATGAACTGAATTCAGCTGGTAATACTCATCCATTTCTCAGTGGAATTATATGACAATGTTTTTTCCTGTAGGAGAAGGGCAGAAAGCAGCCTTATCAAAGTGGTCCCAGCATCTTGAGAAGTTAAGCCTTTCACACAAAGATTGTCTCTTATGCAACATCAATAACAAAATAAAATAACTTTGTGAAGTAAGAAGAAAATTCAGCAGTTTCAGGTTAAAGAAAATGCCTTTCATTTTACAAAGGAAAATAACAATAACAAAATTCCTACAGCTCCAGAGACTTCTTGTTCTTGTTTTTCTCCCTAGCTGCCCCCAACCTTCAGACTCTAAAACTGGCAAGATTTGACAAAATAAAGACTTCTTCTTGGCACAGATTGGAGCACAAGCATCATGGGAAGGGAAGGGAAGGGAAGGGAA
>VZTX01011159.1:110830-120884 GCA_013400915.1 Pardalotus punctatus
CGGAAAAAATTAAATGCAACAAGGAGCAAGCATTGCACAGGGCACACATTCCCAGCACACTCCCTGCCCTGCTCTCCTGCCTCAGAGGGCTGCTGGAGCCCTGCGTCTCCCTGCAAGCAGGGCACCTGCGCTCCCTGCTCCGGGCGCCAGCAGTGCTGGGGTGCAGCTGAGGACAGCCAGATCCCTGGAAACTCTGCCTAATCAGGCATTTTGCTATTTGGCACAAGCGACTGCATCAAGGAGAAGGTGATTTTCAGGCTGTTTCCTATCCAACAGGACAGTATTTCCCTGTGTTACCCTTGCATTCACTGGGGAAAAAAGCAAAAGGTCCTGAGTTGGCTTCAGAGTGGATCACACAGAGGCAAGGTCTGACGTCTTTAGTCCTAGAGGTTTTGCAGAGATCCATGGAAGTTCACATTGTCCTAATCACGAAACCACAGTGACACTGAGAAACTGTCAAAGTGCAGACTTAAACAAGTAAGTGTTTAAACCTGTGTGCAAAGACGATGGCACGTGGATATGAAAATGCACCTGTAAAAGGATTGAATAAAGGTGTGAAGTACCGTGTTTGAGAAGCAGCGCTTTGGGTCTGCCTTCTCTGTGAGGTCTGTAGGCATTTGTCCTGCCAGCTTGAGGAATTTGTCAATACAGCTACGGACTGACAAACTGTAAGTGTGTTTTGCTTGTCAGAATGTTGGTTTGATTTTAGTAATCCACAGTTGATTCCCATGATGCTTGGTTTCTAAAATGCAGGCTTACAAAAATCCCAAGAATTACTTCCATACGGTTGATCAGAGGCAGGGACATATCTCACCCCTGAACATTTATCCCTCACTGCCCCCTTGGAATCTGGTTCAACATGCTAACCCTGCAAAGAAAAAGAAATGAAACAAACTTGCTTTACTTGGCCATCCTTGTGAGTTGCATTGATTTACTGGAACCAACATCAGCAGCGGGACCTGGTGGACTGAGGAACAGAGAAGGGACTGTTGACAAAAAATGGGCATTATATTGGCTCCAAATGTTGTATATAATTTCACCCAAAGTATTGTGTTCAAACCTCTCCTGCCTTTAAGAGTGAAGTAAGGTAAATCGCCCCTGGTGCCCATAGGAGCATGTAATCAAGGAATTAATTAGAACCAATGAGCATGCTGCTATCTTGCATGCTTCCTACCTGCAATTTTCCCATATGGACAAGCACCAAATTTTTAAGTGTGAATGCCATTCTGACACAGATTTGTATATATAATGCAACATTGATTTCAGTGGAAGTCATGCCCAAAAAGCAGAATTATACACCCTGTTAAAAGCCGAGCTGAAAGCAGTGCCTGCAATCAGCACTGCTAGGCATTGTTGTCCTCTGCTTTGGTTGTGGTTAGGCTTCATTTAAAAAAATTAATCTGCTAGGATGATTTTTTTTTTTTTACATCAGATATAGCTCAGACTGAACTATTAAAAAATCCACAAAAAAAAAAAAAAAAAAAAAAAAGATCTATTTCTGTCACTAACAGTGAGAAAACAAAGGGTTTTTTCCTTATGCTGAGGTTGTGCTTTTATATCCTTATTAGGCTCTGGCTTGTTTCTGTGTTGGAACAAGAAATTCAGAAGAACATTGTCAGGGCCCCCTGCTTTTTCCAACCCTTTGAAAAACTATGCCCATATGTGTGTTAGGAAGAATTAGCTGGTTTCTTTTTGCATGTGTTCAGGAGAAGGATCAGTACAGAAAACCTCCAAAACCTCCATCTGCAGCAAGGTTGTGCTGGCAACCCACGGACTGGCCACTCTTCATGTTGGAGCAGTTTTCTTGCCAAACACAACATTTTTTTGGCAGATTTGCTTTCTTACAGACAGCTATGTATCTGCCCTTGCTGATGCACCAGCAGACATATCTCACTGTAGTGTACACACAGATCAGACAGCAACATGGGAAGTGCAAATTCAGGGCTTTCAGGAAGCCAAGCTCAGAAGGACTCAATTCCAGAAACCTGCCAGGTTGACATTTGAAGGTGGGAGGGGGAGTTCAGGAGAAAACAAACAAAAGCAAAAGCCCCCAAAACCTAAAACAAGAACCAAACCTGAAAACTTTTGAACCTCAAGCCTAAATGTGGTGCCCAGTTTTGGTTTGTTTCTTTTCCATTTGAACATGAAGAGAGTAGTTTTCCGTAAGCGTGAGCCGTGGGATTTCCCCTTTTAAATGGGTAGCACAGTGGTTTTTATGGAAACCCTCAGACTGCGGGGCATGGGTGCCTTTTACTTGGATGGGCTTTTCTTCAGAGGCCACATCCACTACCTGTGAGGCTCAGGTGAGGCTGCCTGGCCAATTCAGCACCTTCATCAATGCACCTTGGCTTCCACTTAGGGCAGGCCTGAGATCTAAATGTGCTCATGAAAAGCTGCCAGGAGAGACAAAAGGCACGCAGGGTGGCTCGTGCAGGGGCCCTGTGCCTCCATAGCCATGCAAAGGTACCTTTAAGCCAGCTGGGGAGATCCCACCTGTGCTCATCTTCCTCTCTTTCTTGGCTACACTACGGTAAGAACTCATCATCAATCAAACTGCCCTTTCTCTGTAATTTTCAAATGGCAGAGGACAAGCTGGGAGAAAAATATCTTAGAGCTACTGTCTGCACATGCAAGCTTGCACTTTGTGCTGCTGATTTTTATCCTGTTTCCCCTATTCCGTCCTTAGTGCCATCCGTTCTTCTGTTGCTGTAGCCTGAGAAATCTTTGCAGTGACTTAGCCCTTCAAATCTGACCGAACCTGATTAGAGCTTGTTCTCCTGCTGGGTAGACAAGATCACCCCTTTGAGGAGCATCATTAATAACCCCTTTCCACCCAGCTCACTTCCCTCGAGGCACAACCTCTTGACATCCTTTCTTTAGGTAAATCCTTACAATGCTCACATTAATCCCCTGGTCCTCCAGCTTAATGGCTTTGCCTGTAGCACTGTAAGTGCTGCCTTTCTGAAGTCCACTGTCTACATAGTCAATTATCGTATCAAAATAAACCCACTAAGATTGCCAGGCATGAGATAGCCTTGGTAAACTCATTTTGCACTTGATCTCATTTCCCATTTACCAAGGTCGGGCTAGTTGGCTGCTTGGGGATCCCAGCTCACACAGCTCTCCAGTCTTAGGTTTTAATGATAGCAATGACCTTTGCTACTGGTAGAAAATCTCACCACTGGACTGTGTTTTCACTTGCCAGTTCCTGAATGGGGCGATTATGCTGCCCATCATTTCCCACTACCACTACCCACACCCTTTTCAGCAAGGAGCACAATCAGCTCTTCTGGCTTGCTTCCTCCTGGCCACAGCCCAAGGCTCTGAGGGGTTCCTCACACCCAGCCTTGTTTATGGCTGGACACAGCAATGTCAGTCCAAGCGTGGCCTCACAGGTTTCACTATCACAGCCAGAACAACTCAAGCCATGCATGAGTAGGTTACATCAAAGGGCTGGCATGTCAGGGATACTCAGCGGAAGAAAATTGAGAAGGCTCTGGGGACTGAGGACAGGATAAGCAACATTTCACTTTCCAAGCACCGGTCCCAGTGCAAGCAGGTGACTGAACAGCATGAACAGCACGCAGAAAGATCTCACACTCCTCTGCCTCGTACAGCTCCCCAGCGACTCCAGTGCGATGGTGGTGCTGACAGACTGGAGACCAACACATTTCCCACACCCAGCAAAAGCCTGCTCTGACACAAAGCCAGGGCCCCGGGCTCATGCTCCTGTCACATCCATGTCAAACAAGGAGCTGTCCTGTGCTCCTGCTGCTGTGGGTCTGGGGTAGAGCACAGGGATGGGGTCTTTGATAGAGGATGAAAGTGCAAGTGTGATTTTCTCCTCTGCTCCAAGCAGCAGTGAGTGCTCGGACGCGGAGCAGAGCCGCTGTTATCGGAGAGGTACGGATCACAGCAATCCTGAACCTACAACAAGGGCAGCATCCTTATTCCCATGCCTCTCTCTATCACCTGGAGTTATTTACTTAACTTTCAACAATGCGTGGTCTGAAACCACATCAAATATGCTTGTTTATTTCCCCCTCAACCAGATTCTCTTACACTGTCGTGCAGCTTTGTGCAGTCACATACCTGGCAGATCAGTGACAAACTATCTCCTCCCAGACCTGAAGTGCTGTCTCAGTATTAAGAGCAAGAGGTTTCATAGTTAGCAGCTACCTTTGCCTTGTGATTGCTGTCAAGATCTTGCCTGTCCTTTCTGCTGGACCAGGCCCATCCTGGGAACACACCAGGGGACTGACCATAGCACAGCAGTGTCTTTGGTGGCCTCCTTGAAAGCCTTCATGGCCCTGTGAGTTTGGGTACATGCACAGGAAGCTGGAATAGCGGATTCCACTGTCAATGTCCTTGCTTCCTCCTTCCAGGAGGACTTTTCCATGCATCAAAACAATGTCACCATTGAATTGCATCATGTAAAGTACGTAAATAGAGAAAGGAAACATGGGCAGATATTTTTAAGCCTTGTCAGACCAATGGATGAAATGGAGCATTCAGCAATGTTGCTCATTTGTTCCTCTTAAGTCACCAACCAGCACTTCCCAATTCTCTGAAATTCAATTAATGAAGAATCAAATGCAGAAGTAACTTTTCAAATGTTGAGTTTTTTGCTGTCCCTAAACCCTTTCTCATGAATTCTCATGCACCTTTGTTCTTTTGGTGTATGTTCAGAAGCAGGAGTCATTCCCAAGAACAGCAGTGTTACAGAGGGAACTGGTGAAGAAATAGCCACAAGAAAAAGATAGGAGAGAAGGCTCTGGTCACAACCCAGCATCAAAGAAATCCCTGTGGTGGAATACAACCACCCAATCAAGGAACTCAAAGCCGTGCAGGGCTTTTCCTAACCTATCATACCTACAATTTTGCCTACTCTCTGTTTAAGTCATTCAAGCTGAGGAAAGTCATCCTTCAGCCTGGCAGGTCCTGGTACCATAAGCCCTTCCCAATAAGCTAATAGGAATTTCTGAGCACCATTCCCATCCACCTGCTTTCCCAGGCCTCAAGTAGTGCCTCCAACTCTCCCTCCCTCCCTCCCTCAAGCTTAGCTCTTGTGCCTGTGCACAACCCACAATTTCCTTAGACATCTTGAACACACTTGCAACTTGCTGGCAGAAGAAAGAGAGGTCTCTGCTTCCCAGCCTAGTTCCTTTCTCATCCTTATTTTTACACTACTTCTATCCTTGCAAAACCAGGAGCCTCAGCAGAACTATGGCTGGGATTGCAGGGCTGTTCTTTCTGTCCCAGAAGACTGAGCTCCCTCTCCTGCAGCTGCTCTTCATTTTCCTTGCACCTGGCACATCTTTTCTACCCTGAGGACTGCAATTATGTTCCCCAGACCGTCTCCTTTCCCACAGAAAGGAGAAACCTGCTCTCAAAGCGGAAAGCACATTTCACGCTTCAAACATCGCTGCTTGCACAATGCAGGAGGAGCATCAGTGTTTCAAAACCCATGGCATGATGAAACCTTCTCCCCTCCCAGCACTGAGCACCACATCCCATTAGGGCTTATTTTCCCTGGCAAACACCAAGGACCTCCAGGTTTAGCCTGCTGGTGCTGTAGGGTGAGTTGAGAGGGGTTGTAAGGCAGGCTTGATGGGCCCCTTCTTCTTGCAGGCATTGCACACCTCTGATGGGCTCCCCTCCGCCCTGACACTCCCAGAAAGGACAGGGACACAACTTCCAGCAGCTCCTGGAAAGAAAGCACCTGAGGGACAACAATGTAGGCCCTCAGACACTGCCACATGCAAGTGGGGAACACAGTGCCAGCACACAATCCAAAATTAAAATGTCACTGGATTCACGGCAAGGAGCAGCCGGCCCATCAGATCCACCACTGGAGCCAAATATCAGCTCCACAAGATTGCCTGACTGATGTTCCCAGGCTTGTAAGCAGGATTTGGAGTCTGCTAGGGAGGTCCCTGTCCCCATGCTCTCCCATTTACCAACAGTTATAAACCTGATGAAGGGCCAGTAAAGATGAGTTTGCAGTTCCGTTTTATAGATGTGGATAGCCCAGGAGAGGTTCCCTGTGTCCCTGACCTTGCTGGTTGTCCCAAGCTGGCACTGCAGTGCCTCTCTCTGTGGTAAAGCAATTATCCTGCTTATCTTTTCCCTGCAGAATTATGGTTATTTGAAATAGTTAGACTCCATTGTATTTTTTAAATTTTTCTTTTTAAATCTGTGTTAAAGATGGCTTCTGGAAACATCCTGAGGAGCGTGGTGGGTGCCACAATGAACAGGTCACACTGATGTTCCACCATTTCCCTTTTTCTCCAGAGAGCGAGTCAGGCCCACTCTTGGGCAGTTTGTGGAGGAAGACAAGCCTGGAAAGAAACAGGCAGCTATTTCTGCAATGAACTCTGGTTTCTTTGCTCACATGGCACTTGCTGCCCCTGCTTTGAATGCTCCTGTTACAAAGCATTGTTATTTACCAGCCAGTGACAGGCACGCACCTGGGGAATGAGAACTGGGGTAAGCCCAGAAATATTCCCCACAAAAAAAAAGAAAGAAAAAAAAGAAGTTTACTGCTGTTACAGAGAAAAAGGTGCTATTAAAAGAATGAGAGACTGGCACTGATCCAAAATGAACCCTTTTGTTTAGGACCCCAGAAGATCCTGTGGAAAGTCTGGGGAGGCAAAGAGAGGATGAATAGGGGAGGTGAAAAATGAGAATTCCAGATGTGTGTTTGCAGTCCCGTTTTTGGGACAGCTGTAGGATCTAGAACAGGGACACTGCTGTGTTTAAATGCATTTGAAATGCTCATATTTTTTTCCAACTCCTGGCCTGAAGGCCTCATGTAGTTCTGAGGAAATGTCCTACGGGGTGTAAACCAGTTTGTAACTCCAGTGCTGCAGTGCTACCCTTCACAGCCCCCTTGAATAGGAGCCCTCAACCCTGAGCTCATCTGGAAAGGCACATTTTTTTAGTCAGAAAGAATTACCCTTTTTTTCCAGATGAATATGAAGGAAAATTCTAAGTGAGTGCTAACCACAACACCCAACATATGGCAGGGGCAGGTCAGCAAGGTGCTCCAACATGGTACTTTCCAGAAGGCATATCCAGGCCATTGGTGCACTGAAGCTCAAATTTTCATTAATAAAAGCTACAATGAACCCCCCAGAATGGTGCAGCATGGTGAATCGTTAACTCTGCAGTGTTCAGCATCAGAAGGCCATTCTTGCAAAGGGGGAGAATCGTGCCCACATCCCCAGACCGCGGTCTGAGCCAGGGCAGTGCTTCCCTGCCACATCTTGGAGATGGAAGTGCTCCCTGATGGAGAATACTCTCCTCACCCACTCATGGGCATCCCATGGGACTCACACAGGGAGATCCCTTTGGGATCAATCCATGCACTTGAGCTTGCAGACTGCTGCTCTCCCCAGCCTTGGTTTGCAGGCTCATCCTCCGCTGTCTGCCTGCAAGGAGCCCTCAACACTTTCCTCTGACATCAGTCAGATGTCACTTAACTGCATTGCACATTTTGGTTTAATTTTCTAGGAAGCTGAGAATTCAGGAAACTGGAAACAATTACAACAACCAAACATCTCAGTGCCGCAGGCAATTTTTTGCCGATGCAGAGATGTTCTCCCATCTTCCTTCTCTGTTTGAGGAGCCCTGCGACTTTCCGCTCCTCTGCCCTTCAGGCTGGAGCAGAAGCCATTCCTCGCAGACTGCAAGACAAAAATGGGAGGGGTTTTCCCTCTCACAGGCCCAAACCTTAGGAGCGAAAAACCCCGCTTTGCTTTTGAGCACTGCACCAACCTGGGTAAATTCAGAGCTGTTCTAGGGAAAACAAAATGAAGCAGAGAAGCAGAAAAGGTCAGCAGGCACTGCTGGCAGTGTTGGAACATCAGCAGCTTCTTTTCCCACTTCCTTTTCTGTTACTATTTTCTCTGCTAGACGTTTCTCAAGCTCCACATTTGCAGCAGGGCGCTGAGGAGGAGTAGCTCTAGGAATGGGCATGGTGTGATGAACCACTGAGGCCACCAGGGCTGATGTTCCCATGCAGCCCTGTGCTCTCAGCTACCTGAGCTCCCCCGCTCCAGCCCCCCACTCTGACTTGCCCCCAGATTCCCCAGGGACTCTGCTCTGACCCAGCGCTACATTTGTAATTGCCCTGAAATTCCCCAGGGCTGCAGCTCAAAAACTACCACTGATTTCTCCCATAGGCATCAAGGGGGGGGATTTCTATTTTCCCTCCATGTGCTGGTACCTTCTGGGGTGAACGAGGGCTCTGGACACCTAGTGTGCAGGTGACCAATGGCTGGTAAAAAGGTTCAGCTTCCACAAAGTGCAATCCCAGCCATGCTCAGTCCTGTTTCTTGCTCCTGTGTCGTTCTCCTATCCCTTCCTCATCCACTGACTAGACTCCTTCAGCTGCCTAACCACTACCAAAAATAAAAGTAAAGGATAAAGCAAGGCAATGGGATCACCAGGCAACTCAGGAACATAAGCAAAGCAGCACCACCGGACACAGCAAATATCAGCCCTGTTTGGGAGGGGTCGGGGTCACCAGGGAGCTGATCTGGGCCATGCTGGGGTTGTGGGGAAAGCATTGTCCCTAAATACTGAAGGAGGTTGTCTAGAGAAGGAGACTCAGGGGTGACCTCATTGGTCTCTACAACTACCTCTCCTACAGTCTCTATTACCGTGCCTACAGGAAACAGCTTTAATCAGAGACTCAGAGTAGGTATTAGAAAAAGCTTTTCGTTCTTAGGATGGTTAAGAATTGGACTAGGTTGCCCAGGGTGGTGGTGGAGTGACCACCCCTGGACGTGCCCAGGAAGTGTCTGGATGTGGTGATGGATGATGGTTTAGTGGTTAAAGTGATAGTGCTGGGTGGATGGTTGGACTTGATCTTGAAGGGCTCTTCCAACCTTGATAATTCTGTTGGCAGTAATACAACTTTTAAATTTTTTTTATGTAACTGTAGTCACGGGTTTGTTCACCTTTGCCCAGGGGGTGGGGAAATGAAGTTTATCTTCAAAATACTCCGTTCACTAGGGTTGGGTGACACCTGATGAGCTTAACATCTGCAGTTGGGAGTAGCCAGAAAATACAGGGGAGACAAATTAACATTAACAAAAATTATGCCCTGGTCAGAGACACCTGGTCTGAGAAAAGATTGATAAGAGAACCAAGTGATGAGGACCTAACTAGCATCAAAGGTAAAGGGATCAATAACCAATAGGGGATAAAATATTAAGAACTGTGTAATTTAAGATCAATGAACATAACTTTTTTTTAAAAAATGTTTAATTCAATATTTTTTAAAGATTTTATTAATAGGTGAAAAGTCTAGTAAAGAACCATGTGTGATGGAATGATTTTCACTGCACAACCTGGGCATGTGTGGATGAAATAATTTCTATTGCACATCCTGGCCAGGATAAAGTAATGCCGTGATTCTCTAACACTGAAAAGATCTTGTTGGAGAGTTTCTGTTTCTCCCGCAGATTCAATGGCAATTCTGTGGTTCTGTAAGGGGGCAGGCAGAGTGGCACAGTCGGGGAAACATAAACCAAGGCTGTTCACGCAACGGAAATGCTGAAAGCGCCTTTTTTTTTTTTTTTATTTTTTTTTAATGGCTAGCAAAAANCGTGTTTGTGCCCACGGAATGCTGAAACTCCCTTTTTTTTTTTTTTTTTTTTTTTTTTTTTTTTTTTTTTTTTTTTTTTTCCTGATGAAACCGTTCGTTTCCATGCGTCTCATTCATTTCCCACGTGGCGGTTCCGGCGCTCCTGAGGGCGCCCCGAAAATGACCGGCACCGGCAACCCGAGCCCCCGCGTGCGCCGGGACGAGCCGGGCGGTGCCAAGGACGGGCCGTGCCCGCTGACAGCGGCCCGGGACGCTGCGGAGGGACGGGCGGGGCCCAGCGACCCGGGCCGGGTTCAAGACGCCGGGCCGAGCTCTGCGGAAGCCGAACGGCGCCCCATGGTCCGGGGAGCGAGCCCGCGGGCTCCGGGCAGGGAGTGCCGCTGGCGGAGGCTGCTGCACGGGGCGGCCGTGCCGGCCGGGCTGGCGGCCATCGGCGGG
>VZTX01011161.1:0-34281 GCA_013400915.1 Pardalotus punctatus
CACAACCAGTGACAGGATGAGAGTACGTAAGTTTAAGCTGCACCGTGTGAACTTTAGGTTGGACATTAGGATGACTTTCTTCACAGAAAGTGTAACTAGACATTGGAATGGGCTTGATGATCTCAAAAAGAAAAGAAAAGGGGGAAAAGTCCCTCACAAAGTAATGCATTAAGATGAAAATACTTCTCAAATAATTAATTTTCAAAATTCAAAACATTTAGTGTGATTCAATGGAAATTTTAAGGGAGTCAGATTTGCTAAAAAATGCCTACCAAATTCTTAACTAGCTTTTGATAATGGACAAATAAAAAGGAAGAATTTATAGATCTTAATTCCAAAAAAACAGAAAACAATTATGATGTTTTCAAAACAGAAATGGTCAAAAATGTAAACAGAGGCATAGTCTGAGGAAACAGAGGTTTCCATCTTCTCCTCAGATACTTTTAAATCCTGTCTGACAAATACTTTAAAGATACCCATAATTTTTAAGAGTTCATGTGGTTATTGGAGCTGCACCAAGGTCAATACTTTGGGAATTGGGCTGAACTTCCTGCAGTAGCTCCTCTAAGAGACCCTGAAATTACATAGGTTGTGTAAGTAAGTTCCCCAGCAGGACCTCACTTTTGGGATCACAGGTGAATGTAATACTTCTTCACTAGCTTCATCACATCCCATTAACTTCCCCATGAGAGGTAGAAGCTTTGTTTACCTCATAAAAAGAATTGTTGGAAACGGTTGTATATACTCTGCCCTACGTAGAACATCGTTCAGTCAAAACAGCAAGAAGCAGGTAAATGTGTGCCAGTACATCCAGAGTAGGAAGTGGTGCTGTGCACCAAGAGCAAGCCTGGAGAGTTCCTGTGCAGTACTTTGAGACGATTGAACAAAAAGTTGCATGAAGTGATAAAAATGTGTGGTTTCGACAGTTGCATAGCATGGTGCTGTTTTGTACTCTACTCATTGCCTATGTGGTATCTAAAATGCCATTTGTGTATTTTTTACTTTTTCCAGTTTTATTTCAAAACTGAATTATTACCAATGTCTAAGCTACATCCTCACAGCTAATTTTAACATTTCCTTTATGGATTTTATTTTTTTTTTAGTAGATTGTTCTTTTTCCCTTAAGTGCAGCCCATAATGTAACATTGTTGTTACAGACATCATCTTTCTGCTAAAAATAATAACTGATATTTGTAGCCTTTCCCTCTAACATCTTCAGACAAATCACATCAAAGAGTGACCTGGAGCCATGCATCTTGGCCTCTTGTGTGTAAATTAGTAATCTTTCCAAGAATTCCTCACAGAAATACATTAACACAGAACTCCTAAGTTTTGCATACCACAGAAACTCTGATTCTGTGGTCAGCCCTTGCGAATGACAAAAATGGAAATACCTGCATATTCCCCTGAGAAGGTGGCATTAATTGTACATTTTTCAATCACATTAAAAAGCTGAATAACATGCATAAGTTACAAAATTGATCATTAAGTATGTGTTCAGCAGAATAAATTTTTAAAGCAAAAATTTGTTCATTATCTTCACTTTGCAACTTGTATTTTTTTCTTGAAAGTGCAAAAACTATAGTGATCTTATCATGGTCAAGCAACCCACTTCCCACTGTCCTTACTGTGAAAAAGAAAGCTGGTTTGGCCCTTGATAAAAAAAATAATTTCTTCTAAAGTACAAGTAATCCATATTTGCATAGAACCAAGCCTGAAACTTTACAAATCAGCTCAGGCAGATGTGGTGGTTTTGGCAAGTTTCCCTGTGATCAATGATAAGGAGGCATGACAAGGTACTATAAAACATCATTAAACAACAATCACGTGTACAGCAAAGGGTGTGTATCAGTCCCCATTTTACAGTGCAGAGATAAGGAGCTTTAGCCAAGCTGCTCTCTGAGTAATTTGATTATCAGTATAGGTGAATGATAATAATAATTTATCTGAATATGTGCAACATATGTATAAAATTTCTGAAGTGAGTCAAAAAGGTGAAATACTCCACAACACAGAAACTCTTGTTTTCCATAATATGCAAAGTAAAGTTCAGGATTGTATGAGAAGGTTGTTATCAAGTGGCTTATAATAATTTAAAACAAAAGTATTAATATGAGGGAGTATTGTTAAAGAATACAATAATTGTCACAGTATTTATTCTCCTACAACCTATTCTTTGTAAACACAGAAGAACTGGTCTAAGAAGCAACACCCTTGGACACATCCTTTGTGTGTGAGAAATTATTCTTCAACATTGTGTCTGGACGAGAAAGAAAGTTTCATATCTTGAGGGTATATTCATAATTAGAATGATGTAACTGAATCAAAGACATTGTTTCTTAGGAAACTGAGACATTAGTCTGCAGAGGTTATTTTAGGGTGGGGCACAGGGGAATTCTAGGTTCATTTCATTATTGAGAAACCATTCTTCTCTATGCTGTGGATTTTTTTGTGTTGTTTTTTGTCCTTTCATTAGTATTTATTAATCAGTGCTCTTCCTTGTGGAGGTATGGATTTTCTTGCTTGTCCTGGAGCAGCACAGACATGTATACATTTAGTGCAAATGGAAAGAAAAGCTCCTATGGCTGCTCTTCCCATCAGGATTTGTCGGCTGGTCACTGGGTCAATTTGGGTGCTGAAGCTGGCATCGCTGCTGCGATAGCTGCACCTTGACGTGTCAGCAGGGCTCCTGTGACACCATGAAAAGGAAGCCCAGGGGCTGCTCCCAGAGGCTCATGAGGTATCCCTGGTGATGACTAACCAAGGGTTTGGAGTTCAGCAGTGACAGCGTCTAGGGAAGTGCTCACAGTGAGTCCATGCACAGGCTCTTGCGTTAGAATGAGTAACACGCCAGTGTATCCTATAAGGTAAATGCAAGGAAGAAATCAATGGAAGTTATATAAAGACAGGTTTCAGCTGCACTTCCATCAAGTGTATATTAACATCCTGGTGGAGCTTTCTTTAACACCATTATGTCCATATAAAACCCAGGTCCAATTAAATACCTGTGTAATAACTCCTCCTGTCGACAGGCTTCTTCATTTTAACCTACAGCTCAGTTTCCAAATGTTAGAAACAAATAAGCTGAGAGAATACGTGTAGCTACAGTGTGTCACACCTAAAGGGCCATGACCTAGATGCAGAGAGGGGTGAGGGAAGGAAGCATTTCTATTTCAATTTTCCAGGCAAACTGTCTTTTTCATTATACAATATTAATGCCAAGAAGTTCAAATTATTCAGCAGAATTCATGGTACAAAATGCAAAACATTCCATATAAAAAGGTAGTGCCACAAATTTTGATATTTACTGGAACTGTGGGATGGAGAAAATGTGTGTTTCTCGAATACGTGTGTGTACAGTATTCAAACAGTGCTGACAAGCCTAGGTAGACTGAAAACTACACAGCACTTTGCATAAGAATTCTTCCTGATATTTTAGGAAGTCAAACTCCTCACCTCTCTACTCCCTGTTTTTACTGGCTTAAATTTTCTTTGTCTTCCTGGATATTTGCCTAGCACCTAAGCCAACGTAGGCAGTTATTTCACCTAAGCAATACATCCTCGCCATCATTGCCAACTTCCAGACGGTTGTGTGGCAAGGCTTCTGGATCCTGTTGCACTCCTGCATAGCCGGGGGCATACTCTGCAGGAATTTCATTTAAAGAAGAAGATGTAGACTCAGTGTCATTAAATGTGCAATTTAATACTCGGGGCAGACAGTCATGCCACATTGTTCAATAAATACAGATTTTAAAACTAGTCTACAGGTTTCTGCCACCAAAGAAAAAGAGGCGTCCCCACCCCTCCAAAACTATAAAACGCTGTTGTCCAGGGTCCCCAGGGCGGGGGTGGTGGTGTCCCAATCCCAGAGCCCCCCTTCCAACCCAGCGACGAGGAAAGGACACACAGCCTCGGGCAGCGCTAGGCAGGGCAAACGCGTCGGGGTCTTCGGCAGGGAATCAAACTAGTGGAGAGCCGAGCGGAGCAGCCCGGCTGCAGAGCCTGCAGGGGACAGCACGGCCGGCAGCGGCGCGGGTGTGGAGCGAGGGGCAGGGGACGGGGAAGAGCTGCCTCCGGCCCCTCCACGGCCGTGGACCGCAGGGGGCGTGGAGGAGGTGGAGGAGGTGGAGGAGGAGGAGGAGGAGGAGGAGGAAAAGAAGGAGGAGGAAGAGTATTTGGGGGCGGCTCGGAGCAGGTGGCGCTCAGTGTCGCGCTGGGAAGCGGCCAGCTCGGGAGCGGCACCGGCCCGACCTCGCACCGCGCCGGACATGGGCTCCGCGGGCGCGGCGCTGCCGCCCCTGCTCCTCGTGCTGGGTAGGTCTGCCTGTCCCTCCGCTCCGGGAAGCAAGGAAGGAAGGAAGGAGGCGAGGAAAGTCTCCCGGCGGGCGCGAGGTGCGGAGCGGGGGGCTGCCTCGGCCACGGCCGCCGCCCCTCCCGGGTGGCCGGGGCCGGGCACAGACTCACGGTGGGCGCGCGGCTGCGATCGCTGGTGCCGTACCTGGGCCAGAGGCGCTTGCGGCTGTGGTCTCTGTGAGGGCGATGAAACGGCGGCGATTTTAAAGCAGGTTAAACTCCTGGAGAAGCATAGATTTCACTTCTCCGTAAATGAAGTGTTGTGTGCACTGGCGCGGAGGGAAGGGGCAGTCTGATGTGTGAATTTAAGGTTATATGATGACTACAGCTTTTTAAGAGCGAAGATGTTGTTCTCGTTGTGAATGCTGTTCCTAATTTGCAAGAGTCCTCCAGGTCTGTTACCACCCTGTTGGGCAGATCTCGTCCCTTGGAAAAGGATTGGGAAAATTGAACCATCTCCTCCTTCTCTTGGCTAACTTAATTACCATTACATATATTTTCCTGGGAACTTAAGCAATCATATTCACTTGCCATGAGCAAACTCCCAGGCAGTTTCAGAGTTTTAATAGTGCTGTATACTCTGACAAACCCTTAATTAGCAAGTCACTGAACAGACAGTATGAAATGAGTTTTCACTGATGAGCTGTTCCAACTTGTTCTTTCAGTAACTATAGTGAACACTTCAGTGGAATGTGTGGCTGCAGGGTATGAAATAAAATACAAAAATATTAACCTGTGATGTGATATACAGTACACAGACGACCTGGCAATTTAAAAAAAAAATAAAATTAAAACTCTGAAAAGTACCAGTGGGCTAAACATTCACTCTGCACTTTTGCTTAATCCATCCTTTATTCTCCTGGTTACAGCCACTGCAAACCAGGACTGCTAACATTCCCTGTAATTCATGGGATCTTAAGACTTGAAAAAGTTTGTAGAGCAGTGCTGAAAGCAGAAGAAAAGGACTAATTGTGAGAAGAGGATTCCTCTGGTATTGTGAGTGACAGAAGTGGGAGAGGTCTACCTTGTTCAGGCACTATCCATGATTGATCTTAATTTATACATCTGAAAGTGGTCACAATTTTGATTTCAGATGCATCCTGACATTTGATGTTAGCAGATACAATTACTGAGTCAATGCTTGCTCAGGCCTCTTTGATCTTGTAGAAGTAGCAAGGAAAACAAAATTTCAGGACAGAAACATTTTCCCTAAGTGCTTTTGGAATTATGCTGTGGTGGTACTCTTGTAGCTCCCCCACACTGATTTTCAAATTGCTTGAATTCTAGCAAACTGAATTACTTTCAGAGGTGTTATTCTTGAATTTAATTGGTCTATCTTAGCTGAATTAGTCATTACTTCAAGAAAAGATTACAAGTTATTCCAGATTTGATTTTATGTCAGTATATTAACTTCTGAGTTGTCAGCTGTATTTAATGGATCATGTGGGGTACTTTGTTGTGTCCCCAAATTCAACTAATATTAGTGAAAACAGTGAAGAAGTGGGTTACTCTTTGTCAATGTGTACTTTTTTGTCTGGAAAGTCATTAAGACTTCATAGATGCTACAAGAAGAATAGATCTGAAACAGAACTACCATTTTGAGAACATGACTTTGCTACCAACTTTGTTGTTGACCAAAAAGTATATAGCATAGAGAAGTTGATTATGTTAAGAGGAATAAATGAAGTATTAACAGGGCAACCTATGCCACAAAGCCTGAAGTTCTTCTGTTGTTACACGTTGCTGATAGATTTGCAATGTACAGTTCTTTAAATTTATATTTTAAGCATCTATTTTTTTTCTTATCCTGTTCTTGAAAGTCAGAGCCAAAACAGTCCAGCTCTCTCTGAGAGTAAAGCCAGTGGAAAATACAGTAGCTTTCCTGGGCTCAATTCTGGTAACATTTTCTTTGGAAAACTCTGCTGCCCTCATGCTTCAGAGGAGATATTTGAAATTTGGCAGGAAGGCGCTGTTTGCATTGTCTACCTGAATTTGGCCAAGTAACAAGTCTTTGGAAAACTGTATTCCTCTGGAAAGAGCTGTATTTTTATCAGCTAGATTCTAACTTAATTTATGTGCACCTTGTTGTGTGCCTTAGTCAGAGGTTTCTGTGTGAGGTGTTTGGTCTACACCTGCAAACACAAAAACTTTTTCTCTTGACTTCTCATGTTATTTGTTATTTTTACAGCAATACCCATTGTTGTTTAAGTCACTGCTTTCCAGTTGCTTCTGGATGCTAGTCTGCTGACTGTCTCTGTTGCATGATCGTAACTGTTTCCTGGGCTGCAGATCAATCACCTTGTTTTCCTTTTTATAGGAATAATGCTGTTCAGAGTGAATGATCAAGTGTTAGTGTTGGAGGAAGTAAAATTTGGGGTAGCCTCACCTACAGTATCTCAGCAGGCCTTCACATCGAAGCCTACCATGCGCCTTCCTCCAACAACCCAGGATGCAAATGATACAACTGTAGCTCATTCTTAAAATCTCCACTCTGTGAAGTACACATCCCTTGAACTCTTTAACCCTAAAATGAAAAATTGCAGCTACGTAAGGGTTATGCTTTTTGGCCTACAGGTCCACCACATGAGTGCCATGGATTCTTAAATCTCCATGTGGAACCCATGCAGACTGAAGGAGAAAACAGGTTTATCTGAAATTGGGGAGAGTGTGTGTGTATTTCTATGAAAAGTTCAGTAGAATAGAGAATTTTCGGTGATGAAGACCTTGTTAGTAATGGGCTGTGAGGCTCTGTAGAGGAATAGGAGACCCTACTTACGAACTCTTTTTCATCAGTGGGTTTTTGTTTAAGCTGGGATAAAAGCTGTGATAATGACATTTAACATGCAAAAGTTGGAAAGTGCCCAGAGTGAATTAGCCACCTGGATTTGTCTCTTTTGTAGGTCAGTGCATCATGCTGTCACTGCCTATGAAAAGAGAAAGATAGTGTGATCAGAAAATGAGCTGGAACTCCTGCCTTGCTGTTTTGAAATTACAAAGTGGTCTAATGAATGAAGATGAAATGTAGGATTAAGAGAAATAAGTTTTTTTTTCTCCTTACAAAAGTGGATTCTTTCTCACTTTTTTCTTTTTTTTTTCCCCCCACAAAAGCTGAGTACAATTTCAGACGAGTTATTTAAATCAAATCTTTGACATGTGGTTGGAGCTTTTGTGTTCTTCTCTTTCTCTTTGCTCAGCCAGGGGTTCTCAAAACTGAAGCTGCATTTTCATGATCTGGTTAAGCTGACCTGAATGTGGAGCTGATGCTGCAAGGACATTTCACCCACTCCTGGTTGCATGTATCCACCAGTTTCTCTGTGCTATCACTGTGGCTTAGTCTGGGGAGCAGGTCAGGGACCTATTTGCCTGAATAATTTTTTCCCCCTTTTGAACCAGGTTAGTTTTGGAGATGAGCTAAACTGATCCTGCTCACTTGAGCAATTTATTTGTTAGTGCTGGCATAGGGGACAGTCAGAACTTGTGGCCAGAGGAGGTGGAAAAGCTGGAAAAGTCTCTTTCACTGGTAACTGTCACTTCCACTGGCTTGAGCTGGTTGTGGAAGTGCATCTTGAAGTGCAAAACTGCTCTGTAATCTCAGCTGTGACTGAAGTCTTTGGAAATTGTATCTTGAATGTGCTAAGTATTGTGACAAAAATAAGGTTTTAGCTGTATCACTAGATATCCAAAAGTGGTAACTAATTTTTTTTTTTTTTTAAATGGAGATAAGGATGATCTCTCATTTCACTTGAGTGTTGAAAAAGAAATCCTCTGTCACATACAAATACTTAAGTGTTTATGGTCAAGATACATAGGCAATAGTCCACAAGGAAGCTGCTAAAGTTAAAATTATATACATAAAAAGTATATGGCAATGTACAGAGCAGAAAGGACTAAACCGATAACTGAACAGCAAATGAAAATTGAACATTTGGTACAATAAATGAAGCTAAAAGTTGGGGTGAAAATGCAGTGTATGATTGAAACACACATGTGTGTACACCAAATTAAATCTGTACATCCTGTTTTGATTTCTGCCTTTCTCCCTGTGATCATCTTTTGATGCCTTGCTGTTCTATTATCAGGTTTGTGAGTAATGTTAATGTTAAAAATCATTCTGTAACCTGGAGATGGCTTGAAAGCAGGACCCAAACATGAACTCTTCTTAAAGTAAAACTGTCTCTAGTGTTTTCTTCTTTCTGAGGTAGCAAGTAGTAGGAGCTATACTACATATTATTTTTGGAGTTTTGCCTTTCACAGCATTGCACATTGAAGTAAAGCTTCATTCATACTGCATTACAGGACTTGTATTTTGTATTATGTTTATTTTAGAAAGCATATAGGGTACTACCATCAGGCACCTAAACACATTAACAGTTAATATTTATTTGTGCATAATTTGGTCAAAGTCAACATGAGATCCTACCAACAAGTTTTGACTGTGTGCTGCCTCTCTCTGGAACAGCCTGTGAATTGTTCTTTGCTTTTTTAGTTCAGTGTCACAAAACTTTAATTTAAGAAGTTAAAGAAGTAAAAGTACAGCTACTCCTTGTTTTCATTGTGCTTCCTAGCCACTATATAAATATTATTCATTGTGGTCTTTCTTCACTATTGTAATTTTTAATGAATGAAAGGGGGGTTTGCATGTACTTCTTGTAATGCATTTTTATGAGGGCTAATAACTGGGACTGCCAGTGTAACGGCTTAATGTCAAAACAGCTAAGCATGAATAAAGTATTTTCCTTTAGGATTAATGCAGGTAAAGGGGAGTTTCTGTATCTTCAGATGAGTAAAGCAAGTAATTTTCCCCGGCAGAAATCTTGTGCAGGCTCTATCCAGTGTTGTTATTTTCATTTAAAGGTTTCCTTTGTTAGGCTCTGTGCAGGCTGGTTCCCATTTCCATGGTGACCGTGCTGAAATGCAGACAGGACACAGGCTGGATTCTCATCGGCATAGCCATGCACTTGCATACCAACACATGTTATCTGCTTGGCATAGGACATTTCCATTAACAGTTTTAATGTTTAGAACTTCTTTTTCACATAGTGATCCCTGGCCCTGCGATACTGCACAACATTGGGATCTCAGACCCTGTGCAGAAAGACAGAACAAGTTGATAAGCTTATTTTTTGTGTAAATAATTTAGCTTTACTGTTCCAGTTTAGATTAGTCAAGGTTATCACAGAACTGTCTGAGCCTTAGTTTTCTTTTCTATTAAAAATTATAACAGAGAAGGATTTTTATTTATAAACTTCTAGGTAAAGACTGGCATATGTCTGTGCTAAACAGTTATAGGAACATACCCCTTCTCAAGGCATTGATGAAAGGATAATAAAAATAAGTGAGCGTGAATTACACAGGATAAATTATACATTCTGTCTATATTGGCTGAGTGTAAGTATGTACCTTTGTGAAGCAATATGCAATAATCTTCCTGCTCACTCTGCACTTATTTTCTGGAGGTGGATAATAATAAAGGCATCTAGTAAAGTCAACAGAAGAATTTCCATCACTTCCAAATGAGGCTGTGATTTCTGAATTACCAAATAAACTCAATATTCTAAGTGCTGGTAATTGCTATTTTAAATAATTCCCTGAGTAGCTTTTCAGGATCTTCAGAGGAGAAAATTTTATTTTCTCCTGGAGATGCATGAGCTGTAAAAGTATAATAAGACTTGCATATTATTCAGGACTTAAAAGAGCAGGCAAAGAAGTAGGATCAACACAGACTCTTTGAATGGAGGATGAGCAAAGACATTTTGTGTGCAACTGAATGGCATCTGCATGGTTGAATGTCACACATGATGAATGTCACGGATTCTTTTGTCCCTTTCAAATTGCTGTTAGACAGGGTGAAGGACTTGGAAGTTATGCAGTGCCCTGATGGAACTCTTGCCTTATTCCTGATTTATTTTGCCTTTTGCAACCTGCTTCCAAGTTTATTATTCTTGTCGTATTACATACAGTTGTTGGCTCTCTTTTTTTTTTTTTTAATCACATAAATCTCTTTGGATAACATGGTTGGTTATTTCTGAAGAAGAGGCGGTAAAGAAATCTTGAGAAAAATTACTGTCAACAGCACACTTCAGGGAGAGAGTGTATTGTACAGTAGAAATTCCTGAGGAAATAGCAGAGTTTGAGGATGGGGAGGTTGTGGGGGTGGATGGGTGTGAAGGATTGAATTAGGTTTTTACCTTTTATCTATCTGACAGCTAATCTATCTGACTGTCTAGCAATCTGTCTCAAACATAAGTGACCCTTAAGCAAGAAATCTAGCAGCAGCTGGTGCTGTATTAGGACTGCAGTACAAAGCTCTGTGTGATGTAAGACTGCAGATGACCAGGCTGCTTCACCCATTGGATTGATTACCTGGTAAATAACTACCTCGGCCAGCTGCAAGATCAGCCTTCTTACCTGGCTGAAGAGTAGCTGACTCCTGCTAGGCCTGCATGTGTTTTGTGCAGCTAAGGGTGCTGTTACTAGAAGCTGTCAACCCAGCACTTTCTGGGGACATGCCAGTGCCACGTTCTGTGCTGCCCAAAGCAAGGCAGCAGACTGCAGGTAAACCAGCAGATTTAGGTCTCAGTGTGTTTAACTCTTCCACATGCACAAGAGTCATTTCTCATAACTTCTCAGTTTCCATGACTGTTGTATTCGAGTTTCCCTTCAGCTGTGAAAGCACACTGGTAAGAAATTCTACTTCATTGCATATTCTGCTGAAAGAACTAAACAGTAAAATACTGCATGCACTTCAGGCCTAAATTTGTTCTTGGCTGGTCCTGTTCTCTTAACTGGGTAAATGGCTTCATAGGTGCCAAATCAGGGCAACCTGTGTCAGGAGTTTGTGTCCTGGTTTCTTAATAGCAACATGCTACAATAAGGGGAGTAAAACACAAAAAGCACCTCAACACCCTTGAGGTGTTCCAAAGCAGATGCAAGTGGGGTAGTATTATATCCTAAGGCAACTACTGCATCCTAGATTGTTACCAAATATCAGTGCAGAGGAGGGTGTGTGACTCAAATGTCTCTGTGCCAGTATTCTTATTTGAATTTTCTATTTGTAGAGGATGTTAATTGCTAACTAAAAAATGGCATAACATTCTATTAAATAGTTTTTCAGTGATTATATTTTCTTAACAATAAATTCTAATAAGACAAGGACAGCAGTCTAATAATAATGATTTTGAAAACTATTTAATCCAGTATTCCTACTGTGTAGTATAAAATTCAGTTGTCTTTGTATGCAATACTTTAAATGTACATAGAACTGATTTGGTTTATAGATATTAAACTCAGATTTAGCTGAAATTCCTCAAATGATAATTTAGCTAACCTTTCCTGAGTAGAAAAACTTCAAGTGACCTGAGACTCCATTTAACTATGCTCACCAAATAAAGTTTGCATTTAAACATGTCTGAAATATATATAGGTTAAATACAAAATGGCAGAAATGACTGAGAATGAATTCTCTTATTAAGATGGGCAAAACAATAAACAGAGAAGAAATCCAGCAGCACTATTCATATAGTAGTCCTTCAGTATCTCTGCTAATAATAGCTGTCCATTTAACTCTAGCCAAATATCCTTTCATTTCACTGTCTCTTCTCTCTCTCTTTTTTTTTGGGGGGGGGACCAGGGCTGGGGGTGAGGATTGGTTGGGGTTTTTTTGATTTTTTGTTTTCCCTTTCAAGCTGCTAAAAATCCGTTTATCATATTGAACGTTAAAAAAGTACTTGAGTTGCTGGAGCTGTCCTTCTGAGAAGCTGACAGTTACAATAGACTTTGGTTTTGTGAAGACAAAAAAGCATCTGTTCTGCTTTTGTGGAAGCAAGTACTATCTCCAGAAAACTCTTCTTAAATGTACATGGGCCCTTCTCTCTGACCCCAGAATGTACAATGGTTGCATTTTACAAAAAAAGGAGATAACTTCCTTCTGAACTGTGACTAGAGATAGCCTGTCAGCAACCTGATCACTGACATCTGTGATGGTGTGAGAGCTGAGGGCTGGGACACTGCCTGCTGCAGCTCCTCCTCACCTGAAGCATGGTCCCCCTGCCCCAGAGTGCAGGATTAGGTACCTTGGACTCAGCACTTTAAAATGCACCAAAAAAACAACTTGCAAAGCAGGAAGCTCCTGCAGCTGACAGGTGGATCCCGGGTGTTTGAACTCCGTCCTTCTACTGAGAGTCAGGGATGGGGAAGAATTTTGGGAGACAAGTGTCCAGTTCAGCTTTTTTTCAAGAAGTAGCTGCTTCAGAAATAATGGTAATACTCACCTGGGAAACATGGATTAAGTTCTCCCTTGAGGCTCACGTTGATGTAGATTTACCTCTCAGGGTTTTCCAGAAGCATCTTTGCTACCAGGCAATTAAGCAGTCAGACAAGTAGCCTCTACCCTTTTTACTGAAATTACTTCTCAGCTCATCCCGGGATGTCTGCTCATGTTTCCAGACAGACAGGCAAAGATGCATCTTGTCTGTGGCCTAAAGTCTGGGAAGAGTCCTGAGTTGGCTCTTTTGGACCAACTTCCCACACAATTCACATTTGGTAAATTGGTTGTACATTAAAAAAAAGGAATTTACTTAGCTATTTAGTTAAATAATTTAATTATTTCCAAGTAGAAATAATTAAATTGAAAATCCTTCATTGCCTCTTACTGTTGTATCAGAGTGGGATAACAGTGGGGTAGGACACTTTTCTCTTAGACAGGGCTGCTTCTACCCCTGATTCATATTCTAAACTTTTGTTCAGCTTGATGTAATGAAACCTAAGTGACAGGTAATTTTAGGTTCATTTTGGGTTAGGCAGTACTGAGGTCTGGGCATCCTGGATTGTTTTCCTGATTTTAATGTGCCCAAATTCTGCCTACGCACTATCTGGTGCCAGAATTGACCATTTCAAGGTGCATTAAGGTGCAATTTCAGGTGAGTGATTTGGACCACCTGCCTACAATTCAGGATGCCCAGCCATGAGCTCCCGTTAAAATCAAAGGAGAGAAGTAGTCATTACTTCTGGCATAGGAGAACAAATGTCCTGATAATTATAGCTCTTCCAAGTATTGTGTTATATATCCTGTGGTGCCTTGGATGTTTTCTTGTTGCAGGAAGCTGATGCAGCAAACTTTTTACAGCTGAGGCTGTTCTTATTTCTGTGGCTGTCTGTGTACAGTACAAGAGCTGAGATCCCAGATGGCTTCAGAGGCTGTGAGGGAGGAACAGGGTCTTACATATGGTGTCCTAAAAACGACATGATGGCACAGTCACTGGAGCCACTGCAGTCCTCAGGCTACAGGCTGCGACCCTGAAGTGGCAGAAGGATGGATGGTGATGACGAGTCCCTCAGCTTTTTTCTAGTTTAGCCTTTCAGGTCACATTTAACAGTGATACCACATGATATAATACACTGTAGTTTTCATATAACCTAGAGTGTGATATGGGTAAGGAAGCACAGACAGCTGTGGTTGCTTTCCCTTCTTGATATTTGTGTGAAAACATGCATTTTTACTTTGTACAATCATGTTTTCATAGCAGCTGAGATGCGAAAATGTGGCAAATAGGGTATACAGACAGCAGCCACATTGCTTTCAGTGTGATGACATGCATTTCCTCTCTTACAGTTGTAATGTAGCCCATGATTCTCTGACTATATTTGGAAATATTCCTGGTTTAAAAAAGAGAAAATGCAACCACTGATAATGTGGACACGAGGGAAGAGAAGCTGCTGGAGTGAAATGCCACTGGGAAAGTCAGTTTTTATCATGGGGAAGCATGCTAATTTTTTTTGTTTATCGTCATTACTTGTGAAGGCCAGTGACAACTGCATAAACAACATATATGTGTGTGTAGTCCACCATATTTTTAATCTCTTTGTGGTGTTCAAAAAAACTGTGGTGCTCTAAGGACAAAGTTGAACAATCCTGTTTGTACCAAGATAAAACAAAAACTACACATCGTGATAAAAAGATGGAATTTATGTGAATTTTCTATAAAATAAAACTTTTCCCCACTGAAGACATGGATGGAAACATGCCAGGATAATAAATTTGAGAAGGCTTCAATAGTTGCTGTCTATATTGAAAACTTATAGGAAGTTGTCAGTCCTGCGGGAATTGCTCCTAAGCGTTTATTTGCCGTCAGTTCTTGTGTTGTCTGGATTTCTTAACTCCAGATGAAGAGCAGTTTATTTGTCTGTTTTGGGAGTTGAGGAGGGTAATATCTGGGCCACAAGTAGGGAAGTTATCAGGAGAAGGACAAGTCTTGTAGAGTAACCAGTGAAGTTGTGGGCAAATTTGTTTTGGTTTCTTATTCTGCAGCAGTGTCAGAACAATAAAATAGACATCTCCTAGTTGTGTTACCACAGTCTCTCTAGCTTTTCAGTCATCATTTGTGTCCTGTCGTGTTTGGGCTGCTTTTATAGTAGGTCACTGATAACTCCTCAGTGCAGCTTCTTGCATCCCAGACCGTTGCAAGTGAAAGGGAGTGACTGAGGCTTTCACACACTCCAAGGCTCTCGGGTTGGAAACTTACCTATTTCCAGGAAGAAGCAGTCAGCCAACCAAGCCAAGAAAACTTGCTGGAAAGGAGGGGAGGAAGAAGGGTGGGAGGATTGTTACTAAATGGGACATTGTTTCTCCTTTGTTCTGAGTGGTGGACGTGGGGGAGGCTTTTTTGCCTATAATTTATTTCTACTCTAAATGTTATGATTTGTGTTAATTATTAAGTAGTTTGAGGTATTGTAGCTGTTGTGAAGAAAAAGTTGGTCTCAAGAGAAAGTAAAACAAGTAGATGAAGTAGTAAAATGAAGACTTGCCTTTTTCAAGCTTCTGTAAACATAATGAAACAACAAAGAAACCAAAGTGAGGATTATACAATGCTTTGACTTTCAGTACCAAAAGCAGTGTCTTGCCAATCACTTTCTTTGCTCCATTTGATTCCTGTCACACATTGTCTCTATTTAAGCGGTTTTTCTCAATAAGAAATCTGTTCTCTTTTAAATAAAACCAGATTAACTGTGATTGAAACTGCTGATTTAGTACACGAACTGAAGGTATCTACATGCCATTGTGAGTGTCTTCTGATGTGGTTGTGCATATTGAAAAAAAAATTATTACAGAAAAGGAAATATAGAGGAGAAAAGTAATAAGAGGTTTTTTTCAATTATGTTGACTGTACTGGGTAAAATTAATACACCTTTCCAGACTGTATTATAAGTAGTCTTTTATTTTCCTAGCATGTAGCCATTCCATGTAGCCATCTCTGAGTGTGCTAAAGACAATGAGAAAGATATTTTATGTTTATGTTCATTTGCAGAAAAGTCCCAAACAATCAAACCAATACAGAATTGTTCTTTTTGCATAAGAAGAACTTGATTTGATGTATTTACTTGTGCATGCACACAAAGCATGTCCCAATACAGCAAAGTGGATCACACAGAAGACTAGAATATTATCAAAAAGAAAAATAGAGTTTCTTTTTTGTGGAGATTTTGCTCATTGCAGAGAGAATTGCTCTGAATTCTGAAAGCCACAACATTGCTTCTGAAAGCCACAATGAAGAACATCCATATTGCAATTCAATCGACTAAAGTAACTGCATGCTGGTGGTTTTCTTTATGCATTCACAATCTTGTCAATAAAGCATTCAAAACACAATGTATTATGAAAGCTGGGTAGTTCTTTCTGTAAGAATACTTGAATAATTCCTGTTGGATTATTGTTCTGATAACATAAGTTCTGAGCAATAAGAGAGTAACTTTACTCTTTCACCAAAATGCTGTTCCATTTAATAAAAACCAGTAAAGTAAGACTACATATATTTAATATAAAGCAAATACTACTCGACTACCCTCTTTCATAACTTTATTGCTTCCCCTTCCTGCCTTAATTCCACCTTCTGACTAATATTTCAAGGACAGTAGGTGATTTTAGTGCAAAGGGTATCTGTAGGTGCGTGTACTCCCTCACTAGCTTTGGAATCTGTGAGCCAACTTCAGCAAACTTTTGCAGAGGAATGAAAAAATAACCAGCTGGGTGTCAGAGTGAGACAAAAATGCTTTTTCAAGTTCCCTGAGAACTAATACTAGATCCAGTGTGACCTTGCACAATAGAAAATAGCAGAAAATCTACCCCAAAGAGAGCCCTTAGAAATATTTCAGTCATGGAGAAAGCTTGAACCAGAGTGTGCATCCACTGTGAGACAAAGTCAGTGGAAAACAGCAGCTACAAGTTCTCTCATCCCTCCCACTCCTTTCTTTTCTCTGCCCTCAGCAGGGTCTGACAGGCTTCAGGGCCCTGCTGATGTGTGTTCTTTGGAGGTAGGAATCTTTGAGACCAAGGGAAAAAATTTCTTCATGGAATTTGTAGTGGCTCTCTTGAAGCAGTATAACATAAAGGGCAAAGCAAAGCCCTCTTCTGGAATGAATGGATATTTTAAAAAATGCTAGACCGAGCAATTAAGGCAAGGTCAGCAGCAGAAATCCTAGTGGCTGCCAATCAAAGAAACTACCTCAGAAAACAGACAATTAATCCAGTGGGGTTTTCTTGATTCATTTTTTTCCCTCCAAAACAATTTATAGACTAAAAACCATAGTGCATAGTTTTAGCATAATGCCAGGTCATGGCCTTGCTTTTCTTTAGTGACTACATCCTTATCCCTTCCACCCCCAAATCTGTCAGCCTGCTGCTTATTTGGGTTTAGGTTTCTGGGGTCGGCTGCCCTGCTGGGGCAGTTAGAGCAGTGGCTCCGCTACCAAGCAGAGGGGAGCTGCCAAGGATGCTCTCCTGGCATAGTGACTGACACAAATGCTCACTCACAAAGACAAAGTGTTGCTTAGCTGGGTTATATAACCAACTTTTTCTGGTTTAGGGCTAGGAGTTGTTCAAAGAAGTAAGCACCATACCATTAAGGAAAAAAAAGGCAAAGTTAGTTTCCTATTGGCAAGGTTAATATGAGACAAATTTAAAATTAATACACAGTTTGTGGTGGACCCTTACAGACTCAGTGGTCAAAGTCCATTGCCTCTTCTTTTTTCTTGATACTGTAATTGCAAGACCTGTTTGGTGGGAAGCTATAAATAACAACAGCAGGGAATGCTTCTGTTTGACTGGATATTTTAATAAGATGTGAGACTGGACATAATTGAGTCTGTGTAATTATGGCATATTGTAATATATTGCCATCTTAAACTGGAACGTCATTTTTGCAAAGTAGTAAAATGTGATTGAAAAGTCAATCTTACTATTTAGAGTGAACACACAATGACATGTTCATTATTACACCTATGATAAAAATAGAGACTAATAATATGTCCAATATACTTTATTAGAATTTTATAAACTTATGTCTCCAAATGAAATAATCAACTACATAAAAGTCCGATTTATTTTTTTTTAATCCAGTTGAATTTGTTTTTATGCTGGTTAATCTGAATAAGGTGTTTCAATCAGACAACTATTATAATCATGACATTAAAGAATTTATTACCAAACAGACATTTTCTGCTTGATCACTTTAAGCTGTGAGCTTTGCTTGCAAAATCAAGACAATTATGAATTGGGTGTACCTAACATGAGCTTTTTCTTCATTAAAACTTGCTTCAGCTTGTACTGCAAACAGAATGAAGCAAACAGAAGGCATTAGAGCTATCATTAGACATGTCATTTATAGTTACAGAAGAATTCCCACATGTTGAGGCTTAAAGGTACCCAGCTATAACATGTATTATATTTTGTCCTGCTAGGAGAAAAAAAAAAATCCTGCTGTTAAAGTATAAAACCAGCTATAGATCTACACTGCAGCTCCCATGGCTCGAGCTGCAGTAATGCAGTTGCTGAAATAAGGGAATTCCCAGGAAAAAGCCTACATGCAAAGAGATACTGGAGTTTATTAGAAAGTTTATAGTTAATTTTATCCCATTAGTATTTTTTTTTCTTGCATTTCCTGTCTGAAGCTTGATGTTGGGGGTACTCTGGTCAGTGAAGGTGTTGTGTTGTCTTTAAAATGAACTGTCCAACCGCCCTTCCCAGTGGAGAGGAACTGCTGCTTTTGAAGTCTGCAGAGGGGCTTTCAGGAGCTTTAAGCTTGTATCTGGCTTCCTTTGTTCCACACAGTCTGTTTACTTGACTGTAAATAAAGTGCCATTTACAGAGAGAGGTTAGGAAGAGGATTTTTACTTGCCTAACTAATCTCTCATCATGAACATTAGGTTGCAAAGTAGAAGTCTGTCACCAAAAGCTATTAAAATCCAGATAGTGAATTAGTTTTCTTTATTTCAAAATTCTTAAATTATCAAAGTTCATTGCCTGAAGGCAACAACAGATACTGAGTCGTTCCAGCCTAGAATATACATTACTTTGAACTCAGATACTTCAATGATTGGCACCCTTTTAATGCATAAGAGACCCTCTTATTTTGCACAAGCTTAAAATAGGTTCAAAGAAAACTTAGAATTTTCTCTTTTTTTGGCTTCAAATGCTTGAGTTTCTTTTTTTGGATACTATATTAAGATAGATGTACAAAATGGATAAAAGATGTTCTTACAGTGTAAGCATCATATAAGATGGAGGAAAATGGCAGAAAAATGTCTACTATATTATTGCCAGTATATACTTGCTAGGCCCAAACCAACTAAGATTTGTGTAGAGCAGATCTAAAAAAAAACAACTAACGATTATAAAAGTGTGGAATATGACTGAAATACGCTGAAATTAGGTTCACTTGATAAGAGTTGTGCTCAGTCAGATTGTGTTTGCCAGCATTTCTACTTTGATTTTTGCAAAGAAGTTGTGATTCACAGGCAAAACTGATCCATAAGAATATTGCAGACAACAGTGTGTCTTCAGAGGCTGGGTTTTATGACTGCTTTTTTTGTTCTCTTTTCACTGGCCTTGACTGTCTGCCTGTCCAGAAAGTGAACATGGTAGAGAAAGTTTTGAATAGACCTGTGATCTGGAGACACTTCTCCATTATTACAGCTGGACATCCAGCTGGACATTTGTGCTCTCAAGAGCAGTGCTCTGGTGCTATGTTAGTGCAAGTGTTTAAAAAGAGTAAAATCAAGCCCCAGTGGTAAATGGGAAGGATGGGTGAAACGGTTCAGTGAGTAGAAGGGGTGGGTTGCTGAGAGGAGAAAAAGAACATTGCTTCTCTAAGTTGTGGTGAAGCCCAGGGGAACTACAAGGAGCTGAAACTTCCCAGTGCAGGGACAGGCAATGTCTTTTCTCCTTGGAATAAGCCCCCCGAGTTCAGAGAAAGCAGGACCACAAAGGATGGCCCTGGACGGTCCAGGGATGGATGCTGCACCCAGGTGGGAGGACAAGGGAGGAGACGAACAGGCAACGCATAACTCAGCACACACTGTCCTGACCCCGTCTGACTTGTCACAGCACCCCAGGAAATTTCAGCCAGTATGGGGACATTCCCTCAGCTGTTGGCTGTCATAACTGCTCCCTGTAGTTTCAGTCTGTTCTGGAAGAAATTTTTGCCCTGCCTGTGGCATTTAACAAAACCCTCACCTTGGACATACATTAGAAACATCTTCCATATATTCAAACCAAAGTCAGCTAATGCACTCAGATGTTCAGCACTGTTACCATTTGGCTTGCGGTGGGATTTGCTAATACGTGTGCGACAGAGTCCAGACAATCGAGACTTTTTCTCTAAATGTCATTGGATTTTGGGTCAGACTGGAACTGTTTATCATTCTAAGTTATTTCTGCTTCTTCATATGAAAGCCAGGGTTTTGTTTTCATGTGCAGCATACAATGTGGAGGGTTCTTATTGCATATTTACTTGCAGGATGGCACTGTGGTATAGTGTCCTGTGGCCTCTTGAGAAGTGGGACACTGCTAAATTGTGCTTGATTTCTGACTGAGGATAATACAGTTTAACAACAGACACAAAAAAACCCCAGGATATGACGTGAAAAAAATATATTTTTATAAAATACAAGTATATTAAATCACAAAAGAATTACAGGCAATTGTCAATTTCTATCTCAATATACCTTTTCCTTCTCCTCAAAACCCAGACATAAACTATGATTTTATGAGGCTGTGTTTAGTGTCAAAGGGATTGCAAAACACAGAGTAATGAGTCTGTACACATTCTCTTCTCCAGTCTTAAATGGCATGACTCAGGAAATATATTTATCTCTAAGGATGTTTCTCAAGGAACTATACTTTTAGCAGTGGGTGACTTCTTGTTTCCAGAGGCTGACTGTAGATAATGTTTGTTTGAGATAACTAATATATGATTTCCTGTTTTGAATTTGTGGTAAAAAAAAAATAATTCTTTTAACTGTATTTAGTCTTCTGCTAGTGATGTTTCTGTTTTGAATTCTATGGGTGATGGTACAAAATACATTGACACTTTTTACAGGTTGTGAATTTTTTCTGTAAACCTCTGGTTGTGAGTTTAATATTTTCACTATGACTATATTATCATTATTACTATTACAATTATGCTACTGTGATGGCTGGTTCATGCTGATATAAACCCTGCTAACCTCTCTTCCAAAGCTGCTCCTGGGACCTGGGAGCGAGTGATACCAACAGCAAGGTCTCTGCCCATCAAAAGTAGAGAAATCGTTAGAACTTCAACTTATATTTTTAAGATACCATCTCTCCTTAAATGGTCCCTGTTATAAGGGATTATTGAAAGGCCCACTGCTTTACTACACAATGACTCATACTAAATAACTGTGGTGAGGCATATTTGTGTGTAGAGCAGATAAAACTCATTCTGTCTGGGCACACAGGAAGGGAGGGGAAACATGAGGGATGCTGTTTAACCCATAAGCAGCCCTGTGAACCTGCCTCATCTGGGAACCTCAGGGAACAGCTGCACCGTACAACCACAGGTCATGATTTCTTCCACCACTGCCATTTTTGGAGGGTTTTCAGGAGCTCTAAGGTGTTCCTCAGCTGGGCTGTAGCTTGTTCCTGGGATCCCATGGTTGTCTCAGTCCTTCCACCTCCACTCTGCGGAAGGAGTTATCTACTCACAGCAGAGTCCCTCAGGGGAGTCTGACCTTTTTCCTGCAGCCTCCCCAGTGGATATTCTCCTAGATAGCCACGTACAGTGCTTGATCAGAAAGAAATCAGACCCTTTATGAATGAGGAGTGGGCCCCCATGTCCTACAAAATCAACTTGGTCCCAATTCCACATTGCTGGTTCCCTCCAAAATGGCATGGAATGGCACACCATTATTCCTAGGCCCATAAGTGCCCAAGGAAAAGCAATTAATAACAAAATCACAGCTAAGTAGAGTTGTAATGTTAAGTGTCACGGTTTATTAATGCTGTTCTACCTTGCATGTTTGTATTTCTAAGTTTTCCTGTTTGGACAAGTGTTCAGACTGTTTGGACTGAAAACAAAGTCTTCTAGTGTGATAATGAAATTACTCAAAAATTTAAGTTTTCTGATGCAGCAGATAATCTCATTTTGATTCCAGTGCTGCAAACTAAAGTACAAACAGTATTAGCAGGTAGACTTAGAGCATTTTGTCTGAGCACGGAAAGTTGTGGTAAAGGAAGTTGCATCCAGCTGGTGGATGGTCACAAATTATGTTCTCCAGGGCTCAGTTTTGCTTGATATCTCCACTGACATGGATGAGGGGATTGAGTGCATGTTCAGTCAGTTTTCAGGTGACACCGAGTTGGGTGGGAGTATTGATCTGCTGCAGATCCTCTGCAGAGGGATCAGGACAGGCTGGACCGTGGGCTGAGGCCAATGGTGTGAGGTTCAACAGGGCCCAGGGCCAGTCCTGTCCTTGGGTCACAACAACCCCAGGCAGTGCCACAGGCTGGGGCAGAGTGGCTGGAAAGTGCCCAGGGGAAAAGGAGCTGGGGGTGCTGGTGACAGCAGCTGAACATGAGCCAGGGTGTGCCCAGGTGGCCAAGAAGGCCAATGGCATCCTGGCCTGGATCAGCAATGGTGTGGCCAGCAGGAGCAGGGCAGGGATTGTCCCCCTGTACTGGGCACTGCTGAGGCCACACCTCGAGTGCTGTGTCCAGTTCTGGGCCCCTCACTGCAAGAAAGACTTTGAGGGGCTGGAGCGAGTCCAGAGAAGGGAACGGAGCTGGGGAAGGGTCTGGAGCACAAGTGCTGTGAGGAGCAGCTGAGGGAGCTGGGGGTGTTCAGCCTGGAGAAAAGAGGCTCAGAGTGACCTTGTCACTCTCTACAACCGCCTGACAGGAGGCTGTGGCCAGGTGGGGGTTGATCTCTTGTCCTAAGTAACAAGTGATAGCACAAGCAGAAATGACCTCAGGTTGTACCAGGGAAGATTTAAACTGGACATTAGGAAAAATTTCTTCCTGGAAAAGGTTGTCAAGTATTGGAACACTCTGCCCAGGGAAGTGGTAGAACAACCATCCCTGCAAGTATTTAAAAGAGGTGCAGATGTGGCCCTTGTGCACATTGTTTATTGGTGGATTTGGCAGCGGTGGGTTAAAGTTTCTTCAACCTAAAAGATTCTATTGTTCTAATGTACTTCAGCAGGCTGTTGATGTGTTTGCTGTGCCATAAGCCTAATTTATGCCTTAAGGTAAAGGCGAATAACAGACCTCTGAATCATACTTTTTGCCTCCATTCAGCTAAAACATTCCCATTAGTAATGCTGCAACTTTTGTTAAGGCAAAGAGTGAATGAGTCATTGATCTCTGCCCACAGTATTAAAACACACGTAAAGAGTGCTAGAGAGGCATTTCGCATGGGCAGGGTACTGTAGCGAAAACACTGTTTTTTCAAGCATGTGTCAAAGGCTATATTTGTTTTCTTCTGTTGGGGGAGCTGGCGCAGATGAAGAGCCTTTTTCACTGGGATCAAAATTCTTTTTTAATTGCTTCTGTGATAATCATAATCTTTCTGTTAACAGGCATTCTTCATAATTGCTGTGAAGCCTACAATGTTGGGCTCCTGGAAGCAAAAATATTTTCTGGTCCATCAAGAGAGCAGTTTGGATATGCAATTCAGCAGTTTATAAATGAACAAGGCAAATGGTAAGCAGTTTAAATGGCTTGGTTTATGTCCAGCTAAAAGGTTAAGTAAAAACTGTTGTAACTCTTAATATTTCTTTTATAATTCCATATTTCATTTAAATGCATTCCAGCTAATTCCTGTTTACATTAAAGCTATCTTTTTAACAATAAATATTTAATGTTATTAAATCAAAAGTTGATGTTCTCTAAATATACACACATGTGGTGGTTCAGGCTTTTCTCCTTAACAACATGTGACCTGAGGTCTTTCTTTTCGTAATCTTTTACTAGCATTTCCAATTTACTACTTTCCTCAGGCTTACAATTTCTGTAGAATTTTAACTCTCATTTCATTCCTTCATGTACTCAGAGCATCCTTGTTACACTTTGAGCATATGTGGGATATTTTTCCATTTTAACATTATTAAGGATTTCTAGGAAAAAAAATAGGGAGTTCTAATTATTAATATTAAAATTACATTAAATCTATATAATTTTGTGATTAATAGTGTTTGATTCTCAAGGGATAATATCTTTGGATGTATGTAATAACACAATCGCAGCAAAGTCTTGTGTCTGCTACGTCTTTTCAGCCATAAAATTTGACCTGAAATCCACTGTTGCCACAACATTGAGCATGATGAGCAATTAGTAAAATATTTTTTTCTAGTAATGTTTGTTTCAGAAAGAACTTTAACATATTACAAGGAGTAAGCACATTTAGTGGAAGACACATTGTTTCCTATTCTGCAGCCTCAGCAGCCACAAAGCTTAGGGTGTCTTTGTGTGTAAGGACTGTATGTCTGTGAAAGGAGTTGAGAACCACTGAACTCTTAAGTGGTTACTTGTACATACGTAGCTTTAAGTCTACAGCAGAAAGCCACACTAGAGAATATATATTACGGTGTGCTGAGGCACTTCAGACATGTCATTCTCCATGGACAGGAACTGTGTCAGAACCCAAAGAGCCAGAAACTGCCAGTTTTGCTTCAGACAAGAGACGGATACTCAGTAACTGCACTTTGCTCAGTAAAAAGAAAGTAAGATGTCAAAATCTGAAATCCATGGAAAGGCACATGAAAATGTACTCTGCAGTTAAAATTTGAAAAAGCGGTACAAACTTACTGCAGCAGTTCGGACGTTAGTGCAGGCGCTGCTCAGAGGCACCGCTGCGATCGGCTGCACACACAAACCTGTGACCCCCGAGATCTCAGCCGTGCTTACCTACAGGGACCAGAGACAAAGTAAGGGGAGAGCAGAGCTGTATCCTCTGAATCAAAACCTTGGCACTTCCTCTCCCTCAGCTGGGTAGGCTTCCAATCTACTCCCACCCCTCATCTGACACTGTGGTGGCTTCTCACTGTGTTTCTGCCTGCTTTAGTTAGGTGTTTAGTCACCCATAGATCAAAGATCTCTTTTTTTTAAAAAAAAAAAAAACAAAACAACTTCTGTGTAAAGCCATTGAAGGAGAACAAGAATGTGTGCCTGTAGTGAATTGAATGCTTTGGCCTCATACTTGGAGAAATTGCCTTGTATTTTATACTTCTTGTGATATTTTCTGTAAGCTTGCAGCAGAAGCAATAGGTGCCTGACCCATCCAAGCTATTCATATTTTCCTCTTTCATTTTTGCTCCTGGTATAAAAACTCCTCTACTACCACTTTCTTGGCTAATGTATGCTGGATTGCAGGGTAAAAAAGGCAGGTTTGGTTTAACTTTTCCTATCTTGCGGAATCATAGAATCATTTAGGTTGGTAAAGCCCTTTATGACCATGAAGTTCAACCCATCTTCTCCTAAGTATATGAATATTTTGAATCCGGTAAACATGTCTGTATATAGGCACTTCACAGTTTGTTCTTTCACTGCATGGTGTCTGACCTAACTCCAAAAGTCAGGGAAATTTTATCAACTTGTGTTCAAGTAAATAGGACTTGTTAGAGACTCTTCAGTGAAGAAAAGCCCTTTTCAGTCTCCCACTCAAAAAATCATTAGGCAAGCTTAAAAAAAAGTGAGTCATATTCTACTCTCTTGTTCTCCTAATTTCTAGGCTATTTTCTTTTTCTTGGGACAATTGAACTTTTTCCTTTATGCATTATTAAAAAACAAACAAACAGAAAACAAAAAACAAAAAAACACAACCAAAAGCCAAAACAAAAAAACCCCCAACCAAACAGACAAAAAACACCTCAAAAACCTCCAAAAAACCCCCCAAACCAAACAGAATACCCAATCTGTTTTAAGTTGTTCAGCAGGGTTGTTTTCTCCTATAAGTAATGCAGAGGCTGTAGTCCTTGCATAGAGCTCTTGTTGACATGGCTGAACTGGGAACAAGATAAACAGTCTGAGATAAGATCAGGGTGATACTTCCTGTCCAAGGGGAGCATTTATCATCATATGCTTTTGTGAAGAAATCGTCACTGTGCAGCAAGAATGCAATGTCATAGAAAACTCTGTCCAGGCACACAGAGTGGGATTTCTCACGGCATCAAGTGAGATGCTGGGGTGACATCTCTCCCCATGAAATGTTATCCAAAATCTGAGGTCCACCAGAAATTTAATCACTTCCTAGACTTTGCTTAATGAGTTCACAGGGTGCTATACAAAACACGGCTTTAAAAATCCTTCTGTAGTCTCTCAAAGAGTAGAAAGGAGAGATAAAGAAATACAGCTGATGTTAGTTATATTATTCAGCTGTATTCCTGGGGTGTGCCTCTCCTGAGGTAGTAGGAACTATAGAAATGATAAAGACAGAAGAATTTTTGCAGAATTGGTACTGGTTTTCACTTTTGCTTGGAAATGAGTTCAGAGAAAAGACGGAAGGCAGTCCAAACAGGAAGTGAAGAGTCTGGTACATGCTGGGGTGCTGTGACACAAACCAACAAGGAAGACTTTTTTGTATAGGGACAGATGATCCAGGATAATTGGGCACTGGTCTGCTGTGCATTGATGAGCATTGATGGCATGTGATGCTCATAAATAAGGACAAACTAAGGACAAACTTACAAGTCAAGCACAGCTCAAGCTTTTCACAGTGTCTGGTGGGAATTTTAAAACAGGAGGTCTTTAATGAACTCAAGTAAAATTGTGAATACCAATGAAACTCATCAATTAGAAAAGTTTAAGCTGTTCACCACACATGGAATTAGCCACCACAGAAACATCATTCAGTTTACGCTCTGGTTCTCCCTGTCAAGAGGTCATCTGCATTTGAATCTTAAATTGAGGCTAAAGTTTCTGTTATTTTATAGACATAATCTTTTAGAAAGCCAGATTGTACTCTGTCAAGTACACACTTGAATGTGCATTCCCTGAGCAGCAGGTGACAGTACATTCTTCAGAGATAACAGTATTTACTCCATGCTGGGAGTTGGTTTGATATCTGTCTCGGTGAGGAAAATCGAAACAGCTGTAGATAGCTCTTTAAATGCTTTTTCCTATCCACATGTGTCATCAGACGCATGCTCAGCTGTGTCTCTGTGCTTAGGATTTGCAATTTCTTTTCTTTATTATTTAGTTTTTTAACTTATATTGTGGGATTTTTCTGTCTTAAAATATTTTGTTTCATCTCACATGTCTGTAAGGACACCTTATATACAGTGCACTTACTGATGAATCACATAATTACTGCATTACCAAAAATAGTTTTAAAAATCATTGCATACTTCTCACTGGTCACCAAACACAATGGCCTTTCTCCTGAGGTTCTGTGCTGCCTCTTCAGACCAATAAGATGTTCTGCTAAAAATACACATTTCTGTATTGAAACTTGTATTGAAATCAGTACATTTTTTAAAGCTTTCTGATTTTAATGAGGAAGGCCATTTCTTTTGAGAAGGGTAATTTTTTTTGGTGTTTTTTTTTTNAGTTTTAAAAATCATTGCATACTTCTCACTGGTCACCAAACACAATGGCCTTTCTCCTGAGGTTCTGTGCTGCCTCTTCAGACCAATAAGATGTTCTGCTAAAAATACACATTTCTGTATTGAAACTTGTATTGAAATCAGTACATTTTTTAAAGCTTTCTGATTTTAATGAGGAAGGCCATTTCTTTTGAGAAGGGTAATTTTTTTTGGTGTTTTTTTTTTTTTTAAACAGAAGCTGCCATTGTNAATCCACTGTTGCCACAACATTGAGCATGATGAGCAATTAGTAAAATATTTTTTTCTAGTAATGTTTGTTTCAGAAAGAACTTTAACATATTACAAGGAGTAAGCACATTTAGTGGAAGACACATTGTTTCCTATTCTGCAGCCTCAGCAGCCACAAAGCTTAGGGTGTCTTTGTGTGTAAGGACTGTATGTCTGTGAAAGGAGTTGAGAACCACTGAACTCTTAAGTGGTTACTTGTACATACGTAGCTTTAAGTCTACAGCAGAAAGCCACACTAGAGAATATATATTACGGTGTGCTGAGGCACTTCAGACATGTCATTCTCCATGGACAGGAACTGTGTCAGAACCCAAAGAGCCAGAAACTGCCAGTTTTGCTTCAGACAAGAGACGGATACTCAGTAACTGCACTTTGCTCAGTAAAAAGAAAGTAAGATGTCAAAATCTGAAATCCATGGAAAGGCACATGAAAATGTACTCTGCAGTTAAAATTTGAAAAAGCGGTACAAACTTACTGCAGCAGTTCGGACGTTAGTGCAGGCGCTGCTCAGAGGCACCGCTGCGATCGGCTGCACACACAAACCTGTGACCCCCGAGATCTCAGCCGTGCTTACCTACAGGGACCAGAGACAAAGTAAGGGGAGAGCAGAGCTGTATCCTCTGAATCAAAACCTTGGCACTTCCTCTCCCTCAGCTGGGTAGGCTTCCAATCTACTCCCACCCCTCATCTGACACTGTGGTGGCTTCTCACTGTGTTTCTGCCTGCTTTAGTTAGGTGTTTAGTCACCCATAGATCAAAGATCTCTTTTTTTTAAAAAAAAAAAAAACAAAACAACTTCTGTGTAAAGCCATTGAAGGAGAACAAGAATGTGTGCCTGTAGTGAATTGAATGCTTTGGCCTCATACTTGGAGAAATTGCCTTGTATTTTATACTTCTTGTGATATTTTCTGTAAGCTTGCAGCAGAAGCAATAGGTGCCTGACCCATCCAAGCTATTCATATTTTCCTCTTTCATTTTTGCTCCTGGTATAAAAACTCCTCTACTACCACTTTCTTGGCTAATGTATGCTGGATTGCAGGGTAAAAAAGGCAGGTTTGGTTTAACTTTTCCTATCTTGCGGAATCATAGAATCATTTAGGTTGGTAAAGCCCTTTATGACCATGAAGTTCAACCCATCTTCTCCTAAGTATATGAATATTTTGAATCCGGTAAACATGTCTGTATATAGGCACTTCACAGTTTGTTCTTTCACTGCATGGTGTCTGACCTAACTCCAAAAGTCAGGGAAATTTTATCAACTTGTGTTCAAGTAAATAGGACTTGTTAGAGACTCTTCAGTGAAGAAAAGCCCTTTTCAGTCTCCCACTCAAAAAATCATTAGGCAAGCTTAAAAAAAAGTGAGTCATATTCTACTCTCTTGTTCTCCTAATTTCTAGGCTATTTTCTTTTTCTTGGGACAATTGAACTTTTTCCTTTATGCATTATTAAAAAACAAACAAACAGAAAACAAAAAACAAAAAAACACAACCAAAAGCCAAAACAAAAAAACCCCCAACCAAACAGACAAAAAACACCTCAAAAACCTCCAAAAAACCCCCCAAACCAAACAGAATACCCAATCTGTTTTAAGTTGTTCAGCAGGGTTGTTTTCTCCTATAAGTAATGCAGAGGCTGTAGTCCTTGCATAGAGCTCTTGTTGACATGGCTGAACTGGGAACAAGATAAACAGTCTGAGATAAGATCAGGGTGATACTTCCTGTCCAAGGGGAGCATTTATCATCATATGCTTTTGTGAAGAAATCGTCACTGTGCAGCAAGAATGCAATGTCATAGAAAACTCTGTCCAGGCACACAGAGTGGGATTTCTCACGGCATCAAGTGAGATGCTGGGGTGACATCTCTCCCCATGAAATGTTATCCAAAATCTGAGGTCCACCAGAAATTTAATCACTTCCTAGACTTTGCTTAATGAGTTCACAGGGTGCTATACAAAACACGGCTTTAAAAATCCTTCTGTAGTCTCTCAAAGAGTAGAAAGGAGAGATAAAGAAATACAGCTGATGTTAGTTATATTATTCAGCTGTATTCCTGGGGTGTGCCTCTCCTGAGGTAGTAGGAACTATAGAAATGATAAAGACAGAAGAATTTTTGCAGAATTGGTACTGGTTTTCACTTTTGCTTGGAAATGAGTTCAGAGAAAAGACGGAAGGCAGTCCAAACAGGAAGTGAAGAGTCTGGTACATGCTGGGGTGCTGTGACACAAACCAACAAGGAAGACTTTTTTGTATAGGGACAGATGATCCAGGATAATTGGGCACTGGTCTGCTGTGCATTGATGAGCATTGATGGCATGTGATGCTCATAAATAAGGACAAACTAAGGACAAACTTACAAGTCAAGCACAGCTCAAGCTTTTCACAGTGTCTGGTGGGAATTTTAAAACAGGAGGTCTTTAATGAACTCAAGTAAAATTGTGAATACCAATGAAACTCATCAATTAGAAAAGTTTAAGCTGTTCACCACACATGGAATTAGCCACCACAGAAACATCATTCAGTTTACGCTCTGGTTCTCCCTGTCAAGAGGTCATCTGCATTTGAATCTTAAATTGAGGCTAAAGTTTCTGTTATTTTATAGACATAATCTTTTAGAAAGCCAGATTGTACTCTGTCAAGTACACACTTGAATGTGCATTCCCTGAGCAGCAGGTGACAGTACATTCTTCAGAGATAACAGTATTTACTCCATGCTGGGAGTTGGTTTGATATCTGTCTCGGTGAGGAAAATCGAAACAGCTGTAGATAGCTCTTTAAATGCTTTTTCCTATCCACATGTGTCATCAGACGCATGCTCAGCTGTGTCTCTGTGCTTAGGATTTGCAATTTCTTTTCTTTATTATTTAGTTTTTTAACTTATATTGTGGGATTTTTCTGTCTTAAAATATTTTGTTTCATCTCACATGTCTGTAAGGACACCTTATATACAGTGCACTTACTGATGAATCACATAATTACTGCATTACCAAAAATAGTTTTAAAAATCATTGCATACTTCTCACTGGTCACCAAACACAATGGCCTTTCTCCTGAGGTTCTGTGCTGCCTCTTCAGACCAATAAGATGTTCTGCTAAAAATACACATTTCTGTATTGAAACTTGTATTGAAATCAGTACATTTTTTAAAGCTTTCTGATTTTAATGAGGAAGGCCATTTCTTTTGAGAAGGGTAATTTTTTTTGGTGTTTTTTTTTTTTTTAAACAGAAGCTGCCATTGTTACAGCTGTGTCTTTTCAGTGCCAGTACCACTGCTAATGCTGAGTTCTTTACCCAGCTTTTGTTTTCCCTGATTGCATGCACTACAGTTTGCCCTTTTCCTGCTTGGAGAAGCTTTGGCTGCTTTTTTCTAGGACTTAAGGGTTTGTCAGTCAAACTCTCTTGCCATAGCTGGCTGTAGATTTTGAAGTTTTGAAACTTGTTTAAAGGATCAAAAGTTTTAGATGGTGAGAAGTGTTTTAGTTTGTTTTAGCAGAAAAGATCTGTGGGGGTGAAGTTGTCTGGTCTTCATACCTACGCATCACTTCCTGTAATTGTAGGGAAAAAAGACCAGATGATCTAAGAGTTCCTTTCTACTTTTATTTTCCTTTTAGCCATCTTCATGTTTGGAAAAAAAACCAAAACACAATAAAGAGCAAATGCATGAAAAGAGAGAAAGAAAAAAGAAACCATAAAATATAAAGCCTGTTCTGACAACAGCTGGGAATTCAACCCTTTGCTATGAATTCTGATTTTGCTTTCTGCTGCATCACAGTTTGTTGATTAGTAGCTTTGTCATGGTGTAATTTCCCAGAAATAATTCCTGTTGCACTTTGATCTGCCACTCCTGCAGCTTGTGTGGTAAGGCATTGCTGCTGAACTTCATTTGACTTCCCCATGCCATTGCTTTGCACACAGTGTTGGAGACTGATCAGGGAGATGAATAATAAAATCAGTAGAAATATTACACTTTACTCACTATAGGATTGTGTAAAGATGGTCTGCAAGGACACATAATGAAGTTTTGTAACTAAAAATATTTAACTCATGGCTGAAAAAGACCCCTAATTAATGCTTTATACATGATGCATTTTACTTGGAAACAAGCATTCTCAAGTATTTTAGTACTAACTTCTTGAATTCTTTCCAGATATATTACATGTCACTTTGCCTCATGCATCCTGTTTAATTACAGTAAAAAAAAATTTATGGTTAGCAGAATACTAGCCAGATACTCCCTTGCTGTCTTCACTTCTGATGCTTCAGAAAGATACACATGCATTTCTCCAGAACAGTATTGTGTAACTATTTACTGTAATGGTTTATGTTAATTTTGAAAGGCAAGTAGGACTTCCTGATTTCTAACATAGATTAAGGCAAGTATTAAACTTAAGTAAGGCAAAGAATATAAGAGAAATAGAAATTACATTATTTCCTAGCCTTTAAGGTTGTCAATTAAAAGTAGAGGGTTAAGATTGGCATAAGTCAGTTAATAATTTTTTTCTTAGGCATGTATTGATGGCAGGTTAGACTAATTAAGTCAAATAGAGGAACAGGTTTAATAGCTCTGATAATTTCTGAAAATCACAGTCAGTAATAGTCAGTTCTAAGTGTTGAATTCTATGTAGGGAGTGGCATTTTTTGGTCTGCAACATAGGTATGACATTGAGATTCATATACTCTGCAAATCTGCAAGGAATACAGAAAAATAAGTTACTAAAATAACTCCCAGTAAACTATGAGGAGTGCAAGACTAACGAAAGTTGCCTTGGGCACACTCGGCATACATTTCAGTTTGGGTTCAAAATGAGAAGAGTTTGTCTTGTTTTGTCTTACCTTTTTCTCTTTGTATAATGCATCAGCTCCAAGGTTAGTTTCAGGGATAGCAAAAGTAAAATTATGTAGTGAATATCAAATTTGAGAAGTGATGGTTCCTTTGCTTAAACAGATTTCTGGATTGCAGTTAGTGTTGAAGGTGGGAGAAATGGGAGCCAATTAAGCGCATGGAATGAGCAAAAGCATGCATGCTGAAAGGGAGAGAATGGCTTTTAACAAGCTCTGTGGATGATGTTTGTCTTTAGTTTATGTCAGTAGCAGGGGCAGAGCTTGGAGTTAGCTTGGAGTTAGGCTTGGATTCGGGGTCAGCTGGTGCTCAAGCATGCTTCTGTTCCTCTTCTCCTCCTCTGGTTCTCACTCTGCCTGTGAGTGAAACAGTGTGCTCTGAACTCTCAGGAAAACCTGCGGCTGCAGAGCAGTCTCAGCACAATGCAGAAATTCACAGTGAGTTCATGACCAGATGGGAGTGGTTGCAGGGGATATTTACAAGATGCAAGGTCGTTCTCTCAACTGTGGCTGTCATCCTGCAAGGACTCTGAAACCTTTGCCTTCTGGGAAACTTTAAAAAAACATACAAGTGTTTAATAATGTACACAGTGCAATGCTCAGCTTGACAGTTAGTGCTGGAAAGCTGTTTGTTTCAGATGTTACACATGCAGAGTTGCCATCCATCTTAAAACTCTTTCCTGTTTCCACAAAAACTCTTATCCCTTTTCTCCCATCAGCTCAGTTAGCATTTTATAATTGTACCTGACTCTGCAGTACCTAGCAGGGGGTGAGAGTGGAACACCATGTCTTCTGCCTGTTCTGCCTCCTTCTTCCTCCCACTGTTAACCAGCTCCAGCCCTCTGCTTCACTGCAAGTGTTTGCAGATTATGTTATCTCTTGGCACATGACCAGTGGAGTAGTCGCTTATGAGCTCTGTTTATTTGGTCCTGAGCTGTGGCGGTTCTGGTTTTCATTGTGTTGAAAACACTCAGAAAGACCCATAAAATAACAAGAAAATCAGAGGCCTCCTCACAGCTACTGTAACATATATTATTTTGATAGACAGAGGTATTTATTTGAACCTAAGTCACATATTTAGAGGTGCTAAAAGTACACAAAGTCCCGTTCCTGCTGCCTGCATAATCACCATTTTCCAACAAGGTAATTGAGAAGGAGTCAGGCATTCTTAATATATCCAGACACACAGGAAAGAGAATCTGAAACCAAACCCCCAGCTGAACCAATAAAACAATGTTATTTGTGTTTAATTAAGGTGAAATAAACTAAAAAATTAAAATGTAGTTAGCAGTATTTTCTCTGAGTCAACTAGAAAGATCTAAAACTCTTTCTTGTCATAACTGTTTTATTAAAAGTAGTAATAACATCACAGCAGTAAAATCAGATGATCCCCAGGAGGTTAATATGATATATAGTAATTGCTTTGAAATATAATAATATCACTAATTTTTTTTTATACAAGGTGTATTTGTGTTAGCTACCTATACAATTTTAGAGAATAACAATTTTGCTTTCAACAACCTATTAACCAACTAAAAAAAGAAAGTCTCTAATGGAACTCAATATTCTATTTTGGGGCCCTATTTCTTGTCCTCTTATAGTCCCCAAAATAAATTAATTACTATCATGGATTGTTCTGTTTGAAAAGGAAGTCATATTGCTGCTGGAGCAAATACCCACAGTCCCTGCTTTTCAATAATCTGTTTAATTTTTAATAAGCCTTGAGATCATCTTTTAAAGAGTTGTGATGAAAAATAGGTCTTCATAAACAGTATTACCAGCAGGTGAATGAAACAGTCTTTTGAAGGCTTTCAGATAAAAATGAAAGGAGTCTTGAGGAGCAGATATTGGAGGGGAAACCTTATGGCAGATGAAGAAATGAGTCAGAGAACATGAATCACTTTGTATTGCAGGCACAAATTATCATAAATCTTAACTTTCTTGTTCGGGATTGCAGACTTTATGCAGCAGATTG